>CM028132.1:607650000-608012500 GCA_016271365.2 Neoceratodus forsteri
ATTTTAGAAGGCTTTCCCTATTGTTTACAAACAAAATGCGAACACGGTTTCCTCCCATTCGCACCCTACAACCTGTGTACTGTATGTACCTGTGATCTCAATGTACCTCACTGAAGACCCACAAAACAGCATCATTCATGGCAAAGAGCACATACACAAGACAAAGACTGCAGAGAACAAGAGTAAAATATAACTCAAAATTTAAGAAAAAAGTAAATAAATGTGGCTACAGTAGGCATCATCTCTTTTCTTACTTGTAAATTGTTGATGACCACTTCAGTCCACAGGGTGGTCACTGGGTCTATCCTGCCAATTACCATGATCGTGGAGGATGTACGTCTTGTGTAGAGGTTTCCACCTCCCCACAGAGGAAGGTGCCACCATTCTTTCCCCTTCCCAAGTCCTAGCATCTAAGCCATGCTCCCCAGTCAAGACATCTGCAGGATATGCAAGCACAGCCTTGCAGATTGGGAGGGGGGGTTGTTGGTGCTATAGCAACCCTTGTTCCTTCCTGTAGGCTTTAGCAAACTTGCTAAGATCTCAGGATACGAACACAGATTTCCCCACATAGGAAAGTGATGCTCTCTCTGCCACTCCACTGAGCTGGCCTTTAAGTGATAATGGGCTAGTCTGCTCACTATACAATGCAGTAATGTGACTGTTGAGTGAATGTAAGTACGAGGCCAAAGGCAGACTACTTTATCCTCATGAGATAATCACACTACTGCCAATCACAGCTAGCACATTATTACTACTATGCTTCATGTGTTTGAAAAAAGCTAGTGGTACCATTTGTGTCCCTAGGCAAGTCTGTGGTTAACTCCACTTCTTTTCCCTTGCCACACTGCACTTGTTATGTCCGCTTGCAAAGCATGCAAGCATATTGGTATCAGTCTCAGCTATGATGAGAGGGCTTTTGGAGGCATGCCCATCCTCCACCTATCACAGCTCCAAAAACAGACTATCCCCCTTCATTCCACCCACTCTCCGTCTTTTCCCCCTTTTCCCTTTGAAGTCCCTACACAATCGCAAGGCTGGAAAATGCAAAGTAGTGGGGTTTGTTGTTTAACTCCTAATTCCTACTTAAAATCTTACCACTGCTTTTTGATCCACATATCTACTGTTTAGTATTCTCATATGTGCTACTGTTTAGAGCTTTGTTTCTCAGGGAAGGGTAGAAATGTTACACAACCCATGTCATCTACATACCCATAATGCAGTGCTTGCAACTCATGGGAATTAATGTATTCTCATACGTGGTGAAAAACAAGTAAAACAGATGTTCTAACATGCTCCTACATGCCTTGTTCACTTTAGGAAAGGACTATGTTACTCTACTTATCTGTGTTTTTTTTTTTTTTAACTATTTCTTTTTCATGCCACCTCTGTCACCACGGCCACTCTCTCTCTCTCTCTCTCCAGGCATCCCAATGTATGCCTCGGCTGCGTCATGAGGACCGGGAGGAAGCTCCTATAAGTGCCCCTGCTCCTGTATATTTCTAGAGACCCGGTTGACCCCATGGGTGGGGTGGAGTCCCTTACTTTCCCCAATACCTCAGAGGAGCATGCAACCGAAGCTCCTCTCGGTTTCTCCATGGTCGCCTTGGTGCAAGAGCCCTTCACCTGGGATCAGTCACTGAGTTTTTCCTACTTTCTGGTCCACCCCCTCAGACGTCGGCATGCAAGGACCACCAATGAGATAGATGCACGCCGCGACGTGCACCCGCTCCAGTCCTTGGCCGACACCAGCTCCTCTCTGCTTGTATGCTTCCCTGTCCACACCAGCACTGCCCGTAGTCACCCAGGCGGTGGCGGTAAAGCGGCAGGGAAAGCAACCCACCCCTCCCCGGAGAAGAAGAGCAAGTTGTCGGGCACTCCATCCTTCTCCCCCAGTGACCCGAATCAGTCACCGAACCAGAGTCGCTGGCGTGGTGCAAGGTGTGGTGTACAGCGCCTCAACCCTCAGTGCCAACGGGCTGACCTTCCCCATATTTTTCAGCACTAAAACTAAAGCGGTTTGGTCATTGCAACAGAAAGAAAGCTATAACACATTATTCCATGAATCAAGTAAACACGCTAAGCTTATAAAGCATGTAAAACAGGTATCAGTCTAAACTGAGAGAAAATTTGGGGGGTGGGTAACCTTTCTTCATCTGTCAGCTCCAGAATACTGAAACTATTCCCTAATTCTACACAGACTGCTTTTCTCCTCCTCCTCTTCCCTTTGAAGTCCTTGCCTAATCACAAGTCTGGAAAATGCAAGGTAGAGAGTTATGTTTCTTGAACAATTCATAATTCCTTCTTGAAACATTATCTCTACTATTTGTTCCACATATGCTACTGTTAAGAATTTAATTTCTCAGGGAATGGCAGAGATGCTGCACAACCCATTATTTGAATACCCATGATGCAGTGCTTGTAACTCATGGAAGAAAAAATTACTTCCCATAGTAATATTGTTTCTTCCAGGGGATTCCTCAGTATGCTCGACTAATGCAGAGATGCCAGCCAGGTTCAGCTGCCTTGGAGGCGGAGTTTATGCTAATGATGCCAGAAGAAGTAGCCTATCAGGATGCAGTAAGAGAGTGTTGCCTGTAGCTGGAGCAGTGAGTCAGTCAGATTCATTTCGAAACCTGAGGGGCAAAAGGCCCCTGAATCACAAAAATATCTTAGCAAAAAGGAAAAGAACAAGAAAATACAAAATTCGCCTATTAGTGTAACTATTAACATCATGGAAACTATGAACATTACATCAAGAGAAAATACTTTTACTCTTGGGCCAAAGGCATAGATTATAGAACTATATTCAGTCAGGTTATGTGAAGTGAGGCTGGATGGGAGGTCAAGCATACTGAGGGATCCTGTGGAAGAAACATTGTTACTATGGTAAGTAATTTTTTCTTCTCACCCCAGGAATCACTCAGTATGCCTGCCTAATGCAGACTGCATAGCAGTGCAGTTGGGAGGAGGGAACAGAACCTATTTAGGAAACAGGTTCTGCAGGACTGCAGTGCCAATATTTGGCATTAGATCTGGAATGTACGCGCCGGCATGGAGGCACCGAGGGTTGAGGTGCTGGACGCCACACCTCGCACCACACCGGTGGCCTGGGTTAGGGAGCGAGATCGGGCTGTCGGGGGTTGGCCGGGGGAAGACAGGCTGCAGCATCCAACGACAGCTCGCCTTCTCCGGGGGAAGGGAGGGTTCCACAATCCGGCAAGTGGCGACCCCTGGCAGAGGCTGGGGGCGCGACAGCAAGCTGGCGTCTCAGGGGCATGATTGGTCGAGGGCGTAGGTCACCGACCAATCAGCCCCAGGGGTTACTCCTTCATGGAAAGAAAGGGAGGGACGCTGCCGACGGCGCTTGTGCCTTGACGTACAGGCTGGCAATGTCGCACAGAAAATGCAGAAACACCCCCACTGGAACCAAGAAAACGGAGCGCCAAGCTGGGTCTCGATATGCCGGTGCCTGCCTGCAGTCTCAGGACCCTGACAGCAGCAAGATTCGGGGGTCCGCTCCAACCCTGACCCTGCCGGGGGGGAGGGTATCTGAGGCATGATGGAGGGACCAGGGACTGTCAGGTAAGGCACCGGTAGAAACAGGCTTGATTGGCAACTCCCGATGGTGCGGCTCCAGAGGGACACTAGACGGGATAAAGAGAAATATTAAAAAAAAAAAAAAACACAAAGAAGATCTGGAATATACATCCAGGCAGCAGCGCTTCGTAAAGGTGTGCAGAGTCTTCCAAGCAGATGTCGAGCAAGAGAATGCCCCTTGCTGCTGCCATAGAGGCTGCAGTGCCCCTGGTAGAGTGGGCCCTGAGGCGGCTGCTTGCCACCTTAGTGTAACAGAACTGGATGCAAGAAACTACCCGATGAGAGACAGTTCTCTTACAGGCTGACCTACCCTTGCCTACCTCACCATAGGTGGGGAACAGCTAGGTATGGAAGGCACTGAGCAGATTAATATGCTTCAGGTAGTAGGTCCAAGCTGTGGAGCCTACGCTCCCCAGGAGTGGACTTGTCTGTGAAAAAGACAGCAAGAGTCATGGATTGATTTAGGTGAAATTCAGACAGCACTTTGGGAAGAAATGCCTTGTTAGTTCTGAGAACTACCTTATCCTTGTGGGTAATGATGTAGTTGGGTTCAGTGCAGAGAGCCTGCAATCCAGAAATCCTTCTGCCTAAGGGGATTACCACTAGGAGAACAGTTTTCCAGGTGACATACTTGAAGTCTGCAGTGGCCATGGACTTGAATGGAGATGCCATCAGCTTGGCTATACACAGGTTCGAGTCCCAGGGTAGAAAAAAGGTTCCCTGAGTGGTGGTTAAAGGTGCAGCAGACCTTTAGAGAATTTCTTGAAGATGGAATGAGAAATTACAGATTTCTCTTTGCCAGCCGAGATGCAAGCAGAGATGGCTGCCAGGTGGACTTTCAGGGAAAATGCCATGAGGCCTGACACTTGCAAATGCACCAAGCAGTCCGGAATAGACAGATGACAGACTAGCTTGCAAGGGGTCTATGAGCCTGTCCTTGCACCAGAAAGAGAACCTCTTCCATTTGGAAGTGTAAGTCTTTTTGGTACTTGGCTTTTTGGCCAGCCGAAGGATTCTTAGGACTTGTTCTGAATAGAGTCTAGGAACTCTAGCTCCTCAAATACCAAGCTTTAAGTCAAAGCGACTCTACCCTGGGATATGTAACCCCTGCCTTAGGTAGGGTCAGGAGACTGGTTGAAGGGAAGGCAAATGGGCCATTTGACCGAGAGGGCTAGCAGCAGTGTGTACCAAGGCTGCCTTGCCCAGTCTGGAGCCACCAGAATTGTTGTTGCTGGCTGGCTTCTGAGTTTGAGCAAAACTCTGAGAATCAGGGGGAATGGAGGGGAGGCGTAGAGGAACCTTTCTGTCTGATTCAGAGACAAAGCATCCACTGGCACTGAGCACAGAACTGGAGGCCTGCAGCAGTACAGGGGAATCTGGTAATTGAGGTTGGAGGCGAAGAGATCTTTCTCTGGAGTGCCCCACCTCCTGAAGACTGTGGCCAGTACTTGTCTGTTTAAGGTTCACTCATGGTGGCCCTGACTGATGCAGCTCAGGGAATCTGCCAGCACATTGTCCTTGCCTGACAGGTGAATGGCAGAGAGCTGCACGTCCAGGGAACAGGCCAGGGACCAAATTTTCATGGTCTCTGTGCAAAGCATTGTGGATCTTGTGCCCCCCTGCTTGTGTATGTAAAACACAGCAGTGGTATTGTCTGTCATGATTTGGACAGAGTGACCTTTTAGCTGGGGGGGAGGGGCCTTGATGGTCAGGGTAAATGGCTCCGAGCTCAGATTTCTGAGACACCTGGACTCTTTAGGAGACCATATCCCACTTATGGATTGGTCTGCCAGGTGTGCACACCAGCCTAGGAGGGGAAACATCTGTAGTGAGGACCTTGGAGGGCTCCCTTTGCTGAAAGGGAATTACCTCCCTGAGGTTTTCTTGGTCCTCCCACCAGTCCAGGGCTTGCAGTAAGGTCCTTGTGACTGGAATGAGCTTTGACAGAGAGTCTCTTCTGAGACCAATGAGCTCTATGGTGATATTGGATGTTCCTCATATGAAACCTGGCACCTGGAACTATAGCTGTAGTAGAGGCCATGTGCCCTAGGAGCCTCAGGAAGTGTCTGGCTAGTTTTGGTTGGCCTAGGACAAATGAATGTGCCAAGGTTTGGAGGTGTTGCACTCAGTCGAGTGTGAGTAGTGCTTTGCCTAGCTGAGTGTCCAGCTCTGCTCCGATGAAATCCAGAAGCTGGGCTGGCTCAATGTGGGACTTTCCATGTTGATGAGAAAGCCCAGGGACTCCAGGCTGCACTGTGTGAGGCTGAGAGAGTCTTTGACCTTTTGGCGAAACTTGTCCACTATCAGTCAGTCATCCAGACAGGGGAAGAGACAGATACCTCATGTCTTCTGAGGTAGGCTGCCACCACTGCAGAGCACTTTATAAAGACCATGGGAGCTGAAGAAAGGCCAAATGGTGGAGCTGGAAACTGGTACTAACCAGAGGGTAGTCTTAACCAGAGATGCTTTCTGTGAGAGGGCCTAACTGGAATGTGGAAATAGGTGTCCTTCAAGTCTAGCGAGGCTAGCCAGTCTCCCTGTTGTAAGGATGGTATTACAGTATTACTGACAGGGTGACAATCTTGAATTTGGGATTGAACAGATGCTTGTTCAGGTACATGCGATCCGAAATGGGTCAGCAGTCCCCATTTTTCTTCTGGGTGAGAAAGTATCTGGAATAGAAGTCTTCCCCCCACTGGAAGAAGGGAACCCTTTTCACTGCCTTCACTGATAGAGTCTTGACCTCTAACTCCAGCAGAAGTCTTTCTGTAGGGGTCAGTGGTTTAGACTCCTGTGTCCCTGCTGAGAAGAAATTTTTTTTAACTGCAGGGTAAGTCCTTAACCCACCACCTCCAGCACCCATCTGTCTGTGGTGACAGACTGCCAGTGGTGGAGGTAGTGGGTCATCCTTCCTCCTAGTGGTATAGAAGAGGAGGCAACCTGGGCCTTCCAGTCAGGGATTTTGTTTAGCTTGAGTCTTGGCTGAAGGGGCAAATCAGCACATCTCTGAGCCCTTCTACCCCTTCCTCTGAAGAACCCTCTCATTTGAGAGTAATCCAAGGACACAGGCATTGGCACAGGATAAAAGGCCCTGGGATAGTAGCCCCTACCTCTACCCCCTATGCCTTGAGGTTTGTAGGAAGTAGAAGCTTTCTCTTTAGCTGCATTACTCTGATAGGTGGTTTTGTATTCCTCCACCTTTTTCATGTAAGCCTCTTTTTATCCACAAAAAGAGAATTATTCTCACAAGGGAAATTCTTAGCTTTAGTCTGTGTATCCTGGCAGAGATTAGTGGTTCTCAACCAGGCAAACCGCCTGAGAGAGATGGCCTGGGCCATAGCTCTGGAGGCAGTGTCACTGGCATCTACAGCCATATGAAATGGATATTTTGTGGCTTCCTAGGCAGTCTTTACAGTTTCTGCCAGGTCCTGAGCCACCCTGTCTGGGGCTTGCTGGCTACTGACCAGAACAGAGGTCCAGAGAGCTTTCTGATATTAAGCTGTGTACACCATGTAAGTAGAAAGGCAAAGCAGCAAGGAAGCTGTGGTGTAGGATTTCTCACCCATATTATCCAGCTTTCTAGATTTTTTCTGGAGGCTGGGATGACAGGAGCACCTTAGCCTTATCATGGGCTGTAGCCTGTACCACCCTTTTGTGATCTGGGTGTAGGTAAAGATACCCAGCAATGGTTTTCTCAAGCTGGTATTTTTTCTCTATTTTCTTATCCAACCCAGGGATGGAGGTGGGATTCTGAAGTAACTTGTCGGTAGCTCTGCAAAGGGACTTATGGATTGGAAGGAGTAGCTCTTTGGGAGGAGAAAGACCCATCATATCTAAGGAGTCTGCCTCATCTCCCTCAGTGGTCTCTTGGATAGCAAGAGAAACATCCAGAGTGTCCACCATATGCTGTACAAAGGTATAGTGGAAAAACAAATAATCCTGGCCATTGGAAGGAGTGTCCAGTTCCTGGTCAGGGGACACATCTGGTTCTAAGGGTTCACCCTCCTCTTCATCCTCACCCTCATCAAAATAAATACCAAGACCAAGGTCAGAGGGAACAGAAGCAGCAGGACCAGGTGGGGCATTAAATAGGTTGCCTAAAGCCTGGAAGATTTGATACAGTTGCCAAAACTTACCCATTTCCCACCACAGAGGGCACATCTTGTTGTGGCACTGGCATCTCCCTTTGATTTTCAGCAGGAGGGGCAGGGGTATGTTTTTCTTTTTAGCAGGCACTGGGTCAGAATCCTGCTCAGTATGTCTTTTTTGGCTTGCTCATTATTATTTTTTACCAAACTTTTTTTCTTCAGGGCCTTTGTAGGACCTGTCTTGATTTCTGATGAGGAGGACCCTTTTTCAGAATTTTTACTAGAGGGAGATGCAGACTGAGAAGTCATCATTTCTAGCCTTTTGGCTCTTTTTCTAACGGTTTTAGAACAAAATTTGGTACAAAGGTCAGTGTTAGTAAAAATATGGGCTGGACCCTAAAATTAAACTAAGGTCGTGGCCATGTACCTTGGCCACTATTTTAGAGCACTTTACACAATTTTTAAAACCAGTGGGTCCAGTCCTCTTTAAGTCTATCTGACATGCCAGCTTGTCAGAAGACCTCAAAATACTAGTTCCCTGAAGTGGAAAATAAAGAAAAAAGGATAGGAAATCACAGTGCCCTGCAAAAATAGGGAACCGCGAAAAAAGTATTATTAAAATATAAAAGTCGTAGATTTTTTTTTACCTCAGAAACAGTTTAAACAGAGAAAAAACTGTGGCTGGCCTATTTTACTCACCTCATTTTAGGAAATACACTTCAGAATTTTTTTTTAATGAGTACCAGTACTCACCCAACACTTGTAAATACTCCACACACCAAATAATAGCGCTTCATAACATAACTGGTGATTCAAAAGGAACAGTTTTTTGCCAGATTTACAGCACTTGTATACATCCCACGTTTGTTTTACTCACGATGTTGTAAAACTGGTGAGTAAATTCCTACCTGCCAACATTATCTGGAGCATCGTTGGCACCCAAAATTATCTAGAAAACATTTTTTTTTTTTTTTTTTTTTTAAGAAATGTACTCCTCAGTCCACTCTAGAAAGACATTTGTACACATCTGAATTTCATTTTACTCACCTCACTTTCAAAATGAGGAGTACAGGCACTTATCCCAAAAAATCTTATCTAGAGCACTGGCTATGAAGGAAGGGAACCAAAAGGAACCATGGAAATACTCAAAAATACAATAAAAATAAAACACTAAAGGCAGCACAAACTTAAAGAAAAATTACTGACCTACGAAGAAAATAACTGCTTTAAGTAAAGATGTGAAGACAGCGCTCTGAGGCAGACTTGTCCAGTCAGAGAAGAAATGAATCTGACCGACTCACAGCTCCAGCAACAGGCAGCTCTCAATGCATCCTGAAAGGCTAATTCTCCTGGCATCATTAGCATAAATTCCACCTCTGGGGCAGCTGAAACCAGCTGGCTTCACTGCATTAGTCAAGCATACTGAGGGATTCCTAGGGTGAGAAGAACAATTACTCACCTTAGTAACTGTGTTTCTTCTAATGGAATCTTGCTGTATTCTGACATATCAGTAGCCAGCTTCATAATTAAACTGCTCTGGAGAGAGAGAGTTAATTAATGCTAGCGAGGGCGCTAAGGAGCGCATAACATGGCGGTTGTCTAATCTTTAACTCCTGCTATGACTGGACTTAAAAACTTATTTCTTTCTTCTCCTGGATAGCTGATTACTCTAAAACAGCTATATTCTGTGTCAGAAGGACCACTGATCACATAATGAGTCTGAAAAAAGGATAAGCATGCCGCTCATCACATCGAAGCCTTTCTTTCTACACAGCCGGCATTGCAGGGAACAGGCCCAGGCCCTTCTGCCTCACCTGAACCACGAGTGAGTGAAACCCCCACCCCTCAGGTCATGGCACTTCTGCACAAAATTCAAGAAAATGGCGAACAAACAAATCGCAGACTGGCAGCGGTGGAGGCCCGATTCAAAGACTTGGATGAAAAAGTGGGTGCAACTGAAACGGACATTCAATTCGGGTATGGCAGCATAGAGGGAAAGCTCCTGCATAGCCTGCCAAGTATTTCTCCCCCTAACTGCCACAGCGATCTTTCAAATCTGCCTAAGGAAACAGAATATGACGGGGAGCAAAAGCAGAGTAAATTCACGCTCAGGAAGACCCCCGCAAAAGATTGATGCATCCAGATTCAAGATCAGGCCTTCAGACAGCCGCAGTGTCTCCCCGGCGAGCAGCACGGTAGGCGACCCAAGACCCTGACAGAGACAGGGAATCTGAAAGGCTTTCAAGATCCCGTTTCAAAACCCTTCTCTCTGAAATAAAGGCATTTAGAGCTGAAAATAAAAAGGAGTTTACATTATTACAGAATCGCCTCTCGGAGGTGGAAGAAAGGCTAGACTAATCAGAGGAAGTGGCTGGTGAGGTTGCAGAGGAAACACATCGACTTCATACAGCTGTAGATTTCTTGGTGGATCAATATGAACTCATGCAAGACAAAATCACTGACCTTGAAGCTAGGTCCCGGAGAGATAATCTTCGTATCTACGGTCTCCCGGAGGGATCGGAGACTGGCAAAATGGAGGACTTTATATCAGACATGTTAAAAGATGTCCTAGCTCTCCCTCCCACATTTCAATTTAAGATAGAAAGAGCGCACAGAGCCCTGGCAAGAAAGCCCACAGACCCTTCGGCCAGACCCCGGTCAGTGATCCTGAAACTTTCCAGCTACAGGGACAAAGAACAAATTCTGAGGACAGCCTGGACCCTAAAAAGTGTTACATACAACTCGGCCAGGCTACTCTTCGATAACGATTACCCTACTGACATTATGAGGAGAAGGATGGCCTATGCACCCATATTAAAGCTGTTATGAGAAAAAGGAATTAAATTTCAGATGCCTTACCCGGCCAAGCTGCGGGTCTTTTGGGAATCCGGAACAACAATCTATCCATCCCCAGAGGAAATCTCCCCGGAACTGAAGAAAAGAGGATGGAATTTCTACACGGTGGGCCCGGTGCAACAACAAAAACGTCCCCCCCCCATTGGCAAGATCATGCGGACACTCACAGGGCACAGGCAAGATGGGAAGATTTCGCTCTATACAGGAGCTCAGGCTGTACATCGGATCCAGACCTCTCCGTGGGAAAAACCCAGAAACCGACCCTCACAGCTTGAACACCTGAGGATGCTCTGATCCACTGGATATCCTTGAAATTCAAGTAAACCTCTGTTGCTCCTTAACCTGTACTAAGCTGCGTACTACCAGAGGTGTATGTCGAGGACTGACACCAGTCCGATCATATTTTATGTTTGTTCTACATTGCTGACTTCACAAGCAAAAGAGCTGTACTTTAAATCCGCTTGAAATCTGTTTTGATATGCCTGTTATGGACTGGATTGCAACGGGAGTCCCCCCCTGTCGGATATATTATTTAAAGCCTGATGCAATATCTAGTGAGCGCTCACAAGTAGAAATTTAGCTCTTAAAGGCGCAGGCTGTGGGGGCTGGCGTTTATTAACACACCCACATGCAGCGATCCCGATTATGTCTATTCAGGGCATCTCATCAAGTCATTCGATTGATGACAGCCCTGATAGCTTTCCTCGATGGTTTTCCGTCCCAACCTTTCAACCCCATGTTTCATAGGGGTTGGGGAGGCCTGACTTTCCTGAAGGTCACAATTCCTCCCAAAGGGCCCTTTCCTGAACTCAGGAGGTGGTCTTTTCTTCAGGATGGGTAATTTTTTCGCCCTCCACCTATCGAAGTTTAATTGTAAATAGGTTGGCCAGGTTACGGCCCTTAGGAGTTAAGTATCACTTGGTTTATTTTTTTGTGCACATACTGATAAGTTCTTTTAAAATTAGCCGAACTAAGAAGCTACTTTTTCAGCTTATTTTCTCTTGCTATTACGAAGCCATATACTGGGCTTTAGAAGTGAAGCGATCTCTATCTGGGAAAACAGCTTGCCCTATTCAGAGTTTTCTTATACTGGGTTTATTATGTATACAGCATCAGATGATGTTTTTTGTTTGGTTTACTGATGGATACAGTCCCTATGGTCAAGATCTGCTCTCACAATGTTAATGGGTTAAATAACCCCATCAAAAGATATAGGGCGATTTCCTCCCTTAGAAAGCTGAAACCTTCCTTTCTGTTATTACAGGAAACTCATTTAAACAAACAGGAACATCAAAAACTTGCTAAGTTTGGGTTTTCAACAGTAGTTGGTTCGGTATATGGCAGGGGGAAGAGGAGAGGAACTGCTGTCTTGGTCCCTAAGGGTGTTCCCTTTCAATTAATAAATTCATATTCTGACCCTGAAGGCCGCCTCGCTGTTGTTGTTGGCAGGTTGGAGGAGCAGGAGCTCACCCTCGCCGCTATGCATGTCCCCCCAGGAGAAGGATCTGAAGTCAGGAAACAACTTTTTTCAGAAAGTACTAGAGAGAAGCAGGGGGGTTTTAGTACTGGGAGGGGATCATAACCTAACTACCTCTTGCCTAGATACCTCAGCTAAAAGGCCTTTTAAAAAATCCTCTGCACACCGTGCGGAGCAGGCATACCTCTCGGAGGCACACTGGATAGATATCTGGCGAAACCTCCATCCTAATAAGAGGGAATATACGCACTACTCGGCACCCCATAAGTGTACACCCGCATAGATTATATACATGTTTCTAAAGAACATTTGTACAAAATGCAGAGCTGCACACATACCCCAACGGTACTTTCGGATCACTCAATCTTAACACTAAACATGACCTGGAAGAGGGAAAGAACCAACACCCTTTGGAAATGTAATAATTTCTTACTTAATAGCAAAGATTTCAAAGAATTCGTACAACATAAAATAAAACAGATTTTAGAAGACAACAATAGTCCGGACACTAAGAGAGAAGTCCTATGGGACATCCTCAAAGTGGTTTTAAGAGGCGAAATAATTAAATATGCTGCACATCACAAAAAACAGCAGCAGCTGCGACTAGATAACCTGCATAGCCAATTGCAAAATCTTCTGACCTTACATGCAGCCGGGGATGAAGGGGTTTATCCGCTTATACAAGCTACTAAACAACAGATTCAGGCGATCCTGGACATACAAACCGAGCAAGCCTTACAACTCCTTAAACAAAAATATTATGAGGGGGGGGCCCCAGAGCTACCCGTTTGTTAGCTCATAGACTTAGACAGCATAAAGCCAGATCCAGTATTTGCCAAATAAGGGATCCGGTTTCAAAAAAACTAGTTTCTTTCCCCCTTGAGAGGTTGAACAGGCCTTTTGTAGACACTATAGCGGCCTTTACGGCTCTGAACACTCTGCAAAATCTCATACATTTGAAGCCTTTATGGGGGAACTTAACCTAACTAAGATATCCAAAGCGCAGCAGCAATTTCTGGAAAGCCCAATCACCAAAATAGAACTGGAACAGACTCTCAGCTCTGAAAGCCAACAAGAGTCCCGGCCCCGATGGCTATACTGGAGACTTTTACAAAGCCTTTTGTGCAGATCTGCTCTCCACCTTACTTGACGCCTGCAGGGCCATACAACTGGGGGACCCCACTCCTGATTCATGGCGATATGCATATATATCTAGTATCCTGAAGCCTGGCAGGGACATGACCTCCTGCTCCTATTACAGGCCTATTTCGGTTCTCAATGCGGATTATAAGATTTTTGCATCTACAATAGCCAAAAGATTTCAAACTTTCCTACCGGAGATAATAGACCTAGACCAGACGGGTTTTGTTCCTGGTCGCCAGACACAGGATAACATTAAGAGAACTTTGCACTTGTTGCAGAGAGTGAAGATCTCTGGATCCAGCTTCCTCCTTCTCTCTCTCTCTCGACGCCAGAGAAGGCGTTCGACCAGGTCGAATGGCCTTTTCTGTGGGAGGTGCTGGTTAGGGTGGGAATTCCCCAGACAGTTATTAATTCAATAAAAGCCATGTACTCCCATCCTAGGGCTTATATCCGTATAAATGGCTCCTTCTCCAATCCTATTTCTCTTTCACGTGGTACCAGGCAAGGATGCCCCCTCTCCCCTTTATTATTTGCGATATATCTAGAGCCATTGGCACAGGCCCTGAGACAGAGAGACGAACTGACGGGAATAGGGGTCCACCCTACGGAGCATAAACTGGCTCTGTATGCAGACGACCTCTTAATATATTTGGCGGACCCAGAGTCTGCTCTCCCCCCATCTTTGGGACACTCTGGAAAGATTTGGTGCTATCTCTGGCTACAAAATTAATGAAAATAAAACTGAGGTCTTGGCCTGAAACTTTGTCCCTCGGGAGGATCTGAGGCAGGCATATAACTTTAAATGGCACCTAGATAATACTGAATACCTTGGGGTTCGTATAGGGCCTCCGGGATGTGATCTGTTTGCGCTTAACTATTCCCCCTTTCTGGCCAGGACCTCTTCTGACCTGGAGAGATGGCGAGCCCTCCCCCTCCCCCTCTCCCTTAGCCAACGTATAGAGTCAATCGGAATGGTGACTCTACCTCACTTCTTATACCTAGCCCAAACCCTGCCTGTGTTAATACCAGATGCCTTCTTTAGGACTTTGCAGAAAAAAATCTCTGCGTTTATCTGGGCTAATCATAAGCCCTGCATTAAGCTGACAACCCTACAACTCCGTAGATACTCAGGAGGTCTCTCTCTACCAAATTTTAAGTTATATTATTACGCCTGTCAACTGAGAATCCCTTTGTATTGGCTAGATAAGACGTATACATCCCGATGGGAAACTGTGGAAATGCAGGAAAACGAGCTTAGCGATATTTATAATATCTTATTATCCTTTCCTCCCGCGATCAGGATAGAAAATATAGCCAATCCCTACACTCAGACAACACTTAAATGTTGGCATAAAACCATAGCAGCCAGAGACTTCAAACTCTGGAGACCCGCTTTGTTTTCCCTCCCCTATCTCGAAGCTTTCCTCCCTGGCAAGTTAGACAAGGGGTTTATCAGATGGTTCAGGAAGGGCCTGCACCTGGTGTATCACTTCACCCCCGGAAGCAGGATCCTGTCCCTTACAGAACTGACCCAAAGACATAATATTGCTTATAATGAAAGATTTAGATACTTTCAGACTAGGAACTTTCTGAATACACTGGGGAGGCTGCCTTGGGAGGATGCTCCCCCAGCAGACCTACTGCTTATATTGGTCTCTGCGGTGGACGGGAGACCTGTCCCTTCTCACTTGATCTCTACACTATACAGGGCTCTCTCTAAGATCCAAATCCAGCCCCTAGAGAAAAATCAGGGTGACTTGGGAGAGGGACCTGCTAATGGAACTGTCTCTCCCGGACTGGCATAGCTATCTGAAGAATATGTATAAGGGTGTTGGCTCTGGGATATGGAAAGATTTTGCATGGAAATTGGCTGTTAGATACTTCAAGGCTCCTGTTGTGACTCAGAAATACTTAAAGCAATCTAAGGCTGACTGTTGAAGACAGTGTGGATTCTCACCTGCCACCTTGGGGCATATTTTCTGGTCGTGTATGGCCCTTCAGCCTTTTTTTTTTGCACAGCTTACTGAGGCTCTCCATCAGATGCTATTCCCGAATCTAAACCTAAATGCCCAGCTTTTCCTATTTGGCCTCTTCCCTCCGGAAATATCAGACGCTCCCTCTAAGAACATTTTAAATCTGGCCCTCTTAGCTGCAAAAAAAGCCATTACAAAAAAATGGTATTCCAGTTCGCCCCTACCTTGGAGCTCTGGCAACAAGTGATGATAGATTTATACAAGATGGAGAGACTAACAGCCTTAATTAATAAATCACAAGAGGCTTTTGAAATCCAATGGAGAAAATGGGTTTTGTATATAATGGCCTCACGATCTGACTTTACACCCTAATCTATCACTGTATGTTTTACCTTTTTTCTTTTCTTGTGTATATTAACTGTATGGCTCTGAAATAATCAATTGCTACTCCCTAGCTTCCATTCCCTCTAAGGAAATGAAATATTCTGTTTTACTTGATGTATGTGCACATGATTATGTTGCTTTTTATTTCTTCCCTTCCTTTATAATCTTTTTTTTTATGTAAATATTTCATACCCACCATTGTATATCTTGTTGGTAAAATACAATAAAGACTGAAAGTGCAAAAAAAAAAAGAAACTGACATTCAAGCCCTTAAAGCTGAGCCGGAACACCAGCAAATTCAAAATTCAGCCTTTGTGTAAGACTTGACCTTCCTTCGGGCTAAATTAGAAGCTCTTGAAAAGGCAGAGAGACAACCGAACATGCGCATAATGGGCTTTCCACCATGATTTGCCTCTACCACAGAAATATTACCAGCGATAAATAGACTCATCTTTAATGACCTAGCCTTACTGCCTGCTGACTCGGGTATTTCAGTAATCAGGGCCTTTGCTATCCCTATGCATTCCAGAAAGGGCTCGGGGAATGCACTTCCTTTGACTGCCACTGCCAATTTGTTGAACTCGGAGAGCCGTATCCCACTACTGCGTGCTGCAAGGTAAAGAGGAGATTTGATCTGGGAAGGCAGCAGATCACCTCTTTCCCCAGATATTTCTTCACAATCTCAAACTAGGAAGAAGGTTCTACAACTCACAAAGAAACTTCTCCTTGAGAATGGCATCGAGGCACAGCTTCTGTTCCCTGCGAGGCTTCAGATAAAACATTCCAGTAAGACTTGCATACCCAGATGCAGCTGCTGCCCTGGCTTCTAAACTACACGAGGGCCAAACTACAACTACTCAGCAGAAAGCTGCTACGGACTTGAGTTCTGATTCAGACACTAATGACTGAGATGGTGATGGTTTCGGACGCTGTTGTCCTTGATTGTTCATATACACAGGGAAGACCATAACTGTTTTTCTTGTCTCACTGTTAATTACCTGAGCTTATTATTACTGTTGGGCAAGCCATGTTGGTGCTCTTAAGTTTACATGTTATTACAGATCTTATTGCCTATCGAGGGAAACCATATATGTAGGGGATATATTACCCCACTCAATTTGTGAACTACTTGCCATTCCCTTTTTATGTAACCTGTCTCCTTGTCTGTTAGCAGGTCTGACATTTGTGGTAGGTGTGCAAAGCAATTTAACTGATTCCAGGCAACCTTGTTAAATCCTTGTTTAGTCTCTCTATAGGACTGCTCAGCTCTCCACCCTTAGACTCCTACAGGGGGCTAAAATAATGGTGAATAGTTTTACTGGTACAGGAAGGGTAATAGCATTACTTCCTACATTATTATCTAGCCAGAGAATAATCTCCTAGATTATTTAAAGTTAGTCATCAGTCCAGGTTGAATCGTATTACTGTATATTTCTATGGTATAATAAGCTGTATATGACTAATGTACATTTGCTTTCTAATGTGCGATATGTTGTATGGTGTACATTGTACTAATTAAAATTTAAAAATAAAGGTAAAAAAAATTCTATGCAAGGCATAGAACATTGAGCTCGAGCTCAGTTTTAAACCTCTGTCTGTGGTGCCTCAGAGTGTAACCGTCAGATTACGAACATACGAAATTTGCCAGCAGATAAAGGCCTAGAGGTCTATCAAGTCTGCTCGAATGTGCAGCTAGCACCCCTTATTCTGCAGCTGCCCCTCCCTTCTACCCTTCCCCTTCATTGACCCTCCCCCTTGTCCTGTCCCATCCTCATTTGAAGCAGTCCACTGTTCTACTGCATACCACTTCAGCAGGTAACGCATTCCACCCAGCCACCACCCTCTCTGTAAAACAGTGTCTCCTCATCTCCCTCCTGAACCTTCCTCGATCCAGTCTCATATCATGGCCCCTCGTGGCCCTCCCCTCCCTTACTTTGAACAGCCCCTCTGTACCAGTCTTGTTTATTCCTTTCATGTATTTAAAGGTTTCAATCATGTCACCCCTGTCTCTCCTCTCCTCCAGTGAGTATATGTTCAACTCCTTCAACTTCCTCTCATATGATAAGTCCCCCAGCCCCTTGATCATCTTTGTCGCTCTGCGCTGCACCCCCTCCGTAACTTAATGTCCTTCTTCAGATACAGACGCCAGTACTGCACGCAGTACTCCAGGTGTGGTCTAACTAATGACCTATACAGTGGCAGAATCACCTCCTCCCTCCTCGAGGATATACCCCTTGCAATACAACCCAGCATTTTGTTGGCCTTTGCAGCTGCCTTCCTACATTGTGCCGAGTTGTTCACTGACCCTGTAATGAGCACACCCAGATCCTTCTCCTCCTCCTCTGTCTGGGCTAGCTGCACTCCCCTAGCTGGTAACTCCTCCTTGGGTTCTTCATCCCAAAATGCAGCACCTTGCACTTTTTGGCATTAAAGCCCAATTGCCAGGTGTCTGACCAGGTTTCAAGCTTTGCCAGATCATCCTGCAACCCCTGCCATCCCCCTAGGTCATCCACCACCGCTTCTACCTTGGTATCATCAGCAAACAGACTGATCTTGCTCTTGATGTCCCATGATATGTCTGCAATGAATATCCCAAACAACACTGGTCCCAACATTGAGCCCTGTGGAACACCGCTTGTCACTGCCCTTGGGTGTGAGAGCTCCCCACCCACCACCACCCTCTGTTGCCTTCCCTGCAGCCAGTTTCCTACCCATCTCACCAGTTTTGCACCCGCTCCTGTGCCTACTAACTTCCTTCCCAGCCTTCCATGTGGCACTGAGTCGAATGCCTTACTGAAGTCCAGATACAGGACATCCACTGCATGGCCCCTGTCCAGTCACCTAGTTATGCAGTCATAGAACTCGACCAGGTTGGTTTGGCAGGATCTGCCACGTATGAAGCCATGCTGTCTGCTGTCCTGTAGTCCTTTGGCCTCTAGGAGGGCCACCAGCCTCTCCTTCAGGATAGTCTCCATTAGCTTACCCACGATGGATGTGAGGCTCACTGGTCTGTAGTTTCCTGGTTCATCCTTGAGGCCACACTTGTGAAGGGGCACCACATGAGCCATCCTCCAGTCCTGAGGTACACACCCAGAATGTGGTGAGGCATTAAATAGGTCTGCCAAAGGTCCTGCAAGGACCTCTGCCAGCTACTTCAGTACCCTGGGGTGGATGCCATCTGGGCCTGGCGCCTTGTCCACCCTCGGTGCCTTCAAACCCTCTCGAACTCTGCTCTCCATGATTTCCCCATCTGTCACCACTTCCCCCGCTGCTTCTGCCATTTCTCCCACCTTGGGTGTCACCCCCCTCTTCTCTTTAGTAAATACTGAGCAGAAGTACTCATTTAGTGCTTCCGCCTTATCGCACCCTGCTTCCACCCAACCCCCCTCCTTCCTAATCCTTACTATGTGGTCCTTACAGCTCCTTTTCTCCCTGATGTACTTAAAGAAGTCCTTCTCCCCCTTCTTAATGCCTTGTGCCAGCCTGAGTTCCGTAGATGCTTTGGCTCCCCTTACTGCCCTTGTCACCTCCTTCGATTCTGTCAAGTACTCCTCCCTGTCCTCCCCCCTCCCTGTTTTCTTGTACTTCCTAAAGGCAGCTCTTTTCCTCCTTACCTTTTCCATGACCTCCTTGCTCAACCAGATCGGTTTCTTAGACCTAGCCTTCTTGCTCTGGGCTTTGCAGCAGGTTTTGGTTGCCTCCACTATCCCCAGCTTTATGAGCTCCCACCTCTGGTTAGTGTCCATACTAGATTGAATTCTGGCCAGGTACCCTTTTACCACGTCCCCCATCCTCCCAAAGTCGGCCCTCCTGAAGTCCAGCACTATTTTTCTTACGAGCAAGCTAATCAATTACACTTCCAGTGTGGAAACTGTAAAACATATAAGCCAAAGGCAACAACTTGGGTCCAAAAGACTCAAGTCGAGAACCCATGATTAAAAACAGGTAGTGAACAAGAAATATAAGTCTAAGTTAAAACTTAACCACCACCACCACCCCCCCCACCCTGAAGGGGAGGTGTGCAAAGTACACCCCTGAGGTGCAGCACTGTACCTGCCAGCCCACATCCCAAAACTAGGTTCTGAGCGGGGAGGCGGAGGGAGGTCAGAATACAGCAAGACTCCATTAGAAAAAACAGTTACTAAGGCGAGTATTTTTTTCTTCAAACATCATGAAGTCTTGCTGTATTCTGACATATGCAGACTACTAAGCAGTACCTCCATGGAGGAGGGTACCAAACCTATTTTGGGAATAGGATCTGCAGTACTGCTGTACCAAACCTAGCATCACTCCTAGCGTGGATATCCAGAGAGTAATGCTTGGTGAAAGTATGGACAGTTTTCCAGGTGGCTGCTTTGCAGATCTCTAACAAGGGTATATTTCTGGCAGAAGCCAGAGAAGCAGCTGTACCCATAGTCGAATGAGCAATCAGGCCTGAGGGAGGCGTTTTACCTAGCTTGGCATAGCAGAATTGAATACAAGAGACAATCCTCCTGGCAACAGTTCTCTTAGTATCAGGCCTACCTTTCCCCCACTTCACTATAAGTGAGAAACAACTGAAGACAGTCATTCCTATGTGCCTTAGTATGCTCAACGTAGTAGCTAAGTGTCCTCTTAACATCCAAACTATGTAATCTTTCTCCTGAAGAAGAATGATCAGTGGAAAACACAGGAAGAAACATGGACTGGTTCTGATGGAAATCTGAGACCACTTTGGGTAAGAACCTCCTATCGGTTCTGAGGACCACCTTATCTCCATGGCATGAGATAAAATCAGGTTCAACTGATGGGCCTGTAATTCACTAATTCACCTGGCAGAAGAAGTGATAGCTACCAGAAACACAGTTTTCCAGGTCAGGTACTTAAGCTCGGCCAAAGCCAGAGGTTCAAAGGGTGGCTGCATAAGCTGAGCAATGCAGATATTGAGATCCCAAGATGGAGTAGGTTCTCTAAAAGGTGGGTTGATATGAACCAGACCTTTAAAGAACTTACCAAAAACAGGGTGAGATGCCATGGAAGAGCCCTTCCCCTGCTGAGAGGAATGCAGACACGACTGCTAAATGAATCTTTAAAGTGGCAGGTCTAAGGCCTAAGCCATTAAGTTGACCTAAGTAATCCAAATATGTAGCAATGCCAGCAGCATCTAGTAGAATAACCTTATGGGAACACCAAATGTTGAATTTTTTCCATTTGGAATTGTAAGTTTTCCTGGTAGAGGGTTTCTGAGAAACATTAAGGATGTTCAAAACTCCCAGAGAAAGATGTAGGCCTGCATATTCTAACTCTTCAAAAGCCAGGTCTTGAGATTGAGAGACTGGAGATTGGGGTACCAGATCCTCCCCTAAGAGGAGGTTAGGAGTTTGTGTCTTTTGGGAAGAGACAGGAAGAGTGAGACTGCTAGGGACAACAACAGAGGATGCCAAGGCTGTCTGGCCCAGTCTAGAGCCAGTAGAATCACTGTGTAGGGTTGTGACCTGATCTTGACTAGAACCCTGAACAACAGGGGAAAGGGAGGAAAGGCATAAAGGAACTTGCCTTCCCAGTCCAATATCAGGGCATCCAGGGGAACAGTCCCTATAACTGGTGGTCTTGCAGCAGAAGAGGGGAAGTTGGTGATCGTCTGGGGCTGCAAAGAGATCCATCTCTGGAGTGCCCCACCTGGTGAAGATTACTTTCAGTATGAGGGGATCCAAGGTCCATTCATGATGGCCCTGGGAGATTCTGCTCAGAGCATCTGCTAACACATTGTCCTTCCCTAGGAGGTGGAATGCTATTAGGGAGGTTTGCAAGGAGTAGGCCAGAGACTATACTTTCATGGCCTCTGTGCACAAGGCCATAGACAGAGTGCCCCCTTGCTTGTTTATGTACCACATGGTGGTGGTGGTGCCTGTCCTGACCTGAACCACCTGGTCCCTTACAGAGTCCGAGAAAGCTTGAAGGGCTAGGAATACTGCCCTGAGTTCCAGAAGATTGATATGAAGGAGAGACTCTTGTGGAGACCAAATTCCCTGTGCTGTGAGGGGTCCTAGGTGGGCTCCCCAGCCCAGGAGAGAAGCATCTGGGGTTAGTACCACTCAATGAGAGTGACTGAGGAATGGGACACCTTGTCTGAGACTGTATTGATCCAGCCACCACTGGAGGGCTTGGACCAGAGTCTGAGTCCCTGGAACCAATTTGGTAAGAGAATCTTTTTTCTGAGACCAAAAAGACCTTAGGTGAAACTGAATGTCCCTCATTTGGAACCTGGCTCCTTGTACCACTGCAGTGGAAGCTGCCATGTGGCCTAGGAGCTGAAGAAAATGTCTTGCTGGGCAAGAAACCAGAGGATGAAAAGAGGAAGCAAGATCTGTAAGGGCCTTTCCCCTTGCTAGTGAGAGGAAGGCTTTTGCTGTAACAGTATCTAACTCTATCCCTATGAAAGTGAGGAGTTGTACTGGTTCGAGAACCAACTTTGGTAGACTGAAGAAAATCCAGAGAACTGAGCAAATCTTGAGTGACTTGAAGAGCTGACCTAACCTGGTTGTGAGACTGTCCTACAATGAGCCCGTCGTCCAGGTATGGGAATAGAGAAATCCCCTGCCTTCTGAGGAAGGCCACTACTACTGCAAGGCACTTTGTAAACATTCCTGGAGCAGATGTTAGGCCAAAAGGCATGGCTCTGAACTAATAATGGCCTGACGGCAGCTTGAACCAGAGGTACTTTCTGTGGGCGCACCTGACAGGAATGTGGAAATAGGTATCCTTGAGGTCCAGGGATGCTAACCAATCTCCTGGCCTCAGAGAGGGAATTACTTCCAAAGTCACCATTTTGAACTTTGGTTTCAAGATGCGTTTGTTCAAATACCTTAAGTCTAGGATGGGTAGCCACTCCTGTCTTTTTTGTGGTGTAAGGAAATACCAAGAGTACAGACCCTTGCTCTTGTGTAGAGTAGAAACTCTCTCTACAGCTATGAGAGCCAGCAGAGAGGAAACCTCTGTTTCTAGAGCAATGGTTTCAGAGAGGTTTGCAGGTGGAAAAGACCTGACCCTCATTTTTGGAAAGTCTTGAAACTGAGGGCCAGTCCCTGGCTTACTACCACCAGGACCCACTTGTCTGAGGTAACAGACTTCCAAGCCTGGAAGTAGTAAGCCAGCCTGCTTCCTACTGGAGTTGGGGAGTCGACCCAGGCTGACGCATCAGGGTGTCTGCTTGTCAGGAGCCTTGGACTGGGAAGAGGATGCAGACCTGCTCATCCCCCTCCTGCCTCTCCCTCGAAAGAACCCCCTCTGTGGGAAGGGAGAAGAGACCTGGGCTTGGCAGAAAGGCATGTGAAAGGTCCTGCCCTAGACTGGTGCTTTTGAGGAGTGGCTTGACGTTCCTTGGCCTGTGCACTCCTGTAGGTGGACCTGTACTCATCCATCTTCTTCATGTAAGTCTCTATCTGCTCCCCAAACAGAGAGTTACCCACAACAGGGAAATCCATGGCCTTAGCCTGGGTGTCCTGAGAAAGGCTAGTGCATCTGAACCAAGCAAATCTCCTGAGACACACAGATGTAGCCATGACTCTCAATGCCACATCGTTAAGAGTCTACAGCAGCATGGAACTGCACTTTGGATGCCTCAATCCCATCAGTAGCCACCTCCTCCAGCTCTTTGGCTAGCTGGGGGGAAGCCTATTTAGCCAGTTCCAGAACCGTATCCCACCTGGACATCTGGTATCTGACTGTGTAGGCCATATAATTAGCCTGCCTGAGTCCCAAGGAGGATGCCAAGTATCGTTTCTTGGCCATGGCATCCACCTTCCTGGAGTCTTTATCGGTGGGGTGTGAAGCCAAAGGTATACTCACCCTGTCACAGGCTGCAGCCTGCACTACCTCAACATGGCTGCAATGATTGAACAAAAACTCTGTACCCGAGCCGGATAGCGCACCTGAGCCTGAGAGTATATACCTTCTGTCCATTCTCTTATCCACAAGAGGTAAAGAATTTTGTGTCTGTAAAATCTTGTGTCCGTTTCCCCAGGGATTTTTGGAGGGAAATAGACAACCTCTTGGACTCTCGGATGTCCATCTCCACAAAATCAGGCTCTTCTTCCTCCTCAATAGCTTTAACCATAGGGAGCTGGAGGGTTTCCACCACCTTTTTGTAAAACAAAGTGAGATGGGGACTCAAAGCCTTGGAGGGGAGACACTGGAGGGTCTGTCTGGGGAGATGTCTGGTTCAATGGGCACATGTCGTCGTTGTCGTCATCATCAGGTAACTCTTCGTCTCCCGCCCACTCCAACTCATAGTAAGCATCCATATCATAATCCGATGGAGATGGATCCGACCAAACCAAGTGCCTAACCGACGGCACCGGTTTGGATGGAACTGGACGAAGCGACTGCACAATACTAATTGCTTTGACTATTTCTTCAGAGGTTGGAGTAAGGAATGCTGGATCCGAACCAGCTGACTTTTTTTCGTCTTGTTGATGGAACCAACCCCTCAGGGTCGGCTCTCCTTTTGCCTGAGGACGTCTCGCCCAGGTCACTGGGCACCTCCTCAGGTTCGGCTGGAACTGTAACCAGGCTGGCCATCCGGGTCAGCGGATGTATCTGCCTCCTTTTCCTTTAGCCTACCCAATCTTTTTTCCAGAGTGGCCTTAGGAAATTTTTGCAGATTTGGCAGTCTGTTTTGAGGTAGTCAAACCCCAGACAAACAGACGAGGTGGGGGTCGGCCTTAGCAAAGGCCTCCCCACACTCTGTACAGTGTTGAAACCCAGTGGGACCGTTTTTTCCCTTGGGTTTCTCAGACATGGCCAGACTAGAAAAAAATTACCCTTTACAGCTTTTTGCCAGGTAATACACCTCTATCGGTTACCAACCGTGTCATGGGTTGTGTAAAGAAACCGAAAAAGGTTTTTTTTTTTTTTTTAAACTGATAGGAATCGGCACACCACTACTACAATCCCAGAAGATAAAATTTAAACACAAAAGGTCGGTTCCCAACCGGACCGACTAAGAAGGAACTGAAGTTTACAATTTCTACAGAAGAAAAACACAAATTACAGTTCACCACCTATCTACACTACTTACTGTACCATAGACAGAGGCTCAAAACTGAAAATAAATCTGTTGAAAAACCGGATTCTGAAACTTTACCGAACCGAAGAGAAGGAGCAACCTCCGGAGCGACTTCACAGTTAGGCGGAGTAAAGAATCTGACGGTTACACCATGAGGCACCACAGAGGTTTGAAAACAGAGCTCAAGCTCAACGTTCTATGCCTTGCATAGAAATTAACTCTTTCCTCTCCAGAGCAGTTCAAGTGCTGGGGCTAACTGCATATGTCCGAATATAGGAAGACTTCATGTTTGAATAATGTATTCTCATGCATGGTAAAAAGTAAGCAAAACAGATGATGTAACATGTTCCTACTCTCATAGATCACTTTAGATAAGAAGCTGTGCTACTCTGCTTACCTGTGTTTTTAACACTAAAATGAAAGCATTTTGGTCATTATATACAGAATAATACATGGGGTAGTGTATAAAAAATGTATACACATTAGAGCTGTTAGATGCTATGTACAACCCAAGAGCAAAGCACAAGGGGTTTATACAAGCATCCACCACAGAGGGTGTGTGTAAAATTTTACTTTTACACAGTACACCATGTCTTGTTTTATATAATTACTGTGAAGTGGTTCTCTCTTTTTTCACCTCAGCAATTCTATAAATGCAACTTGATCTCTGTGCCAGTAGCTGTAGTTGGGCTGAAGTGGGGAGACAGTTTGCGCAAGTGTGAAGTGAGGAAAACCTATCGCATGTTTGCCGTTATAACCAGCTGGTTGTAAGTGTGAATTATAAACAGGTTTCTCTATGGAAGAAAATGCTCACTAGTGTAATAGATGTATAACTGGCTTTGCCTTTTTCTCATAGGGAAACCGTGATGTAATTTGCTGTTATAAAGGAGCGTTTATAACGGCAAACACGCGCACGGTTTCCCTCGCTCTGAGCATGCCCTGCTGCAGCTTTTCCCTTCAGCCAGCTAACCACATGGTTTTTCCCCCCCGGAAGACTGAACCACCATTCAGACTCGGTGGCAAGTGTGAATTTAAACAGAATATCTACAAGGGGAAAGAAATCATGTTTTCACTGCAGACAAAGAAAAAAAAAAAAAAGATTTTAAATAAATAGAAAACGGTGAGTCTCAGACTGCATGCTAAAATCTAACCAGGCCGGGGCCACACAGGAACCTTCATTTTATATAACTGCTGTGGCAAAAAAGGCAAACCAAGCAATTATATAAAATATGGGTCGGTGTGTGTAAATGAGAAGTTTACACACACCTTGGGTTAGCTGCTTTTAATAAACCCCTCGAGCAGTTTATGTAGCATCTAACCCCTCGGGTGTGTGTAAACTTCTCATTATACACACTGACCCAAACTTTAATCTATATATAACAACTGGCTACCATTTTTTCCCCACAGGGAAACCAGGTTCTAATTCTAGCGTTATAACCAGCTGGTTATAATGACATTCACGTGCCCGGGTTCCCTACTTCAGCGCATGCGCCTGCTGCAAATTTGCTCTCTACACGGTCTGTCCCAGCTCTTCAGTGCTCACAACGTCCGACAGAAGTCTGCAGTAAGTTCTTCTTTAATTTTAACACAATACTACAGGGCACAAAAAAACAACAACAAACTAATCGGCCCCAAGTAAGAAAAAAAAAAGCTGCTTCAGTTTACGAGGCAGACGCTATGGATCGTGCTAAAATTCCAACGGTCCGCGGCTTGACTCCACACCAAAACAGTGTTATTTTGTATAATTGCTGTCCTGCAACTATACAAAATAAAAGATGGGTAGGTGTGTAAAAAGTCTCATTACACCCCGGGTGGATGCCTTAATAAACCCATGAGCCGCTCTCGAGGTTTATGTGGCATCCCACCCGTAAAATCCTCATTACAACTACCTACCCATCCATTATCCTCTATATAAATCACAGGGTGGTGCGAATAAAGAACAGTTGCATAAGAACTTACCGTAACAGTAAATCTTTGAGGGAATCTCAATCATCAGGTTATACCACAGGAACCTTCATCGCTGGTAAAGGGGAATCCATACTGAAGATTCAGCAGTACGACTGGGGCCGTTCATGCTGCTGTCAGCCGAAGTGAGCAACCCTATACAGCCATAGGTGGCCCCGCTCCCTCCTCACTTCTTTCCCCCCAGAGACGAAGGGAGCAAGGCTCACGCACTGGGGAACTGAGGAGAGAAAGAGGTACCCAGGTCCGATTAAAAAAAGAATGGGTACAGGACAGCCCAGTGACGCAGAGGGTTGAGGCGCTGGACGCCACACCTTGAGCTGCGTGTGCGACCCATGTTTGGGATCAAGTCCGTGCTGTTGGGGGTCGGCCGGTGGGGGGGCGAGGAGCAAGTCTGAGCATCTGCAAGGCAGCTCTCCTCCTGGGAGGGATTTGAGGCGTCCCAGTCACTGGCTGCCTCCCGGTGGAGGATGGATGGCAGCGCCGACCTAGGGAGCTCCGGCATTCCCCCAGCTCTGGAAATCAGCAGTGGTCACACCCATTCATACAAGTGGTAATGGGTCTCTTCTCTCTAACTACCGCCCTATCTCTATTCTCCCACCACTCTCCAAGGCGTTGGAACGAATTGTAGCTGACCAGTTGTCTGAACACCTCAACAAATATAACTTACTCTGCCTGCAACAACATGGCTTTAGAAAAGCCCATAGTACTACCACTGCCCTGCTTGACTTGACCAGCCATATTCATAAGGCGATTGACACTGGCACCCTACTGGGTGCGGTGTTCACTGATTTGACCAAGGCACTTGACACCATGAACCACCAGCTCCTGCTTCACTCATTCTTCTCCCCTGTACTATCTAATGATGTAACCAAATGGTTTGAAAGCTACCTCTTGGCAAGGAGCAAAAAGGTCAAAATTGCTGACCCTCTCTCAAGTGCCCTTCCTGTCCACCCTGGTGTACCCCAGGGTTCCATCCTTGGCCCTCTACTTTTCAGTCTTTTCATCAATACTCTTCCTACAGCTTGCAATAATAACTTAATACTCTATGCCGATGATGCAGTCCTCTTTTCCTCCCATACTGTCCCAGTTTCACTCTCCAAGGTGCTACAGACGAACTTCAGCCTTGTTGAAACCTGGCTTCTCCAACATAAGCTGTTGATGAATTACAAAAAAAAAAAAAAAAGTCCATGCTGTTCCATAGCTCTCACAGCAAATACAGATCCATAAACTTCACCATACACAATGAACCTGAACAGCTACTTCAGCAAGTGCAGGAGTTTAAATACCTTGGTATTACCCTTGATTGCATAATGTCTTTCAGCTCGCATGTTCAACACATCTCAAAAATCAGTCAACTCAAGAACTGGGGTCCTCTACCGCCACTGTCGCTGTCTTACCAAAGAAGCTATGTACGCAGCCATAACTGCTTCAGTCCTACCCATCACCGATTATGGGCTTGGTCTTCTACGGTGCTGTCGTTGATACCACCCTAAAATGGGTCAAGACAGCCCTTAATAAATGCTTCAGACTTCTCACTGGCGCAGGGAAGCATACACATACCTGTGATCTCTACAAGCAATCCAACTGGCTCAATCTAAATAGTAGACTTGCCTACCAGACCTGCCGACTGGCTAAGAAAATTTGTCTTAACCTCACACCCCCTGCAACTCATGCCTTAATGTTGCCCGCAGTCACTGCACATTTTAATCAGAGTTCCCTCAAACCAACATTTTGCAACAGCTTAATCTGGTTCAAGGTCAGTTGGCATTCGTCTGTATCCCCCTCCCCCGGGTCGTGCCTGGAAATAGGCAGGATTTGTCTAGTGCACTTACTCTGTCAACAAAAGCTAAATAAATAAACATTTATCATTTCATTCTGCCATACCAACCAAGCTCAACTTGCTTTCCACACCAGGGCCCCCCTGCTGCTAAACAACCTTCCCCCTGAAATTGCAGCTGAAAACAAGCTTGGCCCATTCAAACGTAAACTCCGCCAGCACCTCACTGACCTCAGCAGTTGTGACAGCTCTGCCTAGGCTAGCGGCTCTGTTTCACCTCTCCCCTCCTCCCTTGCTACCCTCCCCACTTCTCTCTGCCCCTCCATCCCCTGCTACTCCCAGTCTCTCTCTTCCATCCCCACCCACCATCCTACCCCCCTCACCTCCCTACCATTCCACCCCCTCTCCTGCTCCTTTCCTCCTGTCTCCCCCTCCCTATCACCCTACCTCTTGCTACTCTACCCCAGACTACCTAGCACTTATCTTTCTGTTCTTGCACTTATGACAATGTCAAATCCTTGACTGCCTACACCCCTTTTCCCCACCCCTCGCTCCACTTATGTCACCCGTAGGATGGTTTTCATTTGTATCGGTGTCTTGCTATACATACATATATATATATATATGGATAGATAGACACACACATACATATGTATTGTTAATTGTGCATTATTCACCAGTGACTGCTTGCTACTGTGCTAGTCTATACACATGTACTGTCTATTGCTACTAACTTAACCTCCTGACCTGTATTGCATCTTACCTCTGCTTACTTCTATATTAACCTCTTAACCTTGTATTGCATCTTACCACTGTTTTGCTTGCACCCATTGCGGACGCGGAATCTTTGTAAAAGAACCCTTGGTTCAAAGGTATTTGTAATCCTAGTAATAAATAAAAATAGCTGCGGGGCGGAAGGGGCTGATCTAGCATCACGGGGCGTGAGTGCGCCTCCATGCATGCACGTCGCCAGTGTGCTGGCGCCAGGGGAGAAAACTGGTGCAGAAAAAAATACAGGTTACTCACCTGTAACAGGAGTTCTAGGAATGGTATATGTTGTTCATCCACACTCCCTGGCAGGTATCCTTGCCGCTTTAATTCTTGCCGGAAGGTCTTCAAGCTGGCTCCTCCCACCCACCCGGGTGGTAAAACTCTCAGCTCCGCCCCATGACACCAGATCTGGCCTGCTGGAAGCTCAGGTTGTGCGTCGAAGCCGGGGAGGTCGGGTGGGTCATGTGGATGAACAACATATACCATTCCTAGAACTCCTGTTACAGGTGAGTAACCTGTATTTCTAGGGACACTGGATATGTTGTTCATCCACACTGTCTGGCAGACTCCTAGCAGTTCTCCGGGAGGAGGGAGGCAAGGCGCACACCCCCCCGATACTTACTTGGGAAATAAAGACTGGAAAACCGAGGCCCCAAAACCAGCATCCCGGCGTGACTCAAGGTCGATGTGATAGTGGGTAATGAAGGTGTGTGCTGACTTCCAAGTAGTAGCCCTGCAGATTTCCTGGATAGGGACGTCCCTGGAAGCAGCCACCGATGCAGCAGTATGTCGGGTAGAATGAGCTCTTATCCCTCTGGGAGGCTCCATGCCCGCCAACTTATAGCAGAGATCTATGCAGGAGGTGACCCACCTGCTTATCGTCCACTTGGCTGCAGGTCTGCCAGGTGCGGCTTCAGCATAGGTGACAAACAGCTGGTGAACCTCTCCCCGAATTCCAGCCCGTGCGCTCTTATAGTAGGCGAGCGCCCTTCTAGGGTCCAGAGTATGGAGCCTATATTCGGCCTCCAAGGTGTGATTGGGGTAGAACACCGGCAGAGTCAACACCTGGTTAAGGTGAAACTCCGACACCACCTTCAGAAGGAATTTCGGGTGGGGGCGCAGAACAATCTTGTCCCTGTAGAAGACCAGGTAAGGAGACTCGATGGAAAGCGCCTGGAGCTCTCCCATCCTTCTGGTTGACGTGATAGCCACCAAGAAGGCGGTCTTCCACGACAGGTGAGAGAGATCACACCTGTGCATTGGTTCGAATGGCTTGCCCATGAGCTTTGCCAGTACCAGCAGTAAATCCCACGGAGGTGGAGTTCCGCACCGGAGGAAAATGTGATCAAGGCCTTGAAAAGCGCCAGACCACTTTTCCTGCATCGACCGCTTCCCGGCCCACGCCTCGGTAAGCAGAGATGGCTGCCAGGTGCACCTTAAGGGTCGCCAACCTAAGCCCTTGCTGAGAAAGGGACCACAGGTAGTCCAATATGCTCGCTAAGGAACAGGAGGAAGGGTCCTGCCCTTGCCCTGACACCAATGGAAAATCTCTTCCATTTGAAGGCGTAGCATTTCTGATCGATTCCTCACGGGACGCCCAACTACATTGAGGACTCGTCCGGAGAGACCCAAGGCCTGGAACTCTAGACGCCAGGAACCAGGGCGGTCAGGTGTAGGGACTGAAGGTCCAGATGGAACACCTTCCCCTAATTGACTGAAAGCAGGTCCGGGCGAGCTGGAAGCTGCCTCGGGAGCCTGGAGCTGAGGCTGAGATCATCTGGATACCAGCATTGGCGGGGCCAGTCTGGGGCTACCAGAATCACCTGTGCCTTGTCCCTCCTCGCCTTGAGAAGCACCTTGTGGATCAAGGGAAATGGGGGAAAGGCGTAGAAGAGGCCCGGGGTCCACGGCCTCGAGAAGGCATCCCCCTGCAGCAAGCCCTGCTGAGGGGGTAGGGCATGGAACAGCCTCAGCTCATGCTCTCCTGGAGGCAAACAGGTCCACCTGAGGGGTGCCCCAATGGGAGAACAGATCTTGTACTACCTCCGGCAGGAGAGACCACTCGTGGGACACAGCCCCTATCCAGCTTAGGGCATCGGCCAGGGTGTTGGAGGCTCCTGCCACATGAATGGCTAGGAGATCCGCCTCCAGGCTGCGCACGAGTGACCAGATGCGGAGAGCTTCCTTGCATAGAAGCATGGAGCGCGTCCCGCCCTGGCGGTTTAGACAGTACATGGTCGTGGTATTGTCCGTCTGGACCGAACCACTTGACCCCGAAGAAACAGAGCGAAGGCGGTTTAGAGCTAGGCGGACCACTCGGAGCTCCAGCAGGTTGATATGGCATCGGGACTCCCGCGGGGACCAGAGGCAGTGCGCTCGGTGTTCTCCTAGATGGGCACCCCAACCCATCAGAGAGGCATCGGTCGATAGAGAGACCGTCGGCTCAGGGCGGACAAACGGGATGCCCTCCTGCAGGTGCGCTAGAACGATCCACCACTGGAGAGCGTTCCACATCCCCGGGTCACCGTCACTAGCTGGTCCAAAGGATCGCAGCATTGAGACCACTGGCTGGCCAGGCCCCACTGAAGGGCGATGTTCCAGCGGGCCCAACGGACCACGCTGGTACAGGCCGCCATGAGACCCAGGAGGCGCAGGAAGTCCCGGGCAGGGCACGATTGCCCAACCAGAAATGATCGGGCAAAGGAGGAAAGAACCTCGGCCCTGTCCGCCGGGAGCCGTGCTCTGGCTCGTAGGGAGTCGAGCTCTGCCCCGATGAACTGCATCACCTGCTTTGGCACGAGTTCCGACTTGGCCTCGTTGATGAGGAGGCCGACCTGAGAGCAAACCTGGAGGGCCAGATCCCTGGACCGCTCCACCTCCTGCTTGGAGGGGGCTGCTATCAGCCAATCATCCAGGTAAGGGTACACCCGGACCCCTCGGCGCCGCAGGAATGCTGTCACCACTGCTATGCATTTGGTAGAAGACCCTGGGAGCTTGAGACGTGCGAAGGGCATGGCTCAGAACTCGAAAGGGATCCCTCTCGGCAAAGCGAAGGGAACCTCTGATGTGACGGACGGATAGGGCGTGAAAGACCGCCCTGCAGGTCCAGAGAGCAGAACCACAAGCACGCTCCAAGGATGGTATTATCTGAGCCAGAGTAACCATCCTGAAGGTTCGAGACCTTAGGAACTTGTATAGGTCGTGTTGGTCGAGAATGGGGCGCCAGCCCCCCATCCGTTTTGGGACCAGGAAGTACCTGGACACAAACCCCGGGTCTGAGGGAGGGTCCGCCACCTCCCTGATCACCTCCTTCTGGAGGAGGAGAGCGATGTCGGCTCGGCGAGCCGACTGTGAGGCTGCGGACCCTGAGGCCCCCCGAGGTGAGACTGCTCTGAAGGGCGGGGCCTGCTCGAACTCCAGAGGTAGGCCTTTTCCCACCACCTCCAATACCCATCTGTCCGTGGTAATAACGGACCAGATGGAAAGGAAGTGATGGAGCCGTCCCCCCACGGGGGGCACCTGGGGTAAGGCGACGAGGTTGGGGGTGATGCCCTTCAACCCGTCACTGGGCAGGCTTGGATGAGGAACCGGCCGAGGGACCTCCCGGGCCTTTACCTCCTTGCTTCCTGGAGGAGGAAGCCGCGGGCTTGGATTTGGGGTGCCAAGTGCAAGCCTGCTGGCCCTGATGTTGCTGGGCCGGACGTGCCGCGGGCGCAGCAGGACGAAAGGGTTTAGGCTGTGGCCTGCGGCCTTTGTCCCTTTGTGCGGAAGAGACAGAGTCCAGGGTAGCATTGGACTTCTCGATCCTCTGGAGGTGACCTTACACTCCAGGGCCGAAGAGGTCGGTCCCCAGGAAGGGGACATCTGCCAACTTGTGCTGGGTATCCACTGTGAAGGTGGATATCCTCAGCCATGCCCGACAGCGCATAGCCACTGCGGCCGTGACTGACCTGGCGCATGAGTCACCGATGTCCAAAGCAGTCTGAAGTTACTGCTTGGCCACTGCCCTGCCCTGGTCCCGCACCTGCTTAACCGTGGTCTGCAGATCGGCCGGGAGATGAGGGACTACCTCGTCCAGGGAGCCCAACAGGGCATAAGAGAAGTGTGCCATCAGCACGGCCGAGCTGGTCTGACGAAGGCCGAGGGAGGATGCAGTGTAGACTTTTCGCCCAGCATAGCCCAATTTCTTGGACTCCTTGTCGGGAGGTTTGTCCACATCCCTAGCATTTCCGGCACGCCGGAAAATGCTGTTGGTAACTAACCCCTCGGCTGAGGGGTGTTCGAAAACCAGACAGGGAACCGTGGGACCGCGATACTTCCTGGCCATCCTGGCGAAGGCGCAGGGCAGGAAGCAGGACACTGCCAGAGCTCCAGGCCAGAACCACAATGGCCTCGGCTACGGGAGGGCCTCCTGAGAATCCCTGGTCCAATATCTCCGTGAGGGATACTTGGCCCGGGCTTAGCTACTGCCTCGAGCTGCATCCCGGTGGACCTCAGAGATGAGCCTGAAGCCCAGAAAGGACGAAGGCTCTCATCCATCGACTGACCCCCAGAGGACTCCAAGTCCACTCGCTTGGAGAAATGGGAGGAATCGTCGTCGGACTCCGAAGAGTCCGCAAAGAGCTGCCTCGGGCCTAAGCCACCCTCCACCTGCCGAGGCCGATTGGGAGTGAGGGTGACAGACAGCCTATGGGGCAGACCCTGAGCCGACCGAGAATTCTTGGTCGGAGCCCCAAATAACGGCTGTGGAGGCGGGGGTTCCACCGGAATCGGCGGAGCAGCTGGTTTTGGCCGAGCAGCCGGCCTGGGAACAGGCGCCTCGGGAAGGTCGAGGGGTTGCATTGGCCGCTCCGGTGACAGCCACTTAATGGCCGGGGAAGGCGACGGAGTCGGCTTGTTCCCGGTCAGAAGAAGCTGTTGCCACATGAGGTCCTCGTACTGCCGACGTAACTTACGTCTGAGCCTCTCCTCGTCCGAGGAGGAGGATGAGTGGCAGCACCGCTTGCCGTGGTGCCGATAGACCGCCCAGACGGCGGATCGGCTGGACCGCGAAGAAGTCCGAGACCGAGACCGCGAACCTCGGTTTTCCCGAGGGGGCGTTCGGAGGAGGGACGGGTGGGACCGGCTCTCCCCTCGGCTCGGAAGGTTCACCCGAGGGCTCCGGAACCGGGGGAACTGGGGAGAGAGGATTTTCGCCTTCACCAGTCGACAACCCGTCCAACGGGTCGAGAAATATCTCGACTGTGTCGACGGGAGTCTCGGTCAACTGATCTGACGGAGATACCGTGAGACCATTTGCCGAAGCCAAAGGATCGACCCAAGTCGATGGCCGACTACTCAGGGAGAGGGACCTTTCCCGCTCCCAAGAGCGTCGACGGAGGGACTTACCCTTGTCTTTCTTTTTGGACCGAGAAGGTCCAGCAGACGTTGGGCCCTCTCCCTTGGTGGAGAGGGACAGACAGAGCTCCTTGAAGGAGGCTGAATAAGAGGAACCCAGGGAGAGCGGAATAAAAGCCGTGGTCGAGGAAGGAGCAGCACGAGCCGCCTCCTCTTCGAGGGCGATCATCTGCTCAAGCTGATCCGCCGAGCCCGCCGGCGGAAACCGCCAACCGGGCCTCTTTTGATGTCACCAGAGGAAAACGCTTCTCGGGACGCCCAAGTTGTAAACGGGCAGCACGGTCTTAGAGAACGTGGGCCGAGAAGGAAGAGCACAGGTCGCAGGCCTAAGCAGTAGATGCACCTGGAGTGTGGATCCGTTCGGGACATCTTCTGCCCGCAAGGGCATCTCCGAAAACCGGGAGTTGATTTGTCCATCGCAGCCACGAGGGATAGAAGACCGAAGTCTAAAGTTGAAAAACTTTTAAATTCGCAAAACCGAAGAATTAGGAACCAGTCCTATATGCAGAGCGTTAAGGAGGGAACCTGAGCTTCCAAGCGGTAAGGAAGATCTGACGTCATGGGGCGGAGCCGAGAGTTTTACCACCCGTGTGGGTGGGAGGAGCCAGCTTGAAGACCTTCCGGCAAGATTTAAAGCGGCAAGGATACCTGCCAATAAGTGTGGATGAACAACATATCCACGTCCCTAGAAAAACTGGGTACACCAGATGGCCAGATCCTAGGCAGGAGTCCATAGAAGGTGGGGTGGCAGGATGGAAAATATGCCTGATGACCGAGATCCCCTCGAAGATCTACTGTTATGTTAAGTTCTTATGTAACTGTTATATCTTCTTCAGGGGTATCTCAATCATCAGGTTACACAGTAGGAACGAGTACCAAGCAGTGACAAGTGTACAACAGGCAGTCTGGGAGGCTGGATCTCCATAAACCTAAGACTGGAGTCCTTGTAATACAGCCCTACCAAATCCTGCACGGGGTGTTGAGGCAATGTCCAGACTGTAATGCTTGGTGAAAGTGTTGACTGTACTCCAGGTGGCAGCCGTGCAAATGTCAGCAGTTGAGACCCCTTTGAAACAAGCCACTGAGAGGTAGCCATGTCTCTTGTGGAATGATCTTTGACAGCATTAGGAAATTCTTTGTCGTACTTGTAAAAGAACACAATGCAATTAGCCAACCATGTGGATAAATACTGCTTAGAAACTGAAGCACCCTCTCTACCTGGGGCGAAAGAAACAAAACAGCTGCTTCAACTTTCTGGACTCTAGTCCAAAGCAGACAGTACTTCAAAGTTCTGTGTACATCTAACGTATTGAGCAGTGCTTCCCCTGGATTGACACACAGGAAAATAAACAGGAAGGTGGTGGACCGATTTAGTGTGAACTCAAAAACTACCCTGGGCAGAAACTTAGGATTTGTGAGCAAAGATACCCTCTCTTTGTGAAAAATCAAATAAGGTTCCTCGCACTAGAGGGCCTGAAGCCCTGAAATTCTTTGAGCAGAAGCAATTGCAACTAAAGAGCGCGTTCCAAGAGAAAAAACACAAAACGCAAGTCACGATTGCTTCAAAAGGAGATAGGGTCAACTTCTCCAAAATAACCCCTCCCCCCCCAATGTTAAGAACTCCTCCTCTCACATTGCACTTAAACATTCGCTGTTCTCTCATTTCTATGCTCCTGGTAACTGCGACTGCACGTAACCACGGAGTGGCCCCAGCTGTGCTTATGCCTCTGGCTGTATATGTCTATCCAAATCACTGTCTACCCGTGCGTTGCTTTTTCGTAATTTTTCTCCTCTAGCTAGGCTAGCTGACTGCTACCAGCATATTATGACATAACTGTACACAACTCTAACTTGTGTTATCTTTTTACTATCATCATGTATTTAATTAACTTTTTTTTTCTCTCTTCTGTTGAGTTATTGTACTGACAGTTATCTTTTTCATTATATACCTAATTTGATGTCATTGCTTCCTTTCTGTTGTCAATGCTGTTTTTCCTCTGTTTTGCACTCTCCCGGGTCGTGCCTGAAAATATGCAGGTGTTTTGCCTAGTGTACTTACTCGGTTACCAAAAGCTAATAAATCGATAAAAGTCCCAAGCTGGGACAGAGGAACGGACTGAGGGTTTCAGATGCAGCATGCCTTGAAGAAAAGTAGGGGAGACATCCAGCTGAACAATAGTAAGGTCACCCACAGGCTCACAAAAGGCAGAAACAGCCGAAAGGTGGACCTTGAGTGAGAAATACTGGAGGCCTGAGTCAGACAAAGATCAGGTAGTCCAGGAGATGATTCACCAGGCTGGTGAAAGGGTCCAGGGAATCTCTGGCAGCCCAGATGGCAAACATTTTCTACTTCGTGGCATATGTGGCACAAGTGGAAGGCTTTCATGCCGTCACCAGGACATCCGCCACCCTGTTAGAGACCCCAAACCTGGCAATGGCTATGTCCTCAGGAGCCAGGCATGCAGATGAAGGGACCGGAGGCTGAGATGAGCCAGGGTCCCCTGATCCTGGGTCAGCAGGTTCCTGCAGAGAGGCAGAGGGACTGGAGGTTCCTCTGCTAGCTGCTGAAGCAGGAGGAAATCATACCTGGTGAGCCCATAATGGAGCCACCAAAATCATGCTGGCCCCCTCCATTTGCAGCTTGATCAGCACCCTCTGGAACAGAGGAAATGCATACAGAAACCTCCTGCTCCAAGAGAGGGACAACACATCTCGCCAGAAAACTCCATGCCCCGGATCTAGTGAGCAGTAATTGGTCAGTTTTGCATTGATAGTGGACACAAAAAGGTCCAACTCTGGATGACCCCATCTGTTGAACAGATCTGCTACGGAGGAGGGAAGCTCCCATTGGTGCATTCTGGATGGAGTCCTGCCGAGACTGTTCGCCAGGGTGTTTAGGATGCCTGGCACATGGACCATAGAAAGTGTCCGACTGTGCTCCAGTGCCCAATACCACACTCATGGCCTCCCTACAAAGGGGATATGAGTAAGTCCTGCCCTGCTTGTTGATGTAGCAGACGACACTCAGACTGTCCGACTGCACCAGCAGTTGGTCTGGAGCAAGATGCTCCTGAAATGCCTGCATGGCATACAGCACAGCTCTCATCTCCGGGACACTGTTATGCAGGGCTGCTTCACACTAGGACCAAGAGCCCTGGGTTTGAAAGGGACTCTGGTGTGCTCCGCAGCCTAGACCTGAAGCATCCATGGTTAGAATATGATGCAGGGAAGAAATCTGGAACAGAACCTCATGAAGAAGATTCAGGGGGTCCATCCACCACTGAAGTACCTTGCGTACTGGAGAGGAGACCAAGAATAGTAGTTCCAACTCGTCTGTGAGCTAGTCCCATTGTACCCTGAGGGTACACTGAAGGGTGCACATGTGAAGCTTGGCCAGCGGATCAGTGGGCATGGCTGCTGCCATTAGGCCCAACAGTCTAAGCTACACCCTGGCAGGTATGTACCGAGTGAGTGACTTCCTGAGCTTGGGCCATTCAGAACTCTGCCCTGTTTTGGGGCAGGAAGGCCTTCCCCTGCCCAGAATCCATAACCGCCCCAATATACTGCAGCCTTTGGGACAGTACCAGGATCGACTTGGGAAGAATGACAGTTATGCCCAAGGAGTGGAAGAGCTGAAGGGTACGCTCCAGAGTCAGCAAAAGCTGTTCCTTGGACGGAGCCTTGAGAAGCCAATCGTCCAGATAAGGAAAGACGTACACTCCCTCTCTTCTGAGAGCTGCTGCGACCACTGCCAAGCACTTGGTAAAGACTCACAGTGCAGCAAATAAGCCTAAGGGCAGCACTTTGAACTGATGATGCTCACCCTGGAAGGCAAAACGAATAAACCTCCTGTGAGGAAGAATGATCAGAGATATGCAGGTAAGCATCCTGCATGTCCAGAGAACAGAGCCAGTCCCAGGTCTTGAGGAGGGACATTAGGCCTGGAAAGTTCCTATGCAGAATTCTTTTTGTACTGGACAAGAAGATAAGAGTTCCTTCAGATCTAAACTGGGCCTCAGATCTCCAGTCTTTCTGGGGACCAGAAAGAACCTGGAGTAAAATCCCTGGTTCCTCTGGTGCCAAGGCACTGTTTTGATGGCCTGTTTGCACAGAAGAGACTGTACTTCCTCCCGAACAGGCAAGTGAGGCAGGGGAGAGCTGGAAGGTGGTGTGGGTGTGTGTGTGTGGGGGGGTGGAGGCTGCTATGAGCTCCAGAGTGTGACCCTTTTATATTATCTGCAGAATCCGTGCATCTGAAGTTCCGGTTCTCCACTGATTCAGATGGAGGGAGAACTGACCTCCGACCACTGCCTCCTGGGTCTGAATTTTGGGGGGGGTGTCTGGCAAGGAGTCGAGCTGAGGTGGCTGGTCGATCATTTTTGGATCTCTTGGCTGCCGCTCCAGTATTGGAGGGGGCAGGCAAGGGAGCCTGGGCTCTACGTTTTTCCCCTGGGTACGGGCAGCCGATCTGGGCCTACTGGCCTGTCTATGAAAAGCAGGCCACCCTCTGCGCCTCTTGGCTGAGTGTAGCAGAGGGAATGGACCAATTTAATGGCCGTGCCAGAGGACTGAAGAAAATAATTTTTTTTTTTTTTTATTTATATTTTGGATTTACAACCTTTGAGCCAGGGGCTTGTTTACAAAGGTACCTCGTCACAGTGAGGACATACAGTGGAACATAACATTACGCAGTAACGGAAAATAGTGTGAGACACAATAACAGAGTAGCTTCCATATGTAACAAATTACAGCATACCAAGAGACAGTGCAAATTAGATTACAGTAGTTTCCATACAATTCACTTGATAGAACTTTCTACGAGGTCCTGAACATTAGGGTCGAAGAGTTTGGTGCCAATGAAAGGGGTGTTAAGTACCTTGTTCTGCACATCAGCTGCAAACCCAGAAACTCCAAGCCAGGAGTGCCTATGAAGGCATATACCAGTGGCACCTGCTCTGGCAAGTTAGGCCATGTCATACAGAGCTCTGAGGAGGTGTTTGCTAACATCCTCAGCAGTCTGGAAACACTGAAGCAGTTCCTGCTTTTAGGAGCCATCAGGGAGGGCCTGAGAGGCGGCTCTTCCCTTTCTCCAGTTGGCATTCTGGTATTTAACCATGCGTGACGACAAATTTGCAATCCTTAGACCCAAGGTGGAGGAGGCATAAACCACTCCCCCTCTCCCCCCGAGGTCAGTCCTATGAGATTCCTCGTCTGGGGAAGGGAGCTAAGGTGCTTAGGCACCTTAGTCTGTCATGAGTTGCCTTGAGGACCATGAAGTCAGTTTCAGCCTGGACAGCAAAATAAGGAAGACCCTAAAGGGTGTTATAAAGTTTGTCCGCCCTGCGCAGCATAGATGGCACCATGTTTGGCCTGTGCCAGCTGCCGTGGTGGCATTCTTCAATGCTGGAAGCATTAGAGGAATGATCTTAGTGGGAGATTCAGGGATCTCTAAGAAGTCCACTAGGTCTTTTCTGGTAACACCCTCTTTTCTCAGTCTGGAAGCCCATGGCGACAGACAACTACTTCATAACATTAAAAAATGGGGCATCCTCAGGAGGAGACCTTGGAGTGTGTTTCACAGAGTCCTCCCTAACCAGTGTGGCAGTGGACTTGTCCGAGATCAGTATCTCTTCCTCTTTATCTGCTACATCATCAGGGAAGATGACATCAGGGCAATACTCGTCCTTGACGTCAACCTCCTCGTCTGGGTCTGGTGTTGGATTCACCTGCGGCGGCCCACGGGGTGTCTCCCAGGGGTGACGAATGGGCATCCATGACGAAGCTGCCATCGATGAAGTGGGCCTATTCAAGGCACCCAGCTGCTGAGCAAGTACATTCATGAACTTGACCAGTACTTTGTTCAGGTCAATCATGGACATCGACTGAGGGGGGTTAGACGGCATGGGTGTGGACAACCCTCTGGCTGTGTCCTGGGAACCAGACAAGCCTATAGACCTGGAGGGAGAAGGGGCAAGCCTCGACGGGATGTTCGATGATGAACCCGTCATTGACAACGGTGGGTGAGACGACCCGGAGGTAGATGGCTGGGTGCCCTGTGTGTCAGGCGGAGGTGCTGTCTATATGCATCTGGTAGGCAGAGAGACCTGGACAGCTGGCCTCTGTTGGAGCCACTGAAGAAGATAAGCCGACAGGGAATGAGATTACCACCAGGGGATGGGATCAGCTGCGATCCTGGTCTTTGTTATGACCCCTCCCCCCCCCCCGAAGACCTTAGAGGCCTGGGAGCTCGAGGCGGGATGGCAACTGAGTGGCGGGACCAGGAGGACCCACCAGGAGCTGGATACCTGCTGTTCCATCAGGAATTTTTGACAGCCTTCTTGTGTCGTCTGAGGGTTGTCTGGTTAAACTTCTGGCAGAACTCACAGTTGGAGATGTCGTTCAGGCCCAAGACAGCAGACACAAATGAAGCTTTTGTCTCTACATGCAATCTTCTTTCCACAGTGGCAACGATGGAAAAAGAAGGACCAACTCTTGACAAACTAAAAGAATAAATTTCTTAAAAAGAGATTTAGGTAAAAGGTAGGGGGAAAAGGCCATAGGCCGAAAAATGCACGAACATTGTGACAAACCTTCCACAGTGACTGTGCAAGCAAGTCAACGGGCAGGAAAGAACTGCAGAGGGAGTGAGGCCACCTACACCTATATAAGATTGCTGACGGGAACGGTGTGGGCGGCCCCAGTTGTACTGCTGATAATCTTCTGTGTGGATTCCCCTTCACTGACAGCGAAGGTTCCTATGGTGTAAGCTGATGACTGAGATACCCCCGAAGATTAAGAATTTTATATAAGTTGTGTGGAATGCTACATAAAGAGTGAAGCTCGAGAATTTTATCTAAGCATCCCACAACGAGGGTGTGCGTAAAAGCCGAGTTATACATGCCACCCTATGCCTTGTCTTATGTACCCACTGGGAGCTTTATTTTTGTCTTAAGTGTCACTAGAATAGGTAAACCGCATAGCACGAGCCGCTCAGTGTCTTGCGGCTTTCCATCTTACCAAGCTGCACATGTCTGTCATTATAACCAGCTGGTTATAACAAATTATAACTGGCTTTGTCAATGGGAAAAAAATGCTCCCCAGTTATAAATAAAATGAGGCTCAGATATACTCCAGGAATCGAGTGAATAGGTTTTGCTAGTAAACCATGTAAATAAATTGATATCAGTCTGAACTGTGAGAAGGCTTTTTTTTTTTTGGGTGGGGGGCTTCTTTACCCATCACTGCATCCGAATAGTGAATTTCCTCCCCAATTCTGTCCAATCTGTCTTTCTCTTCCTTTCTGTTTTGAAGCCCTTGCCCAATCACAAGACACACAAGTTGCAATACAAGAATAAGCAACATTACATGTGAACCTCTTCATTTCCCATTCATGATAATTTCACTATTATAACTTGTGTTAATTTATTTCTAACTGCTGCACTATCTATGACCAACAGCTACACAGCAAATACAAGCAATCGAACTTCTGATGTTGGGCTATACTTGTTTACAGTTGCTGCTGTGAGTACAGATCAATCAGAATGTAAAGTAGGATGATGAGGTCACTACTAGCATTTTTTTGACAAAACTACTTGAGAGTTTGCTGTAGGAAAAACTGTATGCAGCTCTGACTCATGATTGGAGTAGAGGGTATGTGTACATGTGGTATAATAGACTAGCTAATGTAAATATCACTCACTGTCTTGGTTAATCAGATTATTATTAGCAGTTCTGTCACAAGTAAAGGCCACTGCTGCTTTCAGAATGTAGGGACGCAGTCATTTAAAAAGGTATTCACCATCCCACCTCCATTTTTCCTCCGTCCCAACAATGTGGGCCACTACGGCTGCACCATTCCTCCGATCAGCAGGCTGGACAAGCAGCTGCCTGGACAGCCAATGCTGCTCCTTCTTGGCAGAGGTATGTGCCTGCCAAGTGGTCCATTCCATCCCTTCTTCCCTGAAAGCGAAGTGTGTAAACTCTGATGCACTAGGCCAGCAGCAGTCCTAAGACTTGGTGCTCTGATATTTTTCTGTTGAATCAAGCAATTCAGAATTGCAATAAATTGCATAACCCCTAGTAGTGGGCTTCACGCTCCAGAAAAAGTCCTCAAGGACAAGCAAAGTAAAACATAATACAGAATGTACTTTAAGTCCTGCGGCACATTTTGTAAGTATATTGAGTAAGGGTAGATGGAGGGCATCTGAAAAAAGTTATACATATTTACAGATGCAGGAGACAAACTGGATAACAGTCACATGTCATGGATAAACATTACCTTTTGCAGTAGCTGGCCAGCAGGGCTGATGACTGGAAAAATCCACTAGCCCCACAGACTTTTCCACTGGCCAAACAGGTGTACTTACTGAAATGCTGCCTTGTCGATGCAACCTAGCAGGGTTAGTTGAAACAAAATGTTACTCACCAGATACAAACTATAACACCATTTTACTAGTGGACTAGGGCCAATTTCAACCCCTGCATGATGTAAAAGGAAAGTTACTTAGAATCTCTGGATCTTGAGTATTGCCTCCACAGACACACTTTTTGGCCTTAAGTGGAAGCACTAGGACCAGCAAGAATCTGAACTTTTGGGGACGGCGGCACCGACATACAGCACCAGTGTGCTTTACTGTGCCCCATGCGTGTCGGTACCATATATAGTGCTGCTTGCCCCAACTGCTTTTACTGATTTTTTTTTTTTTTTTTATCGAGGAGGAAAGAAACAGAAAATGACAGACAGAACAAACGGCAGGGAAAATAATGCTGCACAGGAGTAACTAAAATAATCCAGCACACTCAAATGCTATGAGCACACTCTCAATCTCATTCATTCAGATGGCGGTAACACAAGACGGTGTGAGCAGGGCTGTACCAGTTGCAGTCCACAGAGCCCAGAACTGTATCCTTTGCAAAGTTAGTGTACGGGAAGGGGGACGACTATGTCAACTGGGGGAAGGGGAGGGGTTTATTACTGCAACCACAGAGTGGGGAGGTACTGAATAAGTAGGTTGGGGAAGGCAGTATTCTATGGTCCCTACTGAAAATGTGTGTTTTTGGTGGTTTGAGCGTGGTACGTGCGGTACTACAAGAGTGCGGGATTGGTTTATTTGAACTTTTTTTTTTTTAATAACCAAAATCAGGGACACCGCTGAAGAAATAGTAATATTAGTCCCAGAAGCTGTGTACAATATGCTGCTTAGTATGAACAGCATTTTCTTAATGAAAACTAGACTGACACCAATGGCTGGCATTTTGTGATTCAAATCCCTACTCTTCAGTGACAGAAATGCCAAATGTAGGAAGGACAGAGAAAACATTTGAGGCAAAATCCATGAAAATCAGTGACAGTTGACAGGTATGCCTGTCAGGTGCAGGAGCAGGCCAGAAGGAAAAGCGAGGAGTTAGTGAAAACAGTTCTGGGACCTTGCTATTCCAGGAGGTCTCGGGTAACAATTTCACACATGGTAATGCCTCTTAGAATGAGTATCTACCAAGAGGACATCAATATCCAGTTACTACAGTCAATATCTTAGCATTTATTTTACCTGTATCCGTTGATGTGTGTGGCAACATCTGTTTACGTTTCGGGTGGGAGTTGACAGTATGCTTATGTTAGGGAAACAGATAGTCAGACATGCTACTAAAAGGAATGAGACATCTTCCAAAGGCAAGGGACTTACAAATATGTGCATCATAACCAACGGGGTCAAAAATTAAATTCACATCATGGAATATAAGAGGGACACAAACAGTACATATAAAATACCAAATCCTGCATCACCTTAAACAACTAAAAGCAAACAGCTGTTTTCTGCAGGAAACTCGTAGGAAGGGACAATTAATCTACAAAAAGGGGGTGGTCATATTAATAGTGACGAATGTTAGATTTCAGGCTGAAAAGGAAGTGTATGACCCTGAGTGCAGAAATGTCTGTATTCCAAGACATGCTTTGAACACTGGAGTAACTTTGGGTAATGTATATGGCCCCAATACGGATTCTCACCATTTCTTCACAGGGCTGCTGAAAGTACCAAGTCAGTTTGACGGATACCTATATTGATTTTGGGGGACGACTAACTTAATTCAGGAAACAGAGACAGGATAGGTAATTGTAGGCAAGGTTTGACACCAGCACAGCAGAATACGAGAGAGCAACAAAATCCCATATAAGAGGAGAACTTCTAAGACTGGCCACCATCAGAAGGTGCAAAAGAGAAAAGGAACTAACAGAAACACTACAAAAAAATGAGAGAAGAAAAAATGCTAGAGTCAACTACTATGGAAGGAATGGGTCACTTCGAATATCCTTACAGACACATATCAGGAGTTACTGAGGGACAAAGTTGAGCAAGCCATATATAAAACTTGTGCAAAGTACACAGAACGGGGGTACAGAGTTGGGAAATTGATGGCACCAAGGCTCAAGAAGCAAAATGCCACCAGAACAATAGTAGGAGTCCGCAGAAGAGAGCAGTTATTTGATTACTGAAGTCACAGTCATAGCTGAAGAGTTTAAGCAGTCCTGCCAAGAAAGATACGGTGCAGATGACCCACCTGATCTCAATGCCAAGACTGAAGCCTTTCTTGGTAATATTACATCACCTCAACTATCCTGTGAAAAGCAGGAAATGGAAATCACATAGCTACCGTAATTCTTTATCTTCTTGGATGAAGTCTCCACCACTCATTCACAGTAATGGAGTATGCCGGAGGAGCTAGGACCCAGCAGAAGCGAAACTTTTTCAGGAGGGCCAGTGCTAAGGTGGAGCCACGAGGGAGGCACCGCGAGCTAGGCTTACATGGTATAGACCACCTCGGCGTTGACCCTCCAACCACCTCAGTACCTTTTTTTCCAAGGAGGTGCATCATAACTAACCTAGAGAGGACTAACCTAAATATCGGACATAAGATGGTCTGAATGACCCATGTAAGAAGGGTCAAAGAACAAAGTCTTCATAGCCCAACGAATGGAGAAGTGAAGACCATAAACAGAGAAGTGAGCTCGGGGGATGGTGGGTGGGCGTGTGAATGAGTGGTGGAGATACTTTCCTGGACATAAAGTCTCCACCACTCACTCACACTAATGGGAGAGTACAGAGCTAAAATAATCCCCCAAGATGGGTGGCAGGAGAGGGGAGCTCACTTAGGAAAGAAGTCCATTAAGGATTGTCCTGCCAAAGGACTGATGTTGGCTGGCATGGACATCCAAGGCGTGGTGCTTTACAAACGTATGCACGGAGCTCCAAGTGGCTGCACTGCAGATGTCCGCAATGGGCACGTTGTGGATTTCGGCCAGAGATGCTGCGACTGCTCTGGTAGAGTGAGCGTACACTCTGCCTTCCAGCTTGACCTGTGGCATGGAGTAGTAGTGGCAAAGGCATGCCACTAACCATGCTGAAAAGCACCTGATAGCAACAGGTTGACCCAGCAGGGTCCTCCTGAAGGAGACGAACAGCTGTTGAGACTTACAGATCTCTCTTGTCCAGTCCAGGTAGAACGGCAAAGCTCTCTTTATTTCCAAAGAATGAAGGGTACGCTCTTCCTCATTCTGGAAATTCGCAAAGTAGGTAGGAAGGACTAAAGGTTGATTCAAATGAAATTCCAAAACAACCTTAGGAAGGAACTTAGGATGAGTCCTAAGAACCACCTTGTCCTTGTGAAACACTGTATGGAGGGTCTGTGACCAAAGCGTGCATTTCTGATACTCTACGGGTGGAAGTAATGGCCACCAGGAAGGCCATCTTCCAAGTTAGAAATTTCAATTCACAAGTGGCTAGAGGCTGGAAGGGTTTACGAGTGAGCATGTCTAGCATGAGGTTAATGTCTCAGGCTGCAACTGGATGTCTAATGGGCGGTCTGGTATGCAGAATGCCCCTAAGAAACCGTTTAACTACAGGTAACCGAGCCAAGGACAGAGAAAGTACAGGCACATGGTATGCGGAAATTGCACAAAGATGAACTTTGACTGTAGAGTACTGTAGACCTGTGTTAAAGAGGTCTAAGATACTCCAGGACTTTAGTCAGTGGGCATGAAAAGGGATTCCAAGATGATTTCGCACACCAGATAGAGAAACGCTTCCACTTAGCTGTGTACGTTTTTCAAGTAGCTGGCTTGCGTGCAGCTAGGAGAATATCTGAAACTCTACAAGCAATGTTAAACCTGTTTACCTCTATCTCTTCAGGAGCCAGGCGTGGAGGTGAAGGGACCTCGGGATGGGACGAACTACAGGGCCCTGGGTCAGGAGGTTCGTCTGCAGTGGAAGCTGTTTCGGGGAGGTTTCAGATAGCCTGTTGATTAGAGGAAACCAGATATGGCGAAGCCAAAATGGGGCAATGAAAATCAGTCTGCCCTTCCCCCCCCGTGCCTCCAAATTTGAGTAGCACACTCTGAACTAGGGAAAGAGTTTTGTTCACCGCAGCCTGAATGCATCCTAACAAAAAACGCCAGGTCCTGGATTTCTGGAGCAGAACAGAGGCAGTTTTGCGTTGAGTGGGGACACAAAATGATCCAAGTCCGGAGTTCCCCACTCTTTGAAGAGTGCCTGAAAGACGGTTAAGTCGAGAGACTACTCGTGAGGATCTGTCTCTGTTCTCGGAGACGGTCTGCCAGTTTGTTTTGTACTCCTGGCAGGTAGACCACCTGAATCAGAGCCTTGTGCTCCAAGCACCATTCCCACACTCTCTCTGCTTCCCTGCATAATGGGTAAGAGTGTGCACCGCCCTGCTGTTGATGTAATACATCACTACCTTGTTGAACATTTGAAGGAGAATGGTCTTGTGACAGAGTATGTCCTTCAAAGCTCGGACTGCATAGAGGACAGCCCTCATTTCCAGAACATTTGTGTGAAGTTGGGACTCGTCCTGGGTCCATGTGCCCTAGGTGTGGAGATCCTGGTAGTGAGCCCCACGCCCAGTAAGGACGCATCCATGGTAATGGAGATCTGGGGATCTAGAGGGGTGAAGGGATATCCTTCCAGAAGGTCATCCTCCTGAGACCACCAGGTGAGTGACCATTTCAACGGTTCTGTCACCTTGATGTGAAAGGACTGAGGGTGAGAGTAGTTGGTGACCACTGAGTGCTGAGCATCCACTGAGAGGTTCCCATGTGGAGATGAGCCAGAGGTACAGTGAACACCGAGGATGCCATGATACCCGGCATACACTGCATCGAAAGAGCTCAAACTAAGCTGTTCACTCTGAAGAAGCAGGCCATCTGAAGGATATCACTCCTTCGGTCTTCCGGAAGGAAGGCTTTTGTGCAGGAGGTGTCCAGAAGGGCTCCTATGAAGAGAAGCTTCTGGGAAGGCTGCAACTGCAACTTTTCAGGTTGAGCAGAACTCCCATGGACATGAGGAAGACTTAGACCATAGCCACGGCCTCCAGTCTCTTGTTTGGAGGGGCTTGCGAGAAGCCAATCATCCAGATATGGGAATACTTGGATTCCGATTTTCCTTAGATGTGTCGCAAGATCTGCGCAGCACTTTGTAAAGACTCAAGGAGCTGAGGACAGCCCAAAGGGCAGGACTCCGAAATGGTGGTGCTGACCCAATGCCATGAATGTTAGATACTTGTGGTGCTTTGGGTGTATGAGAATGTGTTGGTAGGCGTCCTGCATGTCCAGGGAGGCTAGCCAATTGGGTTGATGAATCAAAGGTAACAGGGAACCGAGTGATATCTTGAACTTTTCCTTTTACAGGAACTTGTTTAACTTTAAGATCGAGAATAGGGCACGACGCCAGTTTTCTTTGGAACCAGAAAGTAATGGGAGTAGAAACCTGTGTTTCGCTGGTTCAGCGGAACTACTTCTACTGCCCTGTTGTTCAGAAGGCCTTGCAACTCGGAAGCAAGAAGGTCCGACTGTGCAGCAGACAGCCTGGGTTGTCACTTGGGAAACTCCTCTGGATCATCCTCCCGACAGGTTGACAGAATACCCTCTCGCGGATTCTCCTGAGAACCCATTTGTCTGATGTTCTAGACTTCCACTGGTCATAGAAATGAGTCAGACGTCCTACTGCCGAAGAAGAGTCCCCCTCGGACAGCTGAGGTGGGACCTGGCCCACAAACTCGGAGGGCAGCACTGGGTGCTTTTGAGCCCTGTGCCCGCTGTTGCATTTTCTTTTGTGGCTGAGGAGTTTGGTTTCTGTTAAAGCCTCCTCTGCCTTTGCCACAAAAGGACTGAGTTATGAAACTGACGTTTATTCCCACCCCCCTCAAGAGGGAGCGGGTGGGGGTCTAGCTGTCTTAATGGCAGACCTAGTCTTCTGAGTAGCCTCTAGTGCTTGTTCCACTTCAGGCCCAAACAGATACATACCGAAGGGTAAGGCCATGACTTTTTGTGGGCATCATTCATGAAGCCTGAAGTACGCAACCAAGAGTGGCGGCGGGTGCAAATGACAGCCGCTGCTGCTCTGGAAGTAGTATCAAAAGCATCCACTGCAGCATTAATCTGTTGATTATTGGACTCAATACCTCTAGTAATGGTCTGTAGTAACTGAGTTAACCTCCAACTCGGGCAGAACGTCTACCATTGCTTTGAGTGAATACCAAAGAACATATTTGTATTGAGAAAAATAACCCTGGTAGCTAGCAATACACATGCCCAGAGTTGAAGCAGCAAAGACTCGCTTACCCAAGGTGTCGATCTTGCGAGATTCTTTGTTTATAGGATGAGCTGTGGATTCCTGAGGAAGGACAGCCTTATTCTCTGCAGGACCGTGATGGCATCAGCAAAGGCTTGTGAGGCTAAGCTGGGACGATCTTTGGGAGGGGCATATTTCCCATCTATGGACTTAGTCACAGAGGGAATAAGAGCCGGGTTGTCCCACACCATCTGAGAAAGAGTCTCAAAAGAGGGCTGCACTGGAGGGGTTAAATCCGTAGGGATTTCCAGAACATGCAGATACTGGAGGCGCAGAAGCTTCCCAGGATCGATTTCCGTGCTCTGAAGAGAAAGGGTAGAATTTAAATTCTTGAGCAGAGACTTAAAGGAAAGGTCTTCGACAACAGGCTCTGCAGAAGGATTAATCCCTGCCCCCAGGGCAGAGTCAGCATCGAAATCATTACCCAGTCGAATATCAGAATCAGGCTCAATATCTCCTGACAGTCCAGGGGGGACTGTATAGACAGGAAAGGAGTGAAAACCAGGAGAAGAAGAGGAGACAGAATATGTGTCAAGAACCTCTGGAAACCATGCAGCACAGCCGAAGAGAGTGGCACTGAGTACAGAGGCGGCGCCGAAAGCAAGCACAGCACCGACAGGGTGCACGGCGCCACACACGGTACAGATACCACCCACGGCACCGCAGGCAGCACCAACAGGGCATACGGCACCACGCACAGCACCAACACCACACACGGTGCCACGAAAGACCCTGGCGCTGGAGAAGCCAGCACCGCAGGCTGTGGCACCGCCGCCAGAAGTCTGTCAACTGCGATTTGAAGGAAAAGAATGAAAAATGGCAGGAGATAGAGGCATCGGTGTGGACCCCTGCACCACAGCCATACGGAGTTGACGGCACCGAAGGAGGCACCGTGTGACTAGGAAGTCCTAACCACCCCACCTGCCGATCCGAAACAGACAGGCCCGAAGGCCGCAGTGACGGACTGGCCGGTTCCGGCAGCTGGGACAACCTCCAAGCCCACTGCTCCATAAGAGCAGCCCAATGGTGAAACTGCTCACCGGAAGCCTCTCCAACAGGCAGAGATGGGCTCCAGTGTCAAATAAGCTGGCTGCCAAACACAGAAACCGGCGACTCCGAAAGAGGCGGAGATCAGCCTTTGACCCCAACAACCGACTGTCTACGCAGACACGTACCAGAGGGCAACCTCTATTAATGCCATTTCTTCTTCAACCGGTGGGCCAAAAAAGAACTCGAGGACGAATGGTGCCGTGAAAAGGAGCGTTTCTTTTTATGCTTTCGGGGGGACCGCCCATCCCCTCTGAGCACTGGACTGTTTGTTGTCAGATCCCTGCAGACCCAGTCCAGCTGACTGAACAACTTTCACGCAAAGTCTCCTTACAGTCACCTGCCCCGCTCATGGTCGACTCAGTCAATAGAGGGGCTGAAGACTTCTTTGTTGTACAAGTAAGTATATTCTATTAGAATGTAATCAGTACTATTTGTGATAATATACAAAATAATAAAACTGAAAACTAAGCTGCTGTTTGACATTTGACTCCCAGCAGATGAGTGATTTAGTCACTGAAGCTCACTTGACGGCAGGAAAAAAGGAACAGGCGGTTGGAGGGTCGACGCCAAGGAAGTCTATACCGCGCTAACCTAGCTCACGGTGCCGTTCTCTCATGACTCTACCTCGGCGCCGGCCCTCCTGAAAAAGTTTGGCTCCCGCTGGGTCCTAGCATCTCTGGCGTACTCCCATTAGTGTGAATGAGTGGTGGAGACTATGTCCAGAAGATCTGCTCAGCACAGCAGTTAAAATTGCAGAAGTACTGGCAGCCATAAAAGATTTAACCCTTGATACAGAGCCAGGGCCAGATTATTTTACACCTAATTTTTATAAGACTTTTAGCAAAAGTCTTGGCCCCAGCTAGCCAGTATGTTTACTCATGCATGAAAAGGACCTTTCTGACTCCACCTTCACACAAGCCAGGATAACGCCGCTGCCCAAACCTGGTAAAGATGTTCAGTTGGTGAGCAATTACCGCACCATTTCTCATAAATCTGGATGTCAAGATCCTAGCCAAAGTAATGGCAACAAGGCTCAGCAGAGTGTGGGATGGGTTTGTCAATAATGAGCAAATAGCATTTATGAAAGGCAGAAACTTGTCAGATCGTATTAGAAAACTTGAACACCTTATTTCTGTGTCCAGTAAACCCGTTATCCCTGCGGTACTGGTGTCCCTGGACATGGATAAGGCTTTCGATAAGGTCTCATTACTTTTTTTTTACGTCCTCAAAAAGGTATGTATTCCCAGAGACTTTCGGGAAATGAGTACAAGTGTTGTACACCAAACCAGCTGCCAGAATATACTGTAATGGTGTGCTGTCCCAGGAGATCAAGCTACAGAGAGGAACAAGGCAAGAACGTCCTCTATCCCCACTACTGCTAAATCTGTTTTCGGAACCTCTGGCCTGTAAAATCCATGAGGCACACAGGATATAACAAGAATCTCATTGAGGAGGGCCCATTACAGGGACATCCCTGCCTGCGGTACTCAAATTGATCAGAGTTTGCTGTGATTTCTGCCTAAGCTGTGGTAATGCCACTCAATGCGAGGGTCTTTAAGACAGACATAACAGTGTTGGGACTTCAATGGTCACCAAATAAGCTGAGCTATTTAGGCACTAAAATCACCAAAGAAGAAAGCTCATCCAAAAAAAAAAAAAACACAAAGATGAATTAATAGGGGTCACACAGCTGGATTCAGAGATGGAATACACGGACTCTCCTTCATAGAGAGAGAATAAGTGTGGTCAAAAATAAACGTTTTGATGCGTATCCTATATCTAACAGCAATGACAAATGTTTTCTTGCCCATAGGGTGGTTTAGGAAGGTACATGTTATGACAGTCCAGTTTATTTGGGCAGGTAAAGCTATCAGAAGAGCCTATAATAGGCTTGGGGGGTTTAAAGAAATGGGAAAACTACAGCGCCTAAATTTTTTTTTAGTATTTCTTAGCAGCACATGGGGGTAAATACTTTAAATGGTTTAACAACTGCCCAAAGCGACAAATGGAAAATTACCATTCTCTCTGGTTGAACACTGAAAGGGATTTGTGCAAATTCCATGGCACTGACATTATGGCCTTAATGCACTGCTCTAGCAAACTGCCAATGGTGGTCAAGGAAACTCCCGTTGGGCTATCAGTGACAGTGCACCAGCAGTTATGTTGCACCCGACGACTCCAGCTGCAAAAAGACCTAGGGCAGCCTACTGTAAGAACTTCAAAATAGGAGGGTCACTGCTAAATATTGATCCATGGAAGTTGTGGAACATTAGCATTGTTGAGCATGAGCATATTACACTTGGGGGTGGGGTGAGAGTTTATACCTTACCAATTATTCTAAACTAGGCAGGAGGTCAGAAGAGCAGTAGCCCTCCCTTTTAACCAAATGACATTCCACAATAGCCCATATGGGACCCACCCACCCCATGGAACAATGAGCACAGCACTACTTTAATTCCACAGAAGGAGTTGGTGAACAGCCCGATATCATCTCCAAACTTTATGGGACAATTTCAAGGAAGTTACTAGTCAGGAGCCGAAACTGGTTATTATCAGTACCTTAGGGAAATAAACAGGGTACAGATGGAAAGCAGATTTCAGAGAAACCCTGCACAAGAACAAAGGGACATGATATGAGGGCTGAAGGGTGAAAGACTCAGGGGAAATGTCAGGAAGTACTTTTTCACCGAAAGAGTGGTAGAGCCATGGCACAGCCTTCCAGCAGAAGTGGTGGGTGCGAAAACAATACAGGGGTTCAAGAGTGCATAGACATACGGGTACCCTGGAGATGTGCAGCAGGGCAGCCGCAGATCAAATAGGATCTGGGGCTGCAGCCCATTACTAAGCCTAGGAACAGCCCTCACCCCCGAAATCTGTTTAATAGGGCACTGTGGCACTCAATTACTTATGTCCCAAAAATATCATACAGCCCTAACAGTAGCAGTAACAAAGAAAATGATCCCAAGGCACTGGTTGGACGACAAAGTACCTGCTTATTCTGAATGGCATAATGAAATTCTAATGGCCTTGAGGGTTGAAAAGATCACAGCGAGCACTAATAACAGACTGAGCAGTTACCGAAGAGACAGGAAAATCTTCATACTCTGCTAGCTTTAGACACTGTGCCAAGTGAGGATAATCCAACATAAAACAGGGAAAAATAGGGTAGTGCGTTGATGGCTGTATCGCTAGCATTTCAAATGTACTAATGTAAGTGTACTATTGCCTTTTGTGTAATATTAAACTAATCATGTGATGTTTATGTTACAAACTGAATTTAATGCATACCTATACAAGCAAAGTAGGGGCAAGAATACTGCCTGGGGGTGTTTGTAACGGTAATGTTTATAGTTGCACAACGTTGTATGTTGTCTGTATATGAAAATTTCAATAAAGCATATTAAATTTAAAAAAAAAATGGTTTACTGGACAACTTGCAGAAAATTAGCCACTAGAACTTGCAGCTCAAAACCCAAAAGAAGTAGGGTACAAAAGCCACCAGCTAGAAACCTTATAGAACAAAGTCTGCATTCAAAAACCTTTACTTCGTGCTACAGCAGTCAGTGCAGGTAACAATCATAAAACAAACGCATTACCCATTGCCTGCACTAGAGCACTGAATAAAAGGTTTTTCAACACAGACATTGTTCTATAGTGCTTTCTAGCTCAGAGTGGCATTTCTGCCTGTCTTCTTTTCCTTTTTTTGTGTGTCTGTGTTTGCAAGCAATGGATCGGAACGACCCTGAATGGCCTCTTCCTCCTGTTTTCAGCTCAAAACTAAGTTGGAAAGAAGTTACAAAAGCATGTCCTCACATGCAATGGATTAATCTGTATGCTGCTGTCAGTTGGAACTGGGGGGTCATGACAACTAGTCGAAACTGGTTTGCAGTCCCAGGTTGCTATTTGTATTTTTCCTCCTCCAGAGGTCTCCTGTAGATACCTCCTCCGGTATCTCCTTTGGGATGCTCAGTCCTCTTCGTCCTGCAGGCCTTCTGATGACTTGGGCTTGTTCCTGAACCCAGGCCACCAACACCGTAAGTAAAACTGCCACCACACCAAAAGGGCCAGTCAAGTCATTGTGAGCTTTAGAGGCATAGGCGCTGTCATATAAAAATGTGTAACACTGTGAAAATGGCACTCAGTACCGATGCATTATCCGAACTGAAGTCGACACCCTCAGTACTGACGTGAACCTCCATGAAATTGTGCTAAATAGTGCAGAACTGCACTAAAACAGTGCAAATCTAATAGATTTTTTTGATCGGGTCACAAGGTCACTTGACAAGGGCCATGAGGTGGATGTTCTGCATCTGTACTTCAGCAAGGCCTCTCACTTGGTGCCACACGGTAGGATGCTCAGTAAACTAGCAAACCTGGGAGTCTGGGAGAAACTGTTGGGGTGGGTCAGGAGCTAGCTGCAGGACAGGATGCAGATGGTAACTGGGAAGGCGTACTATCAAAACCCACGCCTGTAACAAGCAAGGTCCCACAGGGCTCGGTACTCAGTCCGGTGCTATTTAACATCTTTATTGGGAATGTAGCAGAAGGGATCAATAGTAAAATCTGCCTATTCGCAGACAACACTAAGATCTGTGCAAGAGTGGACGGGGGAGGGGGGCGGCAGGAGCTCTGGGAGGACCTGGCTAAGCTTGACTGTTGGTCAGGCATCTGCCAGCTGGAGTTTAACGCTAAGAAGTGTAAGGTCATGCACCTAGCAGCCAGGAACTCTGGGAATAGTTACTGGCTGATGGGAATACAGGTAGCCATTTCAGAGGAAGAAAAGGATCTAGATAGTCACAGAGGGCATGAAACACTGCTCAGTGCCATAAAGCAGCTGCCAAAGCAAACAAAATGTTGGGGTGCATTGCTAAGGGAATCGCCTCAAGGAATCAGGAAGTCATCATGCCACTGTACAGGTCCCTGGTTAGACCACACAAAGAATACTGTGTGCAGTACTGGTGTCCATACAGAAGGATGTCAAACTGCTAGAAGGGGTGCAGGGAAGGGTGACCAAGATGATCCAGGGCCTGGGGGATAAACCCTGTGAGGAGAGACTGAAGGAGCTTAACATGTTCCTGATCAACAAGATCCATTCTCTTGGTCTTGCTGACCCTGCAGTCAACTGGCTTAACTCTTATCTATGTAACATGCTGCAATCAGTGATGGTGGGTAATTCGTCACCTCTTCTACTTAGCCTAGCTAGTGTCCTTCAAGGCTCTACTCTTGGCCCTATTCTTTTTTTCTATCTCTATAAACAGTCTCCTCTCAGTCTGTACTAACTCCCGCATACACATGTATGCAGATTATACCATTCTCTTCACCTCAGGACCTTCCCCAGCAGAGGTACAGGCTCCACTCCAGCAAGATCTAAACAAGGTTCTGTCTTGGTTCCAAGCAAATTCGTTAAAGGTCAACACGAAAAGTCACTCACTACGACATTCGGATCATCACAGAAACTAGCACGTTACAAGACTCACTCTGTTTTTGTCACCCTGGATGGCTCCCCTCTAGACTCTGTACCATCCTGAAGTTCAAGTACCTTAGGGTCTGGCTAGATAGTCACCTGGACTTCTCTACCCACACAGACTCCATTTGTATTAAACTTTGCCCCAAACTTGAGTCACTCTACTGCCACAAGGACTGCCTCTCCCTCCCAACATGTCAAGAACTTGTTACCAAAATGATTCTACCATTGTTCAATTACACTGATAGTCTACTCAACTGCTACTGCTACCTCCCTCTCCAAGCTCACTCTACTAAATGCATTCTGTTGCTTCGCTACCGCCATTCCCCGTACTCACCACTGTTCACTCTATTCCTCGCTCTCCATCCCGCCTCTTGCTCACAGGAGATTCACTCACTCCCTCTCCTTCATAACCAAATTTGGGTTTAATTTGCTTCCCCCATATCTCTCCTAGTCTGTTCCCGGCCTCTCCCTCCTCTTATGCCCTGTCCTGCACACTAGAGACCCACGTTCCTTCTCCCTCCCTCATCCTCACACAGCTGCAGGTCTACTTTCTTTTATAGTCTCCCCTACTCTAGAACCAGCTCCCTCCATATCTCCAAAACTCTCATCCTTTCCCTTGCTTCAAGTGTCTTATCTGTCTTCTTCCTACCCCCCCACTCCTGCCTCTCCTACTCCTCCAACTCCTACTCTCCCTCTTTTCCTTTTTTAAGGCTCCCACCATTTTTTCTTACCCACCCTTCCCTATTTTTGCTCCACCTTCCTACCCCCCCCAAATACTCTTCCTGTCACAGGGTTTCTTGTTATGCATTTAGATTGTACGGTGTCTGTTATTTTAGTTGGTAACAAGTTTGGCTTTATCCTGAGCTGGCTACTTGTTGTTTACTTTGGAACTTGTACCCAACTGCTGCTTTCTATTTTATGGTTATTTCTCATATTTGTATATTGTAATCAATCTGATTTTATCCTGACTCCAGCTTTTTGTTAGTCTTCCTGGAACATGTTACCCCACTGCCTCTAACGTATCTTTTGTACTTCTCGTACTTGTCCTCTGGGATGATGCTCCCTCCCTCCAGGTCACACCTGGAAATGAGCCTCAGCTCAGTGTGCCTTTCCTGGTTAACAAAATGTTAAATAAATGTACTCCCCGGAGGATGGGGGAGAGACATGATAGAAACCTTGAAATACTTAAAAGGTATGAATAAGGTTAGAACAAAGGACCTTTTCAACATAAAGGGGGAGGGTACCACAAGGGGGCACAGTCTGAAATTAGTGGGGGAAATTTCAGAAGGCAAATGAGGAGGTACTATTTTACAGAAAGGGTGGCGACAAGGTGAAATGAACTGCCAGAAGTGATCTCACTGAAAATTGTGGGCAGTTTTAAGAGGGGGTGGGACAGGGTCAAAGGAAGGCCAATTCTGTGGGAAGGTTTTGGAGGGGAGAGAAGAGGATGAGGTGATAAATCTAGGGTGGAAGTGGGTGGGAGGGCAGCTACAACAGAATAAACTGTGTGCTACACACTCAAGCAGACTTGATGGACCATAATGGCTCATTTCTGCTGGCGTTTTTGTATGTTTGTAAGTAAATACTGATGGTACTGACATTAGTATCCGCGTAATCAACAATGCATCATGACGGAAGCCGCTGTCAAACACCATCACCACCATCGATGTTCCATGAAGCATAGTTAAGAAAATACTTCAAATACCTCTATCATCAGTACCATCTTGGTACTGAGGTGGGTCCTACAGGCACGGATTTCTCAAGCAGGGAACATTTTATCTAAAAATGTTTGCGTAGCAACAGCAGTGTTAGAAAACTTAATTTGAGCAGCAGTAAGAAAAATGCGTAGCATTTTGCAGCTAACCTTTGGTAAAACAGCTGTACAACCAATTTTAAGTGAACGGAGATGTATAGAAAGTGAATCACAGTTGATACTGTTTTTTTACTACACTATACCAGGCATAATATTCCCTGAGGTCAAGGCATGGACAAGGAGACAGACTTAAAAAGTATATTTTTACTTAACGGGCCTCTAAAGAGCCTGTGAGCTCCCCCCTTTTACTCATGGATGGTCCTATAAATGCTCCCATCCTAGAACCTTCTGTACTCTTTCCTCCAGCCATTGTCTTACAGCTACAAAAATGGCGGATACCCAAAAAGGCCTAAACTCACATTATAAAAAGGGTCTCAGAAATGCTGCAATCTGATTGGTTGTTAGGATTCCAACAGCCTTACATTAATCCATGTTATACTGTCATGTACAGCCTGATCACCATGGCACCTGAATTCTTTCTGTCAGCATTCCATCCTCTAGCCCTGCTGAATGTGTGGAATGATGCATTCTGATTTTGAACCAGCATTCTTAAACTGTTGGTGGAAGAACTATTTTATTAAAAATCTCCCTCTAAATGAAGAAAACATTGAAAAGGTATACTTTAAACTCTCTTCTTTTGGTGTGTTTTTTCATAATAGCAATAAGGCACTCCCACGAGTTAGATTAACAGTCAGTTAATCACCCCCTAGGGGCAATCTTTTACTCAGCTGCACCTTGTGCCACATTACACCCCTAGTGGGTGATTAACAGACTGTTAATCTAATCCCTGGTCATGCCTTATTGCTTAAAACTTGAGTTTTGGTGCTTAAAGGAAAGTTTTGTCGAGGAGTTTAAAGGTACCAAAAAACTGCTAAAAACAGTGACAATGACCTTGAGTGAAGTAAAAATGCAACATAATAGCCATGATGAATCACAGGAAGAAGTAAACTGGAGAAAAATTTGCAAAAAAATAACACGGACTATGAAGTACACATAATTACACGAAATATGCAATGAAAATACAAACTAAATGTAAGAAATTCTGGAGCGATAAGAAGTCCTGGTTGCCAATGAGGTGGTGTACTCTGACAACAGGGGAAAATGGCTATTGGTACTGATGTGCAAAATGTCAAAAACAAGTGGTTACATCTAAAATAAAGAAAACATCAGGGTTAGGAGCTGTTTAGGTTTGCTGTGTCACTTAAAACATTTTACTACAATAATTATTTCACTATGCATACCTACCTACAAGTACCAACTTAACACCTTAGGGCACAGCCCTTTGCAACTGTCATGTACATTCATGTAATTCTCCCACTGTTACCAATCTCTCCCCCAATTAGCACTTTTATGCCACAACATACATTTTTAGAGTACCTAAAATTATTTTTAAATCTTTTAAAGATAGTGTCATAACTTCTGAGTCGAAGTCTGGCCGCCATCATCAGCAGTGCATTTCCCTCGCTCTATGCTAATGTGCCCTGCCATCTTGAATGCTGGCAGACAGACTTCGACATGGATGCCTTAATAGAGGTGTTAGTAAAAAAGAAAAAAGGTTTTCGGTAAACTTTAAACAAAAAAACTTACTGGGTCAGAAAAACCCTAATCGGGGTGATCGTTAACAATGGGGAAAGACTTGTGTTTGTGATTTCTCCTTTAACTGGGACACACTTGACTGAAGAAGCATTTGTAGTGCCAAACAAGAATAATTAGGTAATTTCTGAGCAAACCTCTACAACAGTTCTAAAGCTGCCAGGCAAGTCTCTGCAGTTTGGGTGTGGCCCTGTTTACTGTCTATATTTGATCACTTCATGCTTCACTGGCATCTGCAAAATACAGTGAGGCGCTGATCTAAGACAGACATTACAGCATCTGAAACAGAGGACCTGACTGCCCAGCAGCTGGCTGCACACAGCTACAAACCTTTTACATGCATGCCACAAGTTAAGTGCATTACCATATAGTTTGGCACAGAGGTGACACGGCAGTGCACTGTGCTACCACCAAGTTAGGAGAATGAGGTCTACTAGCGGTCAGGTGTGTCTGAGGAGCAGCTCAGCTCCTGGGGAGGGTAATGACCACACAGCATTCATGCCTCCCCCCCCCCCCCAACTCTGCAAGCTAACCAAGGAGGTGCACTGGTGCTGGCTGTGAAGGCAGCTGACTGCCCACCCTCCTGGTGCAGGAAGGGTGTAAACTGGGCAACCCCAATCTCTGGCACGGGGACATGAAAACCACAGAGAAAATAAAGGAACAAGTAATTAAAAAGTGTGTTCACTTAGGCAATAATACACTACAAGGTGCATGATATCATGGCATTTTGCCCTGCCTCAGGTGTGTTGTGAAGCACAAGGCCATACACAGAGGGAAATCAACCACCCGAGGAGGGATGATACTGCATACCTTGGAGTGTAGTACTGCGATTGTAAAATGGATCCACTTTGATTTTTTGACTGATGGCATAATCCACTTCCAGACCGAGATTATGTACTGAGATGTCATCCTAGATGAAAGTGGTCTCGGCCAATCAGATTTTAAGATTCTGACCCTCCATTTCATAATACAGATTACCAGCCAAAACTTGCTACTCTTCACAAAAACACTGTAAGGCTCTCCAATACAAATCCATAGGCACTGTCCATATTTATTCGAGGTACTCCTTACAGAGCACTTGCTTCCTGGAAAGAAGGCAGGCAGGATGAGAAAGTATGCATAACCATTCAGAAGAAGTGCATGGAAACGTGAAAAGAGATCTGACTTGACCTCTTCAGACATTTTACAATTTTATGTACTAGCATGACTTTCTAATCCCACTAGTGTTCTTATATTTTTTTAGTGATTTTTGCCAATAAATACCTCAACAATATTGCTCACTATTTACGTTTCTCCTGTCCTGCTGCCCTCCCAGCTGAGAGACCAGTTTCGAGAGTTTACACACTGTCCAAGATGGAAGGATGATCAGATACCAAATAAATGATAAACTAGTCAGGAAATCAAATGAGAGCAACAAGAAGCCCTAGTCTACGATAAGGTAGTGTACTCTATGACAGCAGGGAAAAATGGAACTAAGGTGGGTGATGCGTTATGGTACGGACATGCAAGTGGTGGCAAGAGTTTTGAGCGAGAGAAGATTGAGCAGAGCGGGATTAAGTGACTTGCTTGAAATCACATAATGAGTAAGTGGCAGTGGTGGGATTCAAACTGTGGTCTCCACCTTCGGAGCGCTGTACTTTAACCACAAGGCTACACTGCGTCCCATGCTATTCCATGCTGTGTCTAGCAAGGGAGCAGAATAAAGAGAGTGAAAGGACATGGTGCACAAGATAAGAAGCACTCGGAAAAGGAAATTTGGTAGATCTGTTAGTATTCAAAGCACATTTAACAAGTGTGTTAGTATTTTTATCACAGTCATCCAACAGCTTTGGGGGGCAGGGAAGATACTGATGCAAACCATCTGAAACTGAACCAAATTACGCTGTTGGCAGTATTTTTAGTGAATGCAGGAAAGCTGGCCAGGATACTGAATCCCCCAGTATTGCACTCAGGTGCCAGCATTAATGATAATAGGCCAATCCTGGTGGGGCCTAGAACCCACAAGCTTCTGGCACAGAGGTAAATGTGCTACCAACTGAGCCATGCTGACACCTTTTCTTAAAACACTGTTTTGTTACACGCAGCTTTCATCTTTAGCAAATACTGCTCAAGCCAATGCACTTGTGTCCAAGCAACTAAGAGGAAGTATGCACCAGTGTTTTGAATTCATCAAACATCTATTATAGGGGTGGGGTTGGGGGACGTGCAATAAAAATGAACTAAAATAATGTACAGATTTCCCAGAAACGTTCTACTCTCCAGTTAATGATGACCCTTTTAGGCAGAAGGGTTAAAAAGAACCAGATGCAGCATCTAATACACAAGAAAAGGTTACTCCTGTTTCGACTTGTATTCATCCACGGCCACACACACACTGCACATTCCAAACAACCAGAAATTGTCCAATTGGATTCAAACCACAACCACATGAATGCCTCCACTTCTTGCACGTGGCAAATTTCAACCGTCTGCTGTTTTCCACTGAAGGAAAAAGTACATGCAAGTAGTTAGAAAAGTGCAATAAAATGCACCAAACCAAAACAGCCCAGGCAGGGAAGGATAGGTAGGCTGTGGGTGGCTATGGATGAATACCTCTAGAGAAAACACAGTTACAGGGGAGAAATCTTTTCTTCTACAAATGAGGATTCATTCATAGCCACACACTGCAGCAACTAGAAATGCAGACTGAGTGGAAAGAAGTACTAAGCTATTTGGGAACAAGCTCTTCAATACAACAGAACCTAACTGCAGCCTTGCAGGACTGGAGGACCACGCTGTAGATCACAGTAGAAGTGTGGGCAGCCACCCTGTTTTGCAGATTTTGGAAAATGAAATGGACCTAAAGGCTGCCACATGTGGCCAACCCCTAGTGGAATGGGCACGTAGTCCCTGGAGAAAGAGCATGAGACACGCGTGTAAGACTATCCAGCGAGATAGCATCTTTTGCACCCCCCAGGGACGAGAATGCAGAGGTACTTCCATAGGTGACAAACTGCTGTTTAACTAAGCCTATGCTGGGCTCTAGTCTGTTGAGATAGCTCAATGCTGGTTTAACATTCAGATGGCGAAGGACAGTTTCACCTCTGCTGGCATGAGGCCACAGGAAAAAAACAATATAACAGACTGCTTCATATGGAACTCCAAGACGACCCTTAGCAAGAAGCCTGGGTGAGCAGTAAGGACCAATTTACCCTTGCCAAAAACCAAACAGCCAGGATCAATGCAAAGAGCCAGTAGCTCATGACCTTCTATTGGCTGAGGTAACAGCCAATAAAAAGACTAATTTCCAAGACAAACTTTAAATCACAGGAATCCAAAAGTTCAAAAGGGGACTGAGCAATTTAGATAAAAAAGTGTTGGTCCCAAATGGGGACAAGGTCCTGGTGAGGGGGATATACGTGATTTACTATCTTCAGAAATGTCTTATGGTGCTGACCCGGTGGGGTTGGAGGTTGAGGCACTGGTCGCTGCACCTCGCGCCACACTGGCGATCCAGGTTCTGACTAGCCCGGATCGCCAGGAGGTCAGCAAGGAGAGAGGGGATTGAGTGTCCAGAGACGTTCTCTCTCTCGGGGGAGGGAGACTTGTCTTCCCGCTCGTTGATTGCCCTCTGGTGGGCAATACGAGACAGGAGGCATGTACAGACATCCTTACGTCGGTGGGGGTGGGGCAGGAGAAAAGAGGAAAAACAGAGCCTGGCAGGTCTGATGATGGCCCCACGTCTCCGAAGGCCATCCCTGGTATCTGGATTGGGTCTCGGTGGGGACCGAAGCCCTCTTCCTTGGCCCCGCCCTGGACGGCAATCCACAGGGGATCTTCAGAGGATGGGCTGAGTAGGGGACGTGTGGGACCGGAGTGTTAGTTCCTCCCCAAGAAGACCACAGCCACCTGCCAGGGCTCCCAGGAGGATAAAAACCTACAGAAAAGAAAGAAAAATGTCTTACAGTAGGTGCAGAGGCCATCAAAGGTGCACCTTCTCTGGACTTGTACGCTGAGATAGGGGACAGCTCAACCTTGAGGGAGGCAGGTTACAGACCAGAAGCCACCACTGAGAGCAAACAGTCTAGCACCCTGTCAAGTGGCTGGGCATGTGACATGGCAAGCTTGCTACGTCAAGTGGAAAGCTACGTTGCTTCCCAGTAACATTAGAGCTTCAAAACTTTTATAGAGCTTCACACACTGAACTGTAAGCCACTGGTGTCAGGACCCCGCAGGAGACTTTTCACATCTTGAGACACTTGTGTTACTGTGCGACCAGTGTACAATGTCATACATCATCACCCCTACATAACGTGTGTGTGTGGTGGAGCCTCCTCCACCTCAGTTCCTGCAAGTGATAAATGGAGTTTAAAACATTAACTGACCAGGTCAACTAATCATACCATAATGCACCAAGAATCCTCCCAAAGCCAATCATAACAATAGGCACGAGAGGAACAGGCAAGCTGGCCTGTAACAATGAAATCTGAATGCAGTGTCCTGAAAGGAAACCACTGCCCTCTACTGCATGGGGATAGAGGAAGTGTATTTTTGTGGCTCTACGGAGGAGAATCTCTTAAAAATCTACTGTTAGTAAATAACAGAACTACTGTCTTCCACACACACTGAACTAGTCCAAAGCAGTACCCTACGGAACAGCTGGTACAGACTAGAGAAGGAGAATGCACCCTAGATCACAGGACCTTGCAACACTGTCATACCCAAGTTGCCTGCCCACAGGAGATCAAATTCAGAATGCAATGATTGTTGACTCCATGGCGCCAAGTGACAGGGCAACACTCTAGCACGCTGGCAACCTGGGCTCACACCCCAAGCCCAATCAGGAGCGGAAGCCGACAGGAAGAGTCAGTGTGTCCTTTGGACACTTTCCTCCTGAGGGTGGGCTGTGTTGGTCCACTGGACTGGCAGCTTCTGATGGTGGCTAGTGGAGGTGATCTAAGCAGCATGCAGCACCACTCACATTGCCGATCACCCCCAATCCCCAGGATGCCGCAGAAAAGATGAAACTCACCCGCTCAGTCACTGGATAACCACTGTTCCTCCTGCACCACATAGCCTTGCTCAGCCGTGACCGTTGATCCTCCTGGCTCCCACGCCCGGTCAAGGTAGCGGAATAATCTCCCTTCCTCTGGCGCCCTCCCCCTTGGAAGGGTTACCGTGTCTACCAGGACGCGGAGCAAAAAAAAAATGTGATGCTTAGTAAATGGCTCTTCAAGTCGCAGCATTACAAATCTCAACTGCTGAGGCCAACTGAAAACATGTCACAGAAACAGCTGTGCCTCTAGTGGCATACTCAGTCACCCAACCAATAGGTCACCCAAAGATTTTGGGGAGCAGAATTCAACGCAAGAAGAAATACATTTCTAAATGCACTGCTTGAGAACTTGTTTCTCCAGTGACTGGGTGCCAGGGAAAATAACAGCTGTGAAGACTGCCCGATATCCTTTGTACAATGCAAGTAGAAACTGGGCACCCTGCAAACAACCAAGAATGCATAAATACCTCCCCTGCGATGTCAGAATTAAGGAAGAACACTGAAAGGTTGATGGTTTAAAGAAAACTCAGACACCACATTCTGCAGAAACTAAGGATGGACTGGCCCATCAGCGCAATGGTAGCACTACCACCCGCGACACCAGTGACCTGGGTTCAGGAACCAGCAGGGGAGGGGAGGCAAACATCCCATCGGATGCGCTCTCACCTCGGGGAGCAAGGGTGTTCATGCTCCACTGCACTACTACCCCCTGGGTGATCACAGAGGGCAGGCACAGGAGCCGACATATTGAGACAGTGAGGACGCCAACTTGCTTCGCCCCGTGTGCATGCCAATTACAGCCAAGTGTCGGGTAGCAGTTTTGGTGTCCAGGGGGGCTGTTGACAGAAAAGTGGAAAATCCACCAATCACAGCAGGGTGACATCTGCCATTCACTGCAGGCCCCGCACCATTGACTGTGGCTCTCTCTGCCAATCAGCTTCAGTCCTCCACTCAGGGATAGCCCCCTCCCAGTGGCCCAGCCCTGGGGGGTAAGTCCCAGAGAAGGTGGGTGGTGGTGGGGCTGGGGGATTGGGTAGAACCGATGGGGACAGGTTAGTGAGGGGCAATAAAGCATACTAAATATATTAAAAAAAACAAAAAATAAGGATGGGCCCCAAGCATCACCCAGTCCTTATAAATGGTCAAGTAAGGAGTGTAAACCACCACAGCTTGCAATTCTAATTCGCAGAGGTGAGAGCCACCAAATGCAGTCTTCCATGTAAATAATTTAAGGTTGCAGCCAGCTGGTGTATTAGAAGTAGCTATAACCAGGGCATTAAGGGCCAGGTTAAGGCACAGATCAGCACCAGTTTGTGAACTGGGTAGCTGTAGGGGAATGGGGTGAGGTATGTGTGGAGGATGCCCTTTAAGTATCTGAAAGATCTATAATTCTGCCCCCACAGCCACGTTCCACCAGCTGCTGGTGTACTCTCATGCCGCTGGACAGGACTCCAAAAATGCTCACAGTATCTGCCATTACTGAATGATAAGTCCCACCCCCTAGCCTTGTTCCAGCTCGCACTCACAGTCGCTCAGGACTCAGCCACTCAAGAAGCAGTTGTGGCTCCTGCATTAGTGCTTTTAAGTACGGCACACCATGGTGTCCTGAGACAACAGAAAATAAGGGGGTATTTAAAGAAATAAAACACACTGGCCCTATGGAGCTGAACACCACACCCTGCATCACGCCGGTGACTCGGGTTCAGAAGCAGACTTGGGCCACTGGGGGTTTGTGGGAGGTTAAGCATCTGAGGGACTGTTCTCCATTCCCAGGAAGGGGAGAGTGTCAACCCGAACTATGACTGCCACCAGGTGGAAGCCTGGTGATGGGGCAGGTTAGGACAGCACGGACTGGGAGGGTCTGCAGTCTGGTGAGCAGTGCAAGCCTCTACACGCATGCACACGTATAGCCACAGAAGGGAATGTGAAGAACAGCAGAAAAGGGGAGGGTGCTGGCTGTGTGAAGCCTTGCCTGCCCAGCCGCAGACCTGTGGTCTCAGTGGATTATATGCTGGAGAGGGGAGGATGCCCCTCTCTTCCGACCTTGCCACGGGGAGTACTGAATGCATGCAGCTCAGGGGAGGCGGACACCAGTCTGTGGAGGCAGGGACAGTCCTGAGAGGCTGCCACAACTCCCCTGCAAAAATAGCTATATTTGCGGGGTGGGGGGACAAAACTCCTGTGATCCTGTGCTCTGAAATGAGCTGTGCTCATTCCCTGCTTTCTCCAGCTGAGCATTTTAGTTCCACTGGTTTTCTCTTAAATGAAAGATTACTTTCTTATTTCATTATTGGTTCCAATGTAGAGAGCAAGTATCTTCAACCAGCTCTGGCTTAGGTACATCCTACAGCAATTTTGTATCTTTATTAAAAAAAATACATATATTTTTTTTAATTTTACTAATATTCTTGGTTTTCCTCTGGGCCACTGCTGTCCGACACTGCGCCCCAAAAGAGAAACACCAAAGCAGACTTTTATTCTCATCAGTCTTGTAACTTGTTCAAACTACACCAACTGCTAGTGATCAGACTAGTTACTTTGTCAAAACTGAGCACTGTAATACTTGCAAAAAGGAAGAATCATTAGATAGGTTTACCCTTGCTCCCAATTACAGTTTTTCCACACACACACCCCCCATGCAAAATAACATTGTCCTTCATTTTCTACATCCAAGCAGGGAGTCTTTGCTTCCACTATTTGCAGGGCAGGACAAATCAGTTTGTGAGCTACTGGTCAGTTTGGCAACTAGCTTTCGCAGGAACATAGGATTGTGACAGCAGAAAAGGACTGCTAGACCCATCCAGTCTACCACAAGGCTTTTGCTGTAGTCCCCCCCCCCCCATATGAACAATCCCATGCTTATCCCAGGCCCTCTTGACCCCCCAACTGTCTTCTTGCCCACCACCTCCTTGGCAACCCATTCCAACTATCTACCACCCTCTCAGTGAAGAAATATTTCCTGATGTTACCCCTAAATTTCCCACCCTTGATCTGATATTCATGACCACTTGCCCTAGGTCTCTCAAATGGAAAAGGCTATCCAAAGGCACCTTATTGATAACCCTTGAAGTATTTAAAAGTCTTGATCATGTCTCCCCTCTCTGCTACAAAGAGTACATGCTCAGTTCAATCAGGCACCCCTTTCAAAATCTAATAGCTAAATTTGGGGCCATCATTTTTACAGAGTCAAAAATCATTTTGTAGGCAGGTAACCAGTTTGCAAGTAACTTTTAAAATCTGGTAGCCAATCCAATTGTTAGTGCATGCTGGCTACCTGATTTGTTCCACCCCTAGTTACTAGCAATCCCACCTATATTTCAGTGGTAGGCACTCAAGTACCTTTATGAGGAGAAACAGTCCAGCTGGTCACCTTGGAGTGAGCATAAATTGAGTGCATTGTTGAGGGAGGTACTCAGCCACTGTCTGGAGCTGAACAACATAGACAGTTTTCTTTTGGTTCATAGCTACCCGATTTACTTGGCCATGTAGACTGGACACCAGGTGCAATACTGGGATTTAGGAGTTTTGAATGGTAGTCACATACACACATTTTATTACTTTATGTTAGTGCACACCTTTTGTATTTAAAATAAAGATGCTGAAAGCAGGAATAAAGGCTCTGCTGCCCTTTCCAGTCTGTCCAGCCCTACTTAAGGTTGGATGTGATGGCCCAAGTGGCCATTCCCTCTTTCATTCTCTCATCCACTTCTCCTACTGCTTTATCAGTCCTATTTATTTTGTTTAAATTTTGATAACCAGGTAGGCCCACTGGGTCCATGACTGTCCCTTTTTCAGGGGCGACCCAGGATTAGTTACAAGTACCTAAAGGGAAAAATAAGGTTAAGCACATACGATTTGAGAATTATACAACTCGACAAGTACATCACAAGGGTTCCACACATGACTGAGAAATTATACAGAGTTGACATGTAAATGACAAAGTGCATTAACAGATACAACATATAGCCACAGGCGCAAGGTTTTAAACCATGTTTCAGTATTACAGGTTCCCAAGCTGTATTCAACATGGGGAACTATCCAAGCATGAGGTTGTGTGGGCAACATCCCCATGAACTCAAAGTACTGGGTCACCGGTAGCACGAACAGGTAGTCAGTTTAATCAGGTGTGACTTAAGTCCCGATTTTGAAACCAGTGAGAGATATGCAGTCCTGCAATTCTTTAGGGAGTTTATTTCAGTCTGGGGAGAACTGATCTAGCAGATCTCTGTCCATGGGAGGACCAGGCCCTGGGAAACTGAAGAAGTTTGCAGTCAGAGGATCTGAGGTCTCTGTTACCCAGTTTGAGGCTCAATAGGTTCGTCAGACTTGGGGGAGCATCTGGTTGCTGCAGCTTGTATGCCAAGCATAGTGCTGAGTATGCTAGCTTGTTTTCTAAGGGTAGCCAGTGTACGATACCTAGCAATTTGCAATGATGCTCCATATGATGTGTTCCAGCCACAAGATGACTGACTCAGTGGTATAGTGTTCTCAGATGCCCCATTTCTGTGGCCTTCAGTGACTGCAGCAACATGGCTCCATACAGTGAAGCGGGCAGAATAGTTCCATTACGGACAATAAGTTTAAACTCCCTGGTTAGGAAAGGGCTAAGCCTGTCTAGGAGGCTGAGTTTTTGATTTACCACTTTGGTCATGTGATCAATGTTGTATCAAAGTCATTTCATGGTCTATAAACATTCTTAGATACTTTATGTAGTTAACTTAAATTCTTGACCCATTTGAGAGTGATAGAGATAGCAGGTTGGACCTATTAGCCCCAGGTTCTTGGGGACAAAAAGCATGGCCTTGGTGTTTTTGCTGTTTAATACTAGTTTGCTGTCACAGAACCACTGCTCAAGAATTAACAGATCCTGACTCAGTGATAGGTTTAGGGACGCCGCATCACTAGAGGTTCTATACAACTTGGCATCGTCTGCGTACAGGGTAGCCTTGCCCACCACAGTTATGTGGTAAGCTGTTCACAAATAGTGAAAATAGTAGAGGGCCCAAAATGAAACCCTCAGGAACCCCGCCAGTTACCTGGAGTTCATCGGATCTGGCACCCTGCCAGTGGACAATTTGTGTCCTGCCATGGAGGTCGTTAGTGAACCACCGTAAAGTTAGTTCATCTAGTCCCAGGGATTTCAGGTGCCCTGCAAGCAGCTGGTGGTCTACTAGGTCAAATGGCTTGGTGAAATCAATGAAGACGCAACACGTAGCTGACCTTGATCTAGGGCTAAATAGAGGCGAAACTAACCAGAGCCGTGTCTGTGCGGTGCTTCTTCCTGAAGCCATGTTGTTCTGTCAACAAGCTGTTTTCCTTCAGGTATGATAGAACCTTCTGGTAGATCACCTTTTTGAGCAGTTTGCTAAGGGGACAGAGTATGGAGATAGGCCTGTAGTTTTCCACCTGAGTGTTTGACCCACCTTTGGGAATAAGGGATCTTACTGTGAGAGGGTTGCTGCAGTAGGTCTTCACATATAGGACTGCGCCCCCGGCGACAGGACCGCACTGAAAACTTGCAGCTAGCAATCATCGGTAGGGACTTCCCCCGTCAGGTGACAGACGTCAGCATGACTAGGGTTGCCACCTTTGGATGGGGCAAAAACCGGATCCTAAGCTCCACCCCAACCCTACCCCTTTTCATGACTCATCCTACATTGTTTCTCCTAGAAGGCCATTTGTTATATCAATAAAAGGCAACACTTAAAGCAGCAGTTCAACAAAAATGTTAAGATACTGTACTGTACCTGTTGAAGTAACTTTCCTGGGTTCTTCCTAGTCATCCATTTACTTATGTATTTATTTATTGACATTGGTTTACAAAATAAACATACAGAGATAAAATAAATATCATTTACAGATATGCTCGGGGAGACAAGGGAATACTGTGCACAACATACAACAGTATGTATAGGTATACAGTATAATAATACATACTAAATTGTTTCCTGTAATGTGTACTTTACTCAAGCCCCGGCCTAGATAACATGGAGCCCAAGCTTCTAAAACTTGGGGCCTCCCTCATTGCCTCCCTAGTAGCCCATATCTTTAATCTATCCCTGTCACTGGGGTCCATCCCAGATATATGGAAGGAAGCAAGGATAGTCCCTGTCCTGAAGCAGGGTAACCCCAAAATTCCAGACAACTATCATCTGATTGCTATCCTTTCATCCCTTAGCAAGCTCCTCGAAAAAGTAGTGGCTGAGCAGCTCTCAGAGTATATCCAGCATCACGAGCTGCTATCCCCGACCCAGCATGGCTTTCGTAGGGGGCACAGCACCTCCACAGCCCTGATCAAGGTCACTACTGGCATCAGATCAGCCATGGACCAGGGCAAGCTCTCTGGAGCTATATTTATTGACCTTTCCAAAGCCTTCGACCTTGTTGAACTTGCACTGCTCTGTCAACAGCTGGGGTCACTTGTTTTTCCCCTACTGCTATGAAATGGTTTTTGGGATACTTGCATGGCAGAATACAACAGACCTGCTTCAATAAAGTCCTGTCAATACCCCTACCGGTCACATCAGGTGTCCCCCAGGGTTCGGTCCTTGGTCCCCTTCTCTTCTCCCTTTTCATCAACCAAGTGCCAACAGTGACAACAAACTGCAGAACCATCCTATATGCAGATGACCTGGTGATACTGGCCCACTCCTGTGACATGGCCACTCTCACCAAGAGCCTGTCCGAAGACTTTAATCAGGTTCTGACCTGGGTGACTGACCATAAACTGGTCCTGAACCTAAAAAAAAACCCAGGCTATGCTATTTGGCTCTTCTGCCAAAATCAAAGCCTCAACATCCCCCGAACATAACCAACCTGGACGGCTCCTCCCTCCCTGTGGTGAACTCTGTCAAGTACTTGGGGGTCACTTTAGACCCCCCAACTTGATATGGGAAGTCACATCGCTAAAGCCTGCTAAACAGTAAACTGTAAGCTGGGACTGGCCTACAGGGCCAAGTACAACCTTACCCCTGCAGCCAGGCTTGCTGTAGCGAGAGAAGTCCTTCTTCCCTCCCTTGGCTACGGTCTGCATATCTTTGCTTGCTCCATGAAGGCTCATCTCACCAGGTGGCATACGGCATACAACAATATCTGCCATTTTGCCCTAGCGGCTCCCCGCCTCACCCATCGCTGTGAGCTTTATAATAAACTCCGGTGGCTCTCCCCAGCCAGATACCTGGACTTTGGGATAGGTTGCCTTACGGGCAAGGTGATCAGAATGGGTACTCCATCGGGACTGGCCCAGCTCCTTCCACCAGCTGACTTTTCCCCCTACTCACTAAGGTCTCAGACCCAGGTGTTGCTCAAAGTCCCTGCCACAAGAACCCTCATGGGAGCTAGGGACTTCATTGTGTGTGTGCCTAAACTCTGGAACTCCCTCCCTGAGCCTGTTTGCCTGGCCCTTTCTCATCAGTGCCTCCAAAAATCCATGTGGGACTTCTTGAAACAAGCCTCAGCATGCGACTGTCCCAGCCTCCCAAGGGCTTCTCAGCCCCTTACAGGGCTGCCCGGACTCTACTGCCGCCCGCTCCACTCCACTACCACCACCTGACGTGGATTGAACCCTGTCCTGCAGTCCCCCGGCCCTGTTAACCTGGTATGCTTATCATAAGTTATTAACTCACCATACTCGTAACCAAATGACCATAAGATGTACCATTGCTTTCTACTTCTCTAATATTTGCCCACTGTACCTTTCCTTTCTACTTCTCTGTAATATGTGCCAACTGTATTCCCTCATCTTGCCTTGCTGTTTTATGCTGTTGTGACCTCAGTATTTTCCTCTTATATTGCTCATGCTGTCAACCTGTATTTGATATGTTGTCTTTGTACCATTATGTTGTACCCTCCCGGGTCGTTCCCAAAAATAGGCATAATACTTGTCTAGTGTACTTACCCGGCAACCAAAAGCTAAATAAATAAAATAAATATCTTTTTCTGGCTCCATTCCCTGTTCATGTCCACAGTACTATTTCAAAGCCAAAGTGACTGTACTTTTTCTTGAGGAAAACATAATAATTTAACACATTTAAAATGCTAATTATGTTAGAGATGAAAATGTTTACCAGCAAATGAAAGTGGAAGATAACTGGCTCTATTACTGTTACAAAAGGTGGGGGCATCTGTGCTGCTATGCCACTTTAAGATGTAATGGAAAAGATTAGGTTAAGTAAGTGTTAATGGCCATACTTTACACCTCCCAGGATGACTGCTTTCACAAACAAAGGGCTATGCAAGACAACAGAATGTGTTTGTAAGCAGGACATGCAGCTGAAACAATGAATCATATGACAACATTTGTTTCAAAAGTATGTGAGCACTCAAAATGGCTCAAAACCTTGACCAGCACAAAGCAAAACCGGATTACCTGATAGGGACCTTGAAAACCTGATCACCAGGTAAAAAACCTGACAGGTGGCAACCCTAAGCATGACTATAAAAAGGGCAGTCCCCCTCTCGCCCTCCAGTTCTTTCCAGCCGTTGCATAGTATTGTCTGACAAATGCGGTAGAACAGCTTTCAGTTGCCCATTTTTCTTAGCGACTTTTCTCTAACAATTTCTATTTTTTCCTCACATCATAGCAGTGTATGTCGTCTCGTCAGCCCAAGAAGAAGTGCTCCAAGTGCGGCGTGCAGATTCCGCACGGGGACTACCATTCCCAGTGTGTCCTCTGCCTGGAGCCTAAACAAAACTAAACAGAGTGCTTTATTTGTCAGGGCTTCAACCGGGCCACACGCACCCATTGCAAGAGGATCCTTGATGCCCATTTGTTGAGCCAGAGACTGGCATCAATGGAAAAAGGGCTCCAGGAGCTGAGGAAAAGATCGCTGTCACCAGCCCTGGAGAAAAGGACAAGGAGAAACATTGGGAACGGAGCCGTTCTCCTCAGGGGAAGTCCAGCCAGACAGCCGACCAGAGTGGGCCCTCCACCTCCGTGAGTACCCCACCTCTAGGGCATTCCTCCGCTCCAGCAGACCAGATGCCCCTACCCCAGGTTAGCAGGCAGTCGGGTTGCCTCTTCAGAGGATCTTTCTGGGATTCCTGCTTCGAACCCTGTTGCTAAGTCGCCCTCTGGCTGTGCCGTCAGGGGGGGCGCTAGGCTCAGGCTGATCAGACTGACTCTAACCTCCCGGCTTCTGTCAGCCCAGCTGCAACCAGTAAGTCAGTCAATGGCTCCTCCGTCACCTTTAAGTCATACGCCGAACCTTCTGACGCCCGCGTACTGTCTTTTCTCCCATTGGACTCCCTTGTGGACCCAGACACTGGGCAGAGAGAGCTTGCAGGTCCCTCCTCATTCCCCTCAGGGTTCTCCCTCCAGGGATTCGCTACCCTCATTCAACTTTTTTGGGCCTCATCTCCAAGTCCCTCTTCTGTCGGACACTCTCCTAGGCCTGTCAATGGGGGCTCTACAAGATCTCCCTCCTCGCCGGGCTCTCTTCTGCCGTGGATCCTCACCCAATGCCAGGTCCCTCATCGGGACACCTTTGGGGGTGGTATGGACCCTACTCCTGCGGGATCTTCTGGGATCCCCCCTCCTACTCTACCGGACACGCCTCCTAGTGGACCTTCGGCACTTCCTCTGGCGGGGGGGCTCTTCGTTCCTCGGTCAGACCCGACCGGTTACTACCCTGATATACTCCTCAATATCCACAGCACGGTTTTAAATAACTGATTAGCCGTTTTTTTTTTTGTCTTGGGACAATACTAACTGTACAGAAAGCATTTATATAGGTTTTCTAGAAGTGATATGTTTGTTTAACACAGTGAGGCAAGTGCTATGCATTTTCACAATGTTTTAGCACTTTTATGAGCAAAACACTAATCAATTTTTAGAGTTAAAAACAACCCTGCACAGTACCCAGCGCTGGGGGTCAGTCGCCGGGTTACCCTCCTCCAACGCTGGGTTACCCGTTGCCGAGCCAGGCTTATTACCAAGGTTGCCAGTATCCTTACTGCTACCAGGCATCTAGCTACCCTCCCTATGCAGGGTACCAGGGATACCCACCACCCCCACCGCCTCCACCACCGCAGCCAGAACAGGAGGTCATTCCTGCATGGTGGAACGACGCCAAGTCCCGACTGTCAAGAGTTAGGCCAACCACAAGTAGTGGTCAGGACCACCCCACCTCTCAGGGTGCCACCAGGTAGTTCTGCACCCTCTAGCTGAGTCTCGGACAGAGACTTGGGTGTTCTGCCTTCCAGACTCACCCGAACACAGGCTCCCGGTCCCAGTTCCTGAGGCATCTTTGCCCGGTAGACTGGAATCCTCAGAATCAGATGTGGACTCTGACACAGGGGGACCAGTCAAAACCTCTCTCTCCCGTCGAGGCTCAGCTGAAAGAGTCTCCTAAATCTCCCCCAGAGGATCCTTCCTTTGTGGAGCTCCTCTGGACAATTCAAAAATCATGCAGCTGGGCCTCCCAGGAATTGGGCCCCAAACGCAGGAGATTAGCAGAGCACCTGGATCTGGGCAACGCAGATCCCTTCCCCATTCCTCCTTGGACGGGACCGCAAGAGAACCTTACATCCACCATCTGGCAACAACCGTTGTCCATACTGGTTGTCTCAAAGAAGGCAGATAGGACCTATCACCCCCTGGAAGGGGGTTTCCCACCTAACTGCCCAACCTAAGGCAGATTCTCTTGGGATTACGGCTGCCCACAGTAGATCAGCCCAACCCAAGCATCTTCGTGCCTCCCCACCAGATAAGGAGTCGAAGCAGATGGACCAGTATGGTAGAAAGATCTACTCCTCGTCCACCTGCACTAGTCGCTCCCTTAACTAAGTAGCTCACATGGTGGCTTTCCAAAAATCCTCCCCATCAGATTTGGAAAAAGACCTATAGGAGATTCCTGATGAGCAGCTCAGGAACAAACTCCTGGAGAAGGTCAGGATGAACAAGTCCTCATGCCGCCATCCCCTCCATGCTACCCATGACTCTCTGGCATGAGGGGCAGCTACGAGAATCTGCTTCAGACGTCTAGCCTGGCTTCACCTGGCGGGGTTGGCTCAGGATGTACAGAGTTCTCTTCTGGACACTCCATTTAGGGGTCCAGTTCTAGTAGGCGACGACACCAAAGACATTACTACTGAGCTGCAGGAGAGCGGTAAATCCTGTAAGGATGTCCGTTCCTTGTACCGTTCAGGTCAAAAACAGCAGCAGCAGTCATTTCGCCACCAGCGGAAATCGAATAAGCAGAACCAGGGCATACAACAGACCAAGTGTTGCTCCCCAGGTTCCGGTGCCCAAACCCCCCAAGCCAAGTTTCCCAAAACTGCTTCTGGGGGAATGGCGCCCCTCCCCTCCACATCCCGACTCCCTCCCCCCCCCCTTCCGCTGCTTCCGACTCTCTAGGAGGAACAGATTGTGGGGGGTTCAGCCTCCACCTGGACAGGTGGAAGGCCGTCACCACAGGTGCATGGGTTTTTCAACTCACAGAAAGAGATCACTCGATAAGAGTTCCTGGAGAGGCCGCCTCCCAACCCTCCGGGAAGGTCATTTTACCAGTCAGGCCAACAACATCTGGTCTTTCAAGAGATTCAGGCTCTGCTGCAAAAGGTGTCCTTAGAGCGAGTCCCACCGGAACAAACAGGAAGAGTATTCTACTCCCTCTTCTTCCCCCCTGGATATGCTTCCTGAATAGGCAGGATGCCTACCTCCATATCCCTATTCTACCGGCCCACTGCCGCTTTCTGAGGTTCTTTTTTCTGGAGGATCATTTCCAGTTCACAGCCCTCCCATTTGGTCTCTCCTCGGCACCTCGGGTATTCACCAAGTGCCTAGCGGTGGTTGCGGCTTTGCTACGCCGCAGGAGCATCTATGTGTTTCCTTATCTGGATGACTGGCTCATTTCAGCCCCTTCCCCAGACAGTCTGAAGGAATACCTTTCCTTCACTCTGGACCTTTTCTCCAGTCTGGGCATTTCAATCAACCTTCCTAAGTCCCAGCTGATACCCTCCCAGCACCTCCAATTCATTGGAGCGGTGCTGGACACAGTCCAAAGCAAGGCCTTTCTTCCGTCTGACCAAGCAGGGCCTTAATCTCCCAAACAACGCCGCAGCTTCATCTCGGTGGACCATGGTGCGTTGGTCCCACGTGTGTCACATGGCAGTCTCCATACCCACAGTCCCTTTGGTCAGACTGCACATGAGGGTTACCCAATGGTCTCTTCGAGTCCAGTGGGACCAGCACTTGAACAAAATGGACCAGAAAGTCCTAATCCCCAACAGCCTTCAAAAGGATCTCCTCTGGTGGCAGGACCCAGTCAACCTTTCAATGAGGGTTCACTTCCACCCTCCATCTCCCTCTTGGATTCTCACCTCGGACGCCTCAAACTTTGGATGGGGAGCACATCTGGGAAACTATCAAACTTAAGGCCCCTGATTTCCATGGAGGAGAACCTTCACATCAATATTCTGGAGATGAGAGCAGTGCTCTATGCTCTCCAGGCCTTCCAGTCGCTTTTAACTCTAGGAACACTTCTTATCCAGACAGACAACATGGCCACTGTCTGGTCTCTAAACAAGAAGGGAGGCACCCGGTCGTACCCTCTATGTAGGGAAGTGATGCGGATGTGGTACTGGGCGGTACAGCATGGCCTATCCTTGACAGCAGTCCATGTGCTAGATGTTCACAACATTCTAGCGGAGTGTCTCAGCCGATCAGTCGCCAGGGCTCCTGAGTGGGAACTAAAGCAGGCAGTAGTGGAAGACCTGTGTCTTCAATGGGGTTGGCCAGGCCTAGATCTCTTCGCCTCCCCATCCAACGCAAAACTACCCAGCTTTTGCTCGCTCGTTCCTGGGCGTGGTGCTTTTTGGCGAGATGCACTGTCTATCTTGGACAAGAGATTTCTCTACGCTTTCCTTCCCCTTCCTATTCTTCAGAAGGTTATGCTGAAGTCTGCAGAGGGGCGACATGATCCCCACTGCCCCCTGGCTCCTCGGGTAGATATGGTTCCTGCTATGACAGCAGTTGGCACTGGAACCCACAAGTACCTCTTCCTCTCTCTCACGACCTTCTGTCCCAAGAGCTGGGCACCCTGGTACATCCGAGCCTCAAGTCTCTTCATCTTCACATGTGGCACTTGGGGACTTAGCGATTTCTCACTATGGGGTCTCCTCAGGGGTTGCTCCGGTCTTACAGGAGGCCAGGAAACCCTCCACTAGAGCCACTTATGCCACGAAGTGAAGAAATTTTATATCTGGGCCTCAGCGAAAGACAGACCCCTTTTACTAGTCGGCTTCCCACTTGGGGCTCAGTTATTCCTCCCTGAAGGTCCACCTCTCTGCAGTTTTGGCCTACTACCTCCGGGTGGAGAGCAAAACCCTAGCTCAGCCAGAGGTTTCCAAAACTTTCCTGAAGGGGATCCTTCATATCAAAATTCCAGTCTGGAATCCTGTTCCCACCGGGATCTCAACTTTATGTTGGAAAAGCTTACTCTGCCCCCTTTTGAACCGGTAGCAAGCTGTTACATGCAATTTTTAGCATGATAAATGCTCTTTTTAGTTGTTATCACTTCAGCTCGAAGAGTTTCAGAGGTTCAGGCTCTAGTCTGTAGAGAGCCTTATTTAATTTTCCACTAACACTGGGTGGCTCTGTGGACCAATTCTTCCTTTCTTCTGAAAGTGGTTTCGGAGTTGGCCCTTAATCAGAATGTAGAACTGCTGGTGTTTTTCCCTCCCCCCCGAGCATTCCAACAGAGGGAATTATCTCCTGCACACCCTTGATGTGCATAGAATTTTGAGATATGTCTCAAGGACTAAGCAGGTTCGTAAATCGAACCAGCTCTTTGTAGCCTTTGCCCCCAAGTACCAGGGCAAGGTTATCACGAAGCAGACTTTGTCTAGGTGGCTGACAAATTGTATCCACTACATTTACCAGAAGTATGAGAAGCCCCTTCCAGGTACGGTCAAGGGCCACTCCACTAGAAGTGTGGCCACTTCCACTGCCTCTTTCAGGAATGTGTCCACTGCGGACATCTGTGCAGCGACCACTTGGTCCTCCATCCATACCTTCACTAAGCACTACAGTCGGGACATTGCCTCTAGGCGTAGGGTTGGATTAGGTACTGCAGTCCTGCAGGGAATGCTGTCTTAAAAGACCTACAGATAGCGGACTTTCTCCCTCCCGGAACCTCATCTCCAACTCCTCCTTTTTCATTAGACTGCTTGGTATTCAGTCCTAAATGCGAAGACCTACTGCAGGAACCCTCTCAAAGTAAGATATAGCAGTTACATAAGAACTTACCGTAAAAGTAGATCTTAGAGAGAAGTTCCTGCAGTAAGTCTAGTTTCCCACCCACCTTTCCCCCCAGCTCCTGCATTTTTTTCTCTTTATTCCCTTCCTAGGACTCTGTCTCATCCAGGGCACAGGGTACCAGGAGTCTGTCTGTCACTCCTCCTTTTCTCAGGGTTTTATTTAACTCTAAAAATTGATTAGCGTTTTGCTCATAAAAGTGCTAAAACATTGTGAAAATGCATAGTACTTGCCTCATTGTGTTTAACAAACATAACACTTATAGAAAATCTATATAAATACTTTATGTACATTTAGCATTGTCCCAAGAAAAAAACTGCTAATCAATTATTTAAAACCCTGTTTTCTGCTTCCTTTCTAGTGTCTTCAGTGGAAAAGAACTGGAAAGCAGGCAGGGGACCACCTCTTTTATAGTCAGGCTGACGTCCATCACCTGACGGGGGCGGTCCCCGCCGGTGACTGCTTGCTACAAGTTAGTCGTGCGGTCCTGATGCCAGGGGGTGTAGTCCTATATGTGACGACCTACTGCAGGAACCTCTCTCGAAGATCTACTGTTACGGTAAGTTCTTATGTAACTGCTATTTACTAGGGCAACCTTCCATTTCGAGGGCACTTTCCCTTTGAGTAATGATTTATTAAACAGATATGCTACTAGTGCCGCAATGACCAGGGCAGCAATCTTAAGCAACTTAGACTCCAAGTTATTACCCACCGATTCTTCTGCCTTTATGCCCCTATGCAGCTTTAAGACTTCACCATTATGTTTGTCCCACCCAGGTTTGAATCCTTCCACTGATTTAGTACAAAGAATTTCCACTGGTAGTTTGTTTCATCTATTTACCACCCTTTCCATGCAACAGTATCTCCAAACAACCTTCTTGTATCTCTTCCTGCTTGCTTCCTGGAGTTTCCTTGGTGCCTGTGTTTCTACTCCATGTGAATGAGACTCTGGTAAGTTACTTGTACATCTACCACTTTCAACAACAAAGAAATCCATCTGGTTTGTGTGACGTGACCTCCCTCCCATGAACACATGCTGCCTAGTGTCCTGAAACCATCTGCCAATGGGAACCTCACTAGCCTCTACAGATTATGTTTACTAACATTCACATTAGGCATTCAGTCCTGACCAGATTAAATACACTGAGTCAGCAGCTGGAGAGGAAGATGTCTACAAAATCAGAGTAACAAAATACAGGTTACTCACCTGTAACAGGAGTTCTAGGAGTGGTATATGTTCATCCACACTTACTGGCAGGTTCCTTGCTGCTTTAAATCTTGCCGGAAGGTCTTCAAGCTGGCTCCTCCCACTCACCCGGGTGGTAAAACTCCCAGCTCCACCCCATGACGCCAGATCTAGCCCGCTGGAAGCCAGGTTGAGGGAAGCCAGGGAGGTCAGGTGGGTTGTGTGGATGAACAACATATACCATTCCTAGAACTCCTGTTACAGGTGAGTAACCTGTATTTCTAGGGACATGGATATGTTGTTCAATCCACCCTTGCTGGCAGACTCCTAGCAGTTCTCCGGGAGGAGGGAGGCAAGGCGCACACCCCCTATACTTACTTGGGAAATAAGGACTGGAGAACAGAGGTCCCGAAACCAGCTTCCCAGCGTGAGTCAAGGTCGATGCGGTAGTGGGTAATGAAGGTATGTGCTGACTTCCAAGTAGCAGCCCTGCAGATTTCCTGGATAGGGATGTCCCTGGAAGCAGCCACTGATGCAGCAGTATGGTGGGTAGAATGAGCTCTTATCCCTTTGGGAGGCTCCATGCCCGCCAACCTGTAGCAGAGATCTATGCAGGAGGTGATACACCTGCTTATCGTCTGGTTGACTGATGGTATGCCAGGTGCAGCTTCAGCGCAGGTGACAAACAGCTGGCAAACCTCTTCCCAAACTTCAGCCGTCCGCTCCTTGTAATAAGAGAGTGCTCTTCTAGGGTAGAAAGTATGGAGCCTATATTCGGCCTCCGAGGTGTGACTGGGGTAGAATACCAGCACAGTCAACACCTGGTTAAGGTGAAACTCCGACACCACCTTCGGAAGGAATTTCGGGTGGGGGCGCAGGACAACCTTGTCCCTGTGGAAAACCAGATATGGAGACTCGATGGAAAGCATCTGGAGCTCTCCCATCCTTCTGGCTGACGTGATAGCCACCAAGAAGGCGGTCTTCCACGACAGGTGGGAAATATCGCATCTGTGCATCGGTTCGAATGGCTTACCCATGAGCTTAGCAGTACCAGCAGTAGATCCCACGGAGGTGGAGGTTCTCGCACCGCAGGGGATATGTGATCAAGGCCCTTGAAAAAGTGCCCGACCACCTTTTCCTGAGCCACCGACTGCTTTCCGGCCCATGCCCGGTAAGCAGAGATGGCTGCCAGGTGTACCTTAAGGGTCGTCAACCGAAGCCCTAGCTGAGAAAGGGACCATAGGTAGTCCAGAATGCTGGCCAAGGAACAGGAAGAAGGGTCCAACCCCTTATCCTGACACCAAATGGAGAATCTCTTCCATTTGAAGGCATAGCATTCTCTGGTCGACTCCTTACGGGATGCCTCAACAACGTTGAGGACCTCATCATAAAGACCCAAGGCCTGGAACTCTAGCCGCTCAGGAACCAGGCTGTCAGGTGCAGGGATTGAAGGTCCGGGTGGAGTATCTTCCCCCGGTTGACTGAGATCAGGTCCAGGCGGGCTGGAAGCCGCCTCGGGAGCCTGGAGCTGAGGCTGAGGAGATCTGGATACCAGAACTGGAAGGGCCAGTCTGGGGCTACCAGAATCACCTGCGCCTTGTCCCTCCTCGCCTTGAGAAGCACCTTGTGGATCAAGAGAAATGGGGGAAAGGCATAGAAGAGGCCCGGGGTCCATGGCCTCGAGAAGGCATCCCCCTGTAGCGAGCCCTGCTGAGGGAGGCGGGCATGAAACAGCCTCAGCTTCGCATTCTCCCTGGAAGCAAAAGGGTCCACCTGAGGTGTGCTCCAGTGGGAGAACAGATCGTGTACTACCTCCGGCAGGAGACACCACTTGTGAGATGCAGCACCTATCCAGCTTAGGGCATCGGCCAGAGTGTTGGAGGCTCCTGCCACGTGGATGGCTAGGAGATCCGCCTTCAGTCTGCCCATGAGAGACCAAATGCTGAGAGCCTCCTTGCACAGAGGCAAGGAGTGCGTCCCACCCTGGCGGTTTAGGTAGTACATGGTCGTGGTGTTGTCCGTCTGGACCTGGACCACTTGACCCCGTACAAACGGAGCAAAGGCAGTGAGGGCTAGTCAGACTGCTCGAAGCTCCAGCAGGTTGATGTGGCAGAGAGACTCCTGACGGGACCAGAGGCTGTGCGCTCTGAGCTCCCCCAGACGGGCACCCCAACCCATCAGAGGCGCATCGGTCGTTAGAGTGACCGTCTGATCTGGGCGGACAAACGCTCCTGCAGATGAGCCGGAACGATCCACCACTGGAGAGCGTTCCCCATCTCCTGGGTCACTATCACTGGCTGGTCCAGAGGACTGGAGCGCTGTGATCAGTGGCGGGCCAGCCCCCATTGCAGGGGACACACATGCCAGTGGGCCCAATGGACCACGCTGGTGCAGGCCGCCATGAGGCCCAGGAGGCGCAGGAAGTCCCGGTCAGGGCACAATTGCCCAACCAGAAATGACTGGGCAAAGGAGGAAAGAACCTCGGCCCTGTCCGCCAGGAGCCGTGTTCTGGCTCGAAGAGAGTCGAGCTCTGCCCCAATGAACTGAATCACCTGCGCTGGCATGAGTTCCGATTTGGCCTTGTTGATGACGAGGCCAATCTGAGAGCAGACCTGGAGGGCCAGATCCCTGGACCGCTCCACCTCCAGCCTGGAGGGGGCTGCAATCAGCCAGTTGTCCAGGTAAGGGTACACCTGGACCCTTCGGCGCCGCAGGAATGCTGTCACCACTGCCATGCATTTGGAGAAGACCCTGGGAGCTGGAGAAAGGCCGAAGGGCATGGCATGGAACTCGTAAAGGGGATCCCTCTGCCCTGAAGCAGAGGAATCGCTGGTGAGACAGATGGATTGGGACGTGAAAGAACATGTCCTGGAGGTCCAGAGAGCAGAACCACACGCCTCGTTCCAAGGATGGAATGATCTGTGCCAGAGTGACCATCCTGAAGGTACGAGACCTAAGGAACTTGTTCAGGTCGTGTAGGTCTAGAATGGGGCGCCAGCCCCCCGTCCGTTTTGGAACCAGGAAGTACCTGGACACAAACCCTGGGTCTGGTGGAGGATCCGCCACCTCCCTGATCACCTTCTTCTGGAGGAGCAGGGCAATGTCAGCTCGACGAGCCAACAGAGAGGCTACGGAACCTGTAGCCCCCGTGGGGCGATGGCTCGACAGGGTGGGGACTGCTCTAATTCCACAGGCAGACCCTTTCCTTCCACTTCCAGCACCCAGCGGTCCATGGTGATATCGGACCAGGCAGAAAGGAGTGGCGGGCCGACCACGGGGGGCGAGGAGGAGTGACTAGGTTGGGGGCGACACCCCTCAACCCGTCACTGGGCAGGCCTGGAGGAAGGGCCAACCAAGGGGTCTCCTGGACCTTTCTCTCCTGGATTCCTGCTGGAGGAAGCTGCAGGCTTGGCTTTGGGATGCCAAGTGCGAGCTTGCTGGCTCTGATGCTGGTGTTGCTGGGCCGGATGTACCGCAGGTCCTGAAGGCCAAAAGGGCTTACGCTGCTGCGGGCGGCCTTTGTCATTCTAGGCAGACGAGACCGAGTCCAAGGTGGCATTGGACTTCTCGATCCTTTGCAGATGACCCTCCACCCCGAGGCCGAACAAATCGGTACCCAAGAAAGGAACGTCTGCCAGCTTGTGCAGGGTATCCACTGTAAAAGTGGAGATCCGCAGCCAAGCTCTGTGGCGCATGTACACTGTGGCCACTACTGACTGGGCACACGAGTCCGCTATTTCCAAGGAAGTTTGGAGTTGCTGTTTGGCCACCGCCCTTCCCTGATCCCGCACCTGCTTGACCGTTGCCTGGAGGTCAGCTGGGAGATGAGGAATCACCTCATCAAGGGAGCCCAAAAGGGCGTGCAAAAAGTGTGCCATCAGAAGGGCCAAGCTGGCCTGACGAAGGCCTAGGGAGGAAGCGGCACAGACTTTCTGCCCGGAGTAGTCCAGTTTCTTGGACTCTATCGGGTGGCTTGTCCACATCCCGAGCATTTCCGGAGCGCCAGAAAATGCTGTTGGTCACTAGCCCCTCCGCAGAGGGGTGCTCCAAGAAACCGGAGAGCGAACCAGTGGGAACGGCATACTTTTGAGCCATCCTGGCCGAAGGTGCTGGATAAGAAGCTGCCCACTGCCATAGCTCCAGGGCCGGGCCAACAATGGCTTCAGCCACTGGGAAGGCCTCCGTGGGGGAATCCCCTCGGTCCAGTATCTCTGTGAGGGGATACTTGGTCCGCTTTGAAACGGGTTCGAGCTTCATCCCAGTGGACTCTGAGATGAGCCGAAGCATTCCAAGGAATGAGGATGGGCTCTCATCCACCGACCGACTCCCAGTGGACTCCAGGTCGAGGGGCCTGGAGAACAGGGAAGAGTCATCGTCAGACTCCGAGGAGTCTGCAAACAGCTGCCGAGGGCCTGAGCCACCCTCCACCTGCCGAGGCCGATCGGTAGTGAGGGTAACCAACAACCGATGGGGCAGGCCCTGACTCGACCAAGAATCCTTGGTCGGGGCCCCAAATTTAGATTGTGGAGGCAGGGGTTCCACCACAATGGGTGTCGCAGCCGGTTTCGGACGAACAACCAGTGCCAGCTTCGGCTCCTCGATTACAACGAGGGGTTGTTTCAGCCGCTCTGGTGACAGCCACTTAATGGCCGGGAAAGGTGACGGAGTCGGCTTATTCCCAGTCAAAAGGAGCTGCTGCCACACCAGATCCTCATAGCGCCGACGCACTTCGCCGGAGCCTATCCTCCAAAGAGGACGAAGACAAGTATGGTCGGCGCCGCCTCTTTCCACGGTGCCGAGACCGCCGATGTCAGCGGGATCAGCTGGACCAGGAAGAGGTCCGAGACAGAGACCTTCGGTGTTTCCGAGGGTGAGTCTGAGAGGGGTTGGGGGAAACCCGCTCCTCCCTCGGTTCAGGGACCTTAACCAGGGACTCCGGCACAGGCAAGTCCTTGGTTTCCACTGGGGGAACCAGTGAAGAAAGGTTGTCTGCTTCTCCAGTTGACAGCCCATCCGACGGGTTGAGAAAATCTCGACTAAGTCGACAGGTGTCTCGACGGCTGACCTCATGGGACACCGTGAAGCCAGCTGCCTTAGCCGCAACTCCTCGACCAAAGTAGCAGTCGACTATCCGGAAGGGGGACCTCCCGCCCCACGAATGTCAACGGTGGGACTTACCTTTAGAGTCCTTCTTCTTGGACCGAGAGGAATGTCCAGAAGGCCCCTCTCACTTGGTGGAGAGGACTGACAAAGCTCCTTGAACGAAGCTGTGTAGGAGGAGCCCAAAGAGAGCAGGATAAATGCCACGACCGAAGATAATGAGTGCGGCCTGGGCGCTTCCTCTCGAGGGTGATCATTTATTCGAGCTGCTCAGCTGAGCCCGCCGCGGACACGTAGCAGACTCGCCTGACTTGATCCGGATAAAGTTTCTCGAGGCTCCCAAGCTGCAATCTGGCAGTGCGATCCTCAAAGACCATGGCCGAAAAGGACTTGGACAAGTCGCAGGCCTGCGGATTGTGCTCAAGCCCAAGCAGTACCGCATGTGGAGTGCGGATCAATCCAGGACATCTTCTGCCCACAGGGCCACCGACGAAATCTGGGAGTCAATTTGTTCATCGCAGCCACGAGGGAAGATAAAAACCGAAGTCTTGTAAATTTAAAGATTAGTTTCGGGTAAACCAAAGAGTTTGGATCCAGGCCTAAAACGCAGAGCGCAAAGGAGGGAACCTGAGCTTCGAAGCGGTAAGGAAGATCTGGCATCATGGGGCAGAGCCAAGAGTTTTACCACCCGGATGGGTGGGAGGAGCCAGCTTGAAGACCTTCCGGCAAGATTTAAAGTGGCAAGGAACCTACCAGTAAGTGTGGATTGAACATATATCCATGTCCCTAGAAGCAAGAGTTTTTTTTTTTTTTTTTTTTGGAGACTAGTCTAGGGCTGTCATGAACTATAAATTTGTCAACATGCAGCCCTTGTGGTCAAGTGGAAGCTGCATGCAGGGCAAGAAAAATGGGCATAATGAAGGAACTGGCACAGGTTGGCAAGACGGACTGTGGCAGGAGAGAGGAGAATTAAACAGAAGAAATGCCAAGGACTAAGTTAACTCTTTCAAGCAGCCTGACACACATAATGAGAATGTATGCCGAGTTATTTAGGGCAGGTGATGTTGATATATTCATGAATACAGACACCTGTTGGCGTCTCCCCAACCAAGATGCCTCTTGAAACTAGCTGCTTACACCTCAGTAGTCCTCTCAGGGTAAAACTTTTTCAATAAATGAATTCTACAAGCTGAATACTCTGACCCACTTCTGAGTTTGGAAAAGTTCTAAGTAAGAATGTATTGTTATAAAGTTATAACAATAGATACATTAAGCAAACCACAGTGAAACAATGTCTTTCAGAAGGTAAACCATAAAAACCCAGGTAGTATTGTACATATAGAATTAAAAGGGCACAATACATGTCAGAAGGAGATTTGCACGTGTGTGAAAATGTAGTTACTTCCTCTAGGTGACGTCAACGACTATAGAAGTCTATGCCCTTGCAAGTGGAGAGGGCAGAGAGCCAGAAAGAAAACTTTACCTTCCACAGCAGCTCCAGTGCAACATACGCGCAAAGCAGTAGCTAGCAGAAAGAGACTGAAATGACACCTCATCTTCCTCTTAAAGGGAAAGTCCCCTCAGCCTTCTACTCTGTTTCCCGAACACAGTCCCCCTCATCCATTTATTCTGTTTCCCTACACGGCCCCCTCAGCCTTTTATTCTGTTTCCCTAACACGGCCCCCTCAGCCTTTTATTCTGTTTCCCTACAAGGTCCCCTCATCCTTTCATAATGTTTTTCCCAACAAGGTCCCCTCAGCCTTTTATTCCGTTTCCCTGTGTAGTCTGTGAGCATACACAATGACTGCCTCTACTGCACCCTCCTAATTTCATCAGGATTTAAATGCAAATGTAGGTACTTTTAAGACTGGTTTGAAAACATACTGGATTTCATTTCAAAGGTCATGGTGTTTTGGTGCTAAAGCCTGCATTAGTTACTTACACTATAGTAAGTCAGTGTTGTTGCACAGAAAGAGAGAAAATGATGGCAGATAAGGACCACTAGGTCCATCTAGACTGCCCATTTTCCCCGCCTACTATAAAAGCCGCAGAACCTACTTGATCTCCCGCTTTGCCTCCTTGATCCTACTGCTAGGGTCTCCCAGTGCCTGTCCCATGCATGCTGGGATCCCCCCCGCTATTTGCGCTCCCCACCACCTCTGCTGGGAGTCTATTCCATGCATCCACCACCCTTTCTGTGAAGAAATACTTACTCACGCTACTCCCTTAGTCTACCCCCCTTCCAACCTCATGTCATGTCCCCTCGTTCCTGGACATCTTTTCTGAACGATGCTACCTTCCGGTACCCTATTTATGTCTTTCAGATATCTGTAGGTTTCTATCATATCTCCAGTTTCTCCTCTCCTCCAGGGTATACATATTGAGGTCTCCCAGTCTCTCCTCATATGACTTTTGGTGCAGGCCCTACACCATCTTCGTTGCCCTTCTTTGAACTGCCTCCACCCTGTCTATGTCCTTACAGAGATATGGCCTCCAGAACTGGACATCAGTGTAATCCAAATGAGGCCTCACCAATGATCTGTATAGTGACATCACCACCTCCTTCCTCCTGCTGGTGATACCTCTCCCTATGCACCCCAGCATCCCACTGTCCTTGTTACTATCCTTCACAATCCCTATGTTCTTGTTTTATGCTACCCATGAAACTTTCCATGGCATAGTAAGTGCCCTGATGTCTTCTGTAGTTTAAAGTGTATCTGAGTTAGAAAAATGCTTTTAGAAAATAAAGGGAGCTCACAAGACATGTAACATAACTGAATAAGAATGTAACTTCTGCTGGCTTGTGCATATATGCATCAACTCCCATGATGCCTTGCATGAGTGGGGTCAATATCCTTGGAATGAAGACAACAAGCTTTTCACACCAGGGCAAAACAGAGTGAAGTAACCCTTGTTTATGTTTAACCGTTGTAGGGCCACGGACTCATATCTGTCCAGAACTCCAATACATTATAATTCTGTTGGCACTTTAGGGGTTAAATTAGGGGGATGTAAGAAAGGGAATCATTGTTCATGCTTACAAACTACACAGGTATATAGGAAATAGGTTGAGGAGACTTTCCCTTAAATCATATACACATACATTAACATATAGAAAGCTTGCAGGCCCAGTGCCTATAGATGCAGATAATGTAATATTTTTCAACAGTATTTAATGCACCACTTACAAAACAGATGGTTTGCAACTGTGCGCCACTACAGCCAGACAGCACCTCAATTTTACTCGGCAGTGTTTTGCTGCAATAACACTCCCTCCTATGACCAATCTTACTAACATCCTGTTTTTCATACATGAAGCGCTTGTATGATAAATACCCACTTAAACGACATTTAATAGGGTAATGCTCTGAAATAATATGCACTGGTAGCCATCACAAAATGTTTTAGCCAGAGGAGGCTAAATCATTCAAACAAAAATCCGAATGAATAAAGAGAACAAGACCTTACACATTTCAAAAACATAATACGTTTATCTACTAATGACCATAAATCTGGAGTTGTGCTGCCTTTTTTTTGTTTGTTAGGGTTCAGATAAGCATTAAGGCTAGCTTATCATCTGATTTTGGCTAATCAGTAAAAACAGCCAGCTTCATTATCATATCCCATCCTACCTATGGGTCTAGGAACCTATTAATATTAAGCTAATCTATTCTCCCAATAGAATAAGATGAAAAAAGAAATGGAAGTATTATAGAAAAACAAAGAGCAGAAACTAAAACGTAAAAAAAGGGAAGAGAAGTAAAAAAAAAAAAAAAGATACAGTACAACACAAGAAATGCAAGGCTTCACATTATTTCATATTGAAGCAATTACTATCTGGAATGGGGCCCACATTCTGTCAAACATATCTTCTATCATTTTTCATACAATATAATCTCTCTAATTTCATATCATCTATCATATAGTTTAACCAGATTTCATACTATTGGAGGGGTTGCGTCTCTCCATTTTATCAGTATACATTTCTTAGCCACTATTGCTGCTGTTATAAAAAAATCTTTAGATTGATGTCAAATAAGTGGCAATCTTCAGATATTGCCAAGAAGGTCAAAACTGGTGACAAATTTATCGTGGTCTGTAACGCTTTTGATAAGGTTACAGTAATTTTTGACCAAAAGTTAGTCAAGTATGGAAGTTACGTGTCATGTGTATTAATCTTCCAGATGTATTTGTACGTCTAAGGCAAGACAGTGTTATATTATTCATTTTATACAATTTCGTGGGTGTAGAATATGTTCTGTAAAAAGTATTATAATGTATTTGTTGTGGTTTGGAGATTTTAATTTTGATAAAGGTGTATTTAATATCTCTTGCCAGATTTGTACTGCTTACAAAGACCAAAATGAGAGCAACATTTCATTAGAGCACAATAAAAAGAATTATCCACTGGTATGGGATGGGAAGCATGTCCTAACATACACACGTGGCAATCACTAGGCATTTGCTATGTGCACTACAAACAATGGTCCTGTACCTGGGAAATGTTAAGATATTAACTACTAAAAACCTTTTCCTCTCTTTTTAAAGCTAGCAGTGTATAATTTTGCAAAATTTCACTGCATTCAGGTATAGGCAGAACTAAAGAAAAGCTGATTTCAGTAAAGGCACCCTACTGTTGTACGAAGTAAACACTGCTTACAAATTAGTCCAGCAAAACCCACCTATGTTAAAGAAAAAAAAATGCAGTCAGTCATAAAATATTACTCATCGTATTCCCATTACTTTCAGTTTGCTGAATGCTGTCTCCACAGTACTCCGAGATGTTTATTTTATGAATATGTCCTGGACGTGGTTCTGGTGGATGGGGATCTGGTAAAGGACCTGGTTGCAGAGGATCCCCTGACTGGGAGCGACCACAATACTGTCTGGTTTCAAATAAGCATGGGGGAAGAGATCTAGGACACTGGCAGTGGACTTCAGGGGGGAAGGCTTTGTGGGCATGGGAAATATTCTCAAGGATCACTTGAAGGGGATTACAACAATGACAAATGTGGAAAACAGATGGGAGGTCATAAACCGGGGACTTCATGAGGCAGTCAGGACCTACGCTAAGGTGAAGCATAAGGGAGAAAGGTCACATTAAACCATGCTGGTGGTCCAGTGAAGTTCAGGTAGCAGTCAAAGTAAAGGCGGCTGCCTACAAAAAATATAACACAACGAGAGGGGATAGGGAAAAGGAAATGTACCATCTTGCATCTAGAAAAGTCACCCGGATGGTGCGGGGGGCAAAGTCCAGTAAAGAGCAGCGGCTGGCAAAGGGGATACGGGAGGGAAAAGGGGTTCTTCCGGTACATTGGGGAGCAGAGAAAAATGAAGGGCCATCTCGGCAGGTTGAGATCAGAAGGAGGGTGGGTAGAAGAGGAGAGGAACCAGGCAGAGGTATTAAATGAATACTTCGCCTCTGTGTTCACTAGGGAGGGGGATAGGATCTCTACAAAGCAAGGCACAATGGGGATAGAAGCGGTAGTGAGTGGAATCAGGGGAGCAGCAGAAATGGAGCAAGAGGGAGGGAGAGGTACCCCAGGGGTGTCACATCAGGATAAGGATAAAAAGGCCAGTAAGGTGGAGGGGACGGATGATGCCATCTCCACTGAAAGGGTGTGGTTAGCCCTTAAGGGACTAAAGAAAGATAAATCTCCTGGGCCAGATGGAATTCACCCAAGAATACAATGGGAATTGGCGGACATACTGGCTGCACCCCTGGCAGAGAGCTTCAACAGGTCGCTTGAGACAGGGAGGGTGCCTAGGGCTTGGCAAGAGGCACATGTGGTGCCAATCCATAAAGCGGGAGGGTCAAGGGAAGTACCAGGTACCTACAGACCCATCAGTTTGACCTCAGTGGTGGGAAAATTAATGGAGAGTATACTAAAGGAACGATTGGGGGTGTACTTGGAGGAGGTGGGAGGTCTGGATAGTCGGCAACATTGGTTTGTGCCAGGCAGATCCTGTCAAACCAATCTTGTGGAGTTCTATGAATGGGTAACATCAGAACTGGACAGGGGAAAGCCTGTGGATGTATTATTCTTGGACTTCAGCAAGGCGTTCAACTCTGTCCCCCACAATGTTCTGGTGGAGAAACTGACGGGGTTGGGAGTAGGCCCTTTGATGGTCAGATGAATTGAAAACTGGCTAGCAGGATGCACTCAGACAGTAGTGGTCGGTGGGGAGCTCTCGAACCCTAGAGAGGTCGGTGGCAGGGTACTGCAGGGCTCGGTCCAATCCTGTTTAATGCATACATTTCGGACATCAGGGGGGGTACAGGGTGTGAAATGAGTCTCTTTACTGACGACTCCAAGATGGGAGCAGTAGTTGAGGGGGAAGAGGGGAGGTTGGCCCTGCAATGGGACCTGGACACCATGGAAAGGTGGGCTCACACATGGAAATTAAATTTCAATATCACCAAGTGCAAGGTGTTACATCTTGGTCGGGGAAACCCTAAACACAGGTACACCGTGGGAGGGGGAGGTGCTGGAGGCCTCAACAGGGGGAAAAAGACCTAGGGGTCATGGTGGACGCATGTAGGAACAACTCCGAGCAGTGCAGGAGAGCGGCTAGCAAAGCAAACAGGATGTTGGGATGCATTGTAAGGGGAATCACCTCTAGGAGCAGGGAAGTGATTCTGCTGCTGTACAATGGCTTGGTTAGACCACACCTTGAGTACTGTGTACGGTACTGGAGACCACACTTGAAGAGGGACATAACTCCTGGAGAGGGTACAGAGGAGGGCAACTAAGATGATACGAGGACTAGGGGATTTGACGTACGAGGACAGACTTGAGGAGCTCTGCTGGTTTTCATTGGAGGAGAGACGGGGGGACATGACTGAGGTCTTCAAGTACCTCAAGGGAATAAACGGTAAACACGGAGGGGATCTTTAGACTAAAGCAGGGAGGTATCATCAGAGGACATGGTTTGAAGTTGGAAGGGTGAGGGGGGGAGAGGAGGAGGTTTTTCACTGAGAGTGTGGTGGATCCTTGGAACATGCTGCCTGGCAAGCTGGTTCAGAGATCCACAGTGGAGGGCTTCAAGAGAGGGTGGGACAGACACAGAAAGCGGATGTATCAGATAACGGCATGGCTCGGGGGGGTGGGGATGGATGAGAGTGGTTTCTGGAACACAAGGGGGAGAGAAGGGCCTCGGTACCCAACTAGGGATCTGAGGTTTGAGCAGACTCGATAGCCCGGAAGGCCTAATCTGCTGGCAATTAGTATGTTAGTAATATTATGAGTATACTTTATACCACGCTATTCTGAGATTAATACACCTGAACTATACAGCCATTTAGACAACAGGCACATTTTGGAGTCTTTTAGCTGTACATGTACCATGCTCACAATAATGATACAAGAAAAAAATGTAACACCCGGTTTCCTGAAACAATGTGTGCCACACTGCCAAGAGATTTTTTGTGTGTGTGTGTGTGTGTGTGTGTGTGTGAACGTTACACACATTTAGAAAGAAATGAATAAACTGAGATCCATGCGTATAGCACATTTACACAGAGGTTTTAGGACTTAAACAGCGGCTGGTCGTTGCCTATTTAACTACTGAGCGCCCAAGTAACCTAAAATCTTTCAGATGATGCCTAAAGGACAGTTTCAAGCAGAGGTGTGCTATCTGTAACCTACTGCATTCTACTGCAGACTTGCAGCTCAAAGATGAATAAATACTGGCTGGCCCGGTGGCGGAGGGTTGAGGCGCTGGATGCCACACCTCGCGCCACGCTAGTGACCCGGATTCGGACGTAAGCCTGAGCCATTGGGGGTAAGTCGGGGGGGGGATAAGAATTTGGTGTCCAGCGGACTGCTCTCCTGTCCCTGGGGAGGGATCCAGGGAGCCATCGCTCTGCAGCGGCCCCTGGTGACGACCAGAGGCACTGCTAGAGTTGGCATTGAAATATGGAGTGCAGATGTCGGCACGCATGCCCTAAATCGCCATGTACGCCACACCCTGGGGGCCAAGAAAACCGGAAAACGGAGCAGCACAGACCGCAGCAGCTTGATGGCTGCACTCCACCGGCTAAAGATGCCTGGCTGGGGCGTGCCGGTAATGATTCCTCATCTGGAGAAGGGGCAATAGGGGGTGCCCCTCTCCAAGGAACGTTGCCCTGCCAGCATCTCGTCTTGGGGCTGAGAGCCAACTTAAGAGTCAGATACATGCTTGATGAAGGTTTCCAGCTCTGGAATTAAAAGTACAGTAGGTCTCCCTGGAAAGGTATCTGATAGTGTAACAGGGAGCTCCTGTTATTTACCCTGTAAATCATAAAACAATATGCCAATTCCCACCTTTTAATAATATTATTTTTATGGCATGTTTCAAATATCAAGGCATCTAACAAAGTGTAAGTTAAAATCACCTTTCAAACATCAATTATATAAAATCACTGATTTTCTCTCACTCTTTTCTGTCGTCTTGTTTTCTTCTTTCCTTTTTTCATGTCACGGTGGTCAACCTGACCATTGCTTTTCTGTCCCGTTTCCTTATAAACTCCCCCTGCTTGCACATTAAGTGCTACAAGCACTTCTCCTTGATCTCCGGAACTGCAGATAATTATTAGTGCAAGTCATGCTGTTTGTAAAACTCGCGAGCGGGAGCAAATGGGAAGAAGCGCATATCACGCTTTAGGTTTAGACAAACCAGTGGTGCCCCCGATTACTAAATGGTCCCGCTGCTGAGTGCGATCAAGTGCCGGACCCATGGCTGCATGTTGCAGCTCTTATTTCCAGAAAGCAGCTCTGGTGTCTGGAAATGTTCCCAGTCACAATATGTGACCCAGGAGCATGTGTTAAATAATAAATGAAATATGAAAATGAGTTTCTGCAGCCCCAGAGATGATGTGACTGACTGGGGCTGCTTGGAGAAATAAAGCTTATTTGTGGGGAAAAGAGGCTAAATAAAAGGCCCCTATTTATTAAAGCATGGGATATTATGGAAACTCCCCATCAGTGTTCCCATTTACAGTAGTAGCCACAGACACTGCCAGCTATTTCCCAAAATGTCTGATATTTCCAGAAATATCTGACGCTTTTATTGCATTTAAACAGTAGGGGCAGCAGAGAAACTCTTCAGAAATTTTGTGAAATAGCTGGCAATGTCTGTGGCTACCAATGTACCCCCATCTGTATTTGATTCAACTACAAATTATGAAATTCAAGTACATTTTTGTGTGAAGGGGATACACTGTACCCCCATAATTCTGTTTGGAGTACATGTACCCCCACACAAATGTTGTACAAATGGTAGAATAAACCCTTACAATTTATTTTATACCCTTGAACATTTTTGGAGAGGGTGCAGTGCACCCCCATATCTGCAGCCTTGCTCCCCATTATGTCACGGCCTATGGAAACTCCCCATTATGTAATGTCACAGCAAATGGGAATTCCCCCCAAAAGTGAGATGTAATCCCTAGGGTAGTAATAGGGATCACCACTAGGGGAATGCAAGATAGTCGAGTCGGTCTAGTGGTGACAGTGGGCAGGGAAGGACCTACTTGTGGAGTGTGCTGTTTTCACACCACAATTGAGAAGTGTAAGAAGGGATTACACTTAGGCTGTCTTGGCTGAAGTAAAGCTGCAGCCCCTGTTGCCAGAAGCAGAGGGCTGAATTATTTTGTTGAATTAACCGTTATTCTTATTTCTGTTTTATTTTATTTTTGTTTATCGAAAATAAATTGATAAATGCACTTGTGCATTTTTTATGCACTTTACCTTTGGTTGCTGTGTCTTTGTATCCTGCGCCATCATAGATAGGGATGCTTTTGAGTTGTTGGCTGCCCATGGCTGAAGCCAATGTGCCAATCTGACAAACAGAGTACAAGGACTGCTTGGTGGCAAACTGCAGGTTGTCATAAGAGGCATCTCTCCGGAGAGGGGAACCCAAGGTCACGACAAACATTTGAACAGAAATGTCTGAATCTGTGGGCAGATCAGAGACATCTGTGAGCCAAACAAGGCATGGTTCTGGAAACATAAGCCGATGCTAGGACCACCAGCATGACTGTGCTAGATACTACTTATAAGCTCTTCATAATGGATTCCAATGTGCAGTTAAGTGGGTCCTTGATAGCCACCATCCAAGGCATAGGTAAGAGTTTTCTTGATGGTAGCCAAATTGGGTACATCCACCAATGAGCTTGTATCCCAGGACTTTTGTCATGTACCTTGCAGAGTCCAGCGTATCCATTGGTCAACACCCTGTAGTCTGTGTGGGCCCATTCCTGCATGATAATTTATTTCACTGTGTCACACACCACGAAGGCTTTGTCCTTCTTAATGGCATTCTTCAGCAGGTCTACCATCTACTTAAAAGGCAAGCTGATGGTCATATTCCAGGTCTAATATAATATATAATCCACGGCTGCTTCATTAGCATGGAAAGTTTGCCCCAAAGGAAATTTCTATCCGCCTATCAGTCCCTATGCTCCTCATCCAATGAGTGTAGTTGCTCACTTTCTAAGGCCAATTTCCAAGAGCTGGAATTGGAAGGAACAATACTCATGTGGTCATGGCTTGCCAAAGATGTCTGACAGGTTAGAAGAGGTACCTCATTCGGTCTTTTTTTCATTTGCTGGTGTTTTGCTCAGATAGCGGTTCCTTTGGGGGGGGGGGGGGTCGCAATGCACCAGACACATTTTTGGGAAAAGATGCAAACTCCTATGGTCCCAGTTCTGGGGTTGGGGGGTTGGATCTTTCTCAAGGCAGAGGACATGGAACATCCTAGGTTATAAGGTGTTCTGAGATCTGGATTGTACTGATGTAGATGCAGTCTCTGAAGAACCTCTCCGTTCTGCATTCTCTGTAAAGACACTAGTGGTATGCTGAATTTCACTACACTGAGCAGATGCTTTGTCTCTGGAAATGCAGTAATCTGTAACTGAGGTGTGGTGCCTGTAATGACACTTCATGCACTTGGGGGCCTTTTGACTTAGAATCCTCCACTGTAGCTCTGGAGGACTCCATAGTGGTATTATAATACCTGGCATTTGGTGGCACCCTCACCCCAGTCCCACATCATCAATGGCACATACCCCACGCTCACTTCCACTGCCGGCTGCCACACTCAAGCCCTATATTGATATACAAGTACAACAGTACTGTACTTGTCAGATGTCTAATCAAACTCTCAGAAGATGAAGGGCCAGCCACAAGTACTATGCCACTATATCACAATACCTGCTTATACAGTAATAAAGGACTCGCGTGAAGCAGATGGCAGCTGGCTGTGGAGGTGAAAAGTGATTACGGATCGATCACCATGGGCTGGGCATCTGTGTATGCAGACCAGTGAGTGAGTGTGCATCGAGTGCCAAAACAGCTGCCTTGTATTACCCTGCTGTGTAAGGTATTACTTTTTTTGTTCTATCAGTGTGATAAGTGTGGGACTATAACATCATAACAAAACAATCCAAGGCACACATTAAATCCATATTCATCATCTATCATTTGATTCTGTTCAGAACTTGTTCTACACTACTGGCAATGCATATGTACTGCATAGTGTTAAAAAAATATATATCCATATGAAGTGGAAGGTGTAACCCGTCAATATAATTTGAAACCGTGTTAGTGCTTATGACATAACTTCATTTGGTACAGCCCTTTGTATTTATTTACCGTTCTTGAAAAAGTAGATGAATGAAGGTTGACAGCTTACCCAACTACTAGAAAAGATGACATGCTTATTTCTAGTCCTCAGCCTTACTTTACCCTTGGGACTCAGTGGTCAGTGTAGAGTACATTTCCTGTATTTAGATTACAGGTTTCTGTGATGGGAGGGTGGTGTCAGCTATCTTTGAGACAGTATACAGAGAAATCCTCCAGCTAGGAAAGGGAATCTTGTCTAGATCCAGTGTTTTATTGACGTGCAATGGGCTTAATCATTGGGTGTAACAGACTTTGTACTCTGGCAGGACAGGATTTTCTTGCTATGTGGGAGAGCTGACGGTGAGATGTAGAGTTCTTTTAATGTGGTGTTACACGAAACTAAAGCTTTCTGAAAAATGGGAGGTATACCACTGTGTCCCAGGGTGAAATGCAATCGGTGTATGAATGCACATTTTGGCAGACATCCAGAATTTCTTTCTGAAGGTCCATGGGAAAAACTTAGGTCCCAGCAACTTAATTTCAGTTTTAATTAAAGTTCTAGTAATCAGAAAGTCTTTAAGAAAAAGGAAAAAAAAAAAAAATCGAAAAAAATAAGACCATTAATCTAAGGTAAGTGATTAGTTCCTGCTTTGCGAAGAGAGCAGAAAAAATCCCTAATGACTCCTTAAAGTCTCCCTTTTAAACCACTGCAGTGCTCTACTTGTGATGATTTGTTTATCTGTAATGTCCAGTGGCTGACTTGGCTCTGCAAATATTTTGTTTACCTTTGGGCTGCATAGTATAAATAAAGTAAGCAAGGCTTAGCTTGGAGTACTGGCACACCAGAGGCAAGGCCTTTTTGTGGTTTGTGCAGAAATCAGGAATTTCTATGGGTCCACATTTAGAAGCCAATCCAGTTTTTGTGAAGCCAAACTATTTCCTAGGTCCTACACTTCAGAACTGAAAACGGAACAATTATTGGAGATTTATATAAACATATTTGTAAAACTATTCCTTTATTCAGAAAAAGTTTTCGGGGAAACTGATATCTTCAGGTCTGAAAGTCTCCTCATTTCCTTTTTCTCCCTTATTTGAAGTCAAAATCATCCTACTTCATTTGGGAAGTTTCACCTCATTTTTAGAAGTTAATAAATGTTTGTAAAATGTTGTTACTTTATGTCCTGTCTGAGGCCTAACTTTCAAGTTCCTCCCTGATCACTGAAATCCAATCTACAGCAGTCTACTCACTACAAACCTGGTCTCCTCTACTGCCCTGTGAGATGGATGGACTTTTATGACAGTATATTCTGTAGCAAATACATGACAAAAAGATCTTGTTAAATGAAACTAGGGGGAGGGGGGCTCAAAACTGAACACCTCAGTTTAGATCCAATACTTACAACTGTAGCTGGACCTGCCTTGATATGGTGTGAGCAAATGGTGCATCATATCCCCCTACTTTGTGTGTGCTATGTGCTGTAACTCTTTTCCTTCAATTTGAATTCACGGGTCCAAAGACTCCTGAAATTACCAAGCTTTTTTTTTTTTTTAAATGCCTGGGGTTGTCCTGTTATTTTTAAACAGCTGAGAATAAAACATTTTCAGCTGAACACATTATTTTCATTTTAAATCTGTAATTAGAACACAGAAAAATAGGCATGTTAAAGGCAGTTTCAAGCTTAAAAAAGCTAAAACAAAAGCCATTAACAAAAATATTTAGGGGCAATAGTAAAAAAAAAAAAACACTTAAAAATGGAAATTCTGTTAGGCTAACATTCTGTAACTTTAACAAGACATAACTCAGTCACTCTGTGGAGTTAAGGGAAAACATATGTATAAAAGAGGTCTTCATGAGTACTACAACACTAATACAGTATACTCCCCCCCACCCCCAAAAAAAAAAAAAAAAAAAAATTCAAGGGCCATACAAAAAAACAGAGAAAAACCCCAAACAATGAAAATTCCCACAGGATAACACTGCAATGTTAACAAGACATAATTCTATCAATAATTGGAGTTAAGGGACAACATACGTATCAAAAAAGATGTCATGACTACTACGACACTAACACAGAATCCCCCCAAAGCATTTATGGGGTATGCACTGCACCCCAAAACTACCTCTAATCTTCACCTTGAAGCCAAATTGCCAAACTCACAATGAAAATGCAATCCTCATCAAAAATTGCACCAAAAGTGTTATCTTCCACTACAACCATAGCAAATTTCACAACAAACCGACAAAAGTTTACTGACTTAAGGGTAACAAAGCAAAAAAGCACACTTTTGCCCATATACAATGACCACTGGCAGTTAAGAGGGACATGTAATATTTTTGTCCCGTTAAAGTGAGCCCCACAAAAAACAATTACAACCAAGCACATAGACTGCTTTTCTGGATGCATGGAAGCGCAGTACACAACAGACAAGAAATCAGTAAGAAAAACAGAGTACATAAGCTAACTTATAAACAACTGGGTGTAGAAACGTGGGTATAACAGCAGACACCAAGGCAGTAATTTAGTGCATAAAAAACACAAATGCTGCGTCTGTCAATTTATTTGACAAAAAAAATATATACAGAAAGAAAAAACAGGTTACTCACCAGTAACAGGAGTTCTAGGAATGGTATATGTTGTTCATCCACACTATCTGGCAGGTATCCTTGCCACTTTAAATCTTGCCAGGTCTTCAAGCTGGCTCCTCCCACGCACTGCGTGGTAAACTCCTCGCCCTTCCATGACGCCGATCTAAGTGCGCTGGAAGCCAGGTTGCGTCGAAGCCAGGAGGTGTGGAAATGGTGGATGAACAACATATACCATTCTAGAACTCCTGTTACAGGTGAGTAACCTGTATTCTGACGGACATGGATATGTTGTTCATCCACACTATCTGGCAGACTCCTAGCAGTTCTCTGGGAGGAGGGAGGCAAGGCGCACACCCCCTACTTAGGGATAAAGACTGGAGAACCGAGGCCCCGACCAACATCCCGGCGTGACCCAAGGTCGATGTGGAAGGGGGAGGCCGGTATATGCCTGCTTCCAGGCAGGAGCCCTGAGGATATCCTGGACAGGAGTATCCTCGAAGCAGCCACCGATGCAGCGGAAGGCGGGTAAAATGAGCACTTATCCTCTGGAGCTCCATGCCCGCCCGCCTGTGGAGACCTATGCAGGAGGTGACCCGCCTGCCGTGCGTCCGCTGGGCTGCAGGTCTGCCAGGTGCGCTTCAGCGTAGACGACAAACAGCTAACGAACCTCTCCCGAACTTCAGCCCTACGCTCCCTGGGTAGGTGAGCGTAAAATAGGGTCCCCATGGATCCTATAAACGGCCTCCGAGGCGCGAGTGGGGATGAACCCCGGCAGAGACCATACCCAGTTAGGGAAAGACTCTGCCACCACCTATGGAATGAACTTCGGGTGGGGCGTGGGACTACCTTGTCCCTGTGGAAGACCCGATAGGGAGATTCAAAGGAGCGCCTGGAACTCTCCCCTCCTTCTGGATGGCAGGGTAGCCCCAAGAAGGTGTTCTTCCACAACAGGTGGGGACTTGCACCTGTGCAAAGGTTCAAACGGCTTGCCCATGAGCTAAGCCCATACCAGCGCAGATCCCACAGAATGGGGATATTCTCCCCAAAGGGCCTAAAAAAGGCCTAAAAAAAAGTGCCAGACCACCTGTTCTGCGCCACCAACTGCCTTCCGGCCCGCGCCCGGAAGACGGGGTGACCAACAGAAGCACCTAGAGGATCATCGTCCGAAGCCCTAGTTCAAAAGGAACGGACCGCAGATGGTCCGGAATGCTCACCGAGGGACAGGAGAGGGGCCCAAGCCCTATCCCAACACCAAATGGAGAACCCTTCCATTTGAAGGCGAGCATGTTTGGCCAACTTCTGGCAGGACGCCTCGAAAACGTCAAGGACCTTGCCGAACGACCCAAGGCCAGGCCCCTAGCCGCACAGGGACCAGGCCTTCAGGTGCAGGGATTGAAGGTCTAGATGAACACCTTCCCCTGAAGACAATGATCAGGACCGGGCGGGCTGGAAGCCACCTCAGGAGCCTGGGGCTGAGACTGAGGAGAGCTGGATACGAGAGCTGGCAAGCCAGTCCAGGGCTACCAGCATCGCCTGCGCCTAGTCCCTCCTCACCTTGCCCGTGGGTCAAGGGAAATGTGGGAGAGGCGTAGAAAGGGCCCGGGGTCCACGGCCTCGACGGCATCCCCTACAGCAAACCTTGCTGAGGGGCCGGGCATGAAACAGTCTCAGCCTCGTATTCTCCCTGGAGGGAAGGAGGGAGAAGATACTGGGCTACCTCCGGCAGGGGAGACCACTCGTGAGGCACAGCCTATATCCGGCTTAGGGCATCAGCCAGGGAGCTGGAGGCTCCTGCCATCAAATGGCCAGGAAAACCACCTCCCGGCTGCGTGAAAAACCCACTGCGGAGAACCCTCACGAGAGTGCAGGGCTCGACTGAACCTGGCGGGTAGGCAGCACATGGTCGTGTGTTGTCCACTTGGACTAAACCACTGACCCCCACACAACGGGCGGCGGTGCAAGCAAGCGGACCGCCTAGAGCTCCAGCGGGTAGGAAAGACCTCGGGACTCCCGAGAGGACCAGAGGCGGAGCACTCTGTATTCCCCTAGATGGGCACCCCCACCCATCCGAGAAGCATCGGTCGGAGCAGACCGTCTATGCAGGGCGGACAAATGGGAAGTTCTCCTGCAAGAGCTGGAACGGTCCGAGGGAGAGCGTTCCCCTAACTCCTGGGCTGTAGTCATGAACTGGTCCAAAGGTACGCAGCACTGTGACTGCTGGCTGGCCAGTTCCCACTAGGGAACGCATGAACCAGCGGGTCCAACAGACCGCGCTGGAACCGGCCACCACAAGCCCAGGAGGTGCAGGAGGTCATGGCAGGGCGCAACTGCCCAGTCAGACCTGACTAGGTAAGGGAGGAAGAACCTCAAGAGTCGAGTCTCGTCCCGAAGAAGGATCACCCGCTAAGACACGAGTTCCAACGTGGCTCCGATAAAGGAGACCAGTCTGAGGGCCAGAAACTCTGGATCGTCCCCTTCCACCTGGAAGGGTTGTAGTCAGGCTGCCATCTGGGTGGGGTTACGCCCGGACCCCTCAATGCCGCAGAAAGCTGCTGAGCAGAGACCGAAGGGCCTGGCTTGGAACTCGTAAGGAGATCCCCCGCTTAGGAAAGGGAGGAGTCTCCCAAGAAATAGACAGACGAAGTAAGTCGTCCTGGAGGTCCAGGAAAGAGGCCACGTTTGATTTGAGGATGGGATATCTGAGGCAGAGACACCATCCAGGCGCTGAGGAAGGATGGGGCCAAGCCCCGTCCGCTTGGGACCAGGAAATACCTGGACACGAACCCAGGGTCTGAAGGAGGATCCGCAACCTTCCTGAACACCTCTAACTGAAGACTGAGGCAGTCGGCCCACGGGCCGCACAACGAGGCTGTGGACCCCAAGACCCCTGTGGGGCAACGGCTCGAAAGGGTGGTACCCGCTCGCAATCCCGAGGCAGGGCCTTCCCCTAGCACCTCCGACACCCAGAGGTCCAGGAAGGCGGACCAGGTGGAGGAGGAGCGGAGCCGTCTCCCCACGGGGGAACCCGGGTAGGGACGACGGGGCCGGGGACAGCGCCCCTTAGCCCGTCACTGAGCAGGCCTGGAGGAGGAATTGGCCAAGGGAGCTCCCAGGCATTTACCTCCCTGCTTCATTTTAGAGGAAGGCGCTGGCTTGGAGTCAGGCTGCCCAGCGCAAGCCTGCTGACCCTCGTGCTGGGCCGGTCGAGCCGCAGGGACCGGGGGCAAAGGGGCTTACGCAAAGGCTGCCGGCTGCCCTTGTCCCTCCTGGTGGGAGTGACCGAGTCCGGAGTGGCATCGGACTTCACGGTCCCCTGGAGGTGTACCTCCACTCCAGGGCCGAAAAGGTCAGTCCCAAGAAGGCGATGTCCACCAACTTGTGCTGGGTTTCCAGTGAGAAAGAGGATAACCTCAGCCACGCCCTGCGGCGCATGGCCACTGCGGCTGCCACCGATCTGCCACAGGAATCACCGAAATCCAGAGCAGTCTGGAGTTGCTGCTTCGCCACCGCCCTACCCTGGTCCCGCACCGGCCGGACCATGGTCCGCAGGTCGGCCGGGAGATGAGGGAGCACCTCGTCCAGGGAGCCCAAAAGGGCGTGGGAGAAATGTGCCATCAGTGCAGCCGAGCTGGCCTGTCGGAGGCCTAGGGAGGACGCGGCGTAAACCTTGCGCCCAACGTAGTCCATCCTTTTGAACTCCTTGTCGGGGGGGCCTATCCACATCCCGAGCATTCCCAGAACACTGGAAAACATTGTCGGTAACTATCCCCTCAGCCGAGGGGTGCTCTGAGAAACCAGGCAAAGAACCGACAGGGACAGAGTACTTCCTGGACATCCTGGCTGAGGGCGCAGGGCAGAAAGTAGGCCGCCGCCAGAGCTCCACGGCTGGGCCCACGATGGCCTCGGCCACCGGGAAGGCCTCCGAGGGTGAACCCCTTTGGTCTAGAATCTCCGTAAGGGGATAAGGGGCCCGTTTGGACACGGGCTCGAGCTGCATCCCGGTGAATTCGGAAATGACCTGAAGCAGACCCATGAAGGACGCTGGGCGGTCATCCACAGAATGTTCGGAGAGGACCCCGGTCCTCCGACTGGGGAACATAGAGGAGTCGACTTCAGACTCCGAGGGGTCCAAAAAAGCTGCCTCAGCCTGAGTCACTCTTCGTCGCCGGGTGGCGGAGTGAGAGGGACAGACAACTCATGGACAGGTCGTGACCCGACCGAGGTTCCACCGAGGGCGGTGGGGCAGCAGGGATCGGATGAACAACCGGCCCAGAAGAGGGCACCTCGACTGCAGAGAGCGGCTGAGTCGGCCGATCAGGCAGCAGCTGCTTGCCGGACGGGGAATGAATCTGAGTCGATTGATTCCCAGACAACAACAACTGCTGCCACATGAATTCCTCGTAGTGTCGACGCCACCTAAATTGAAGCCACTCCTCATCCGAGGAGGGTGACAAGGAAGAGCGGTAATGCCACTTAACTCGGTGCCCCAACCGAGAACGCCGAAGTCGGCGTGAGCAACTTGACCGAGAGGAGGACCGAGACCCAAATCCTCGGGGAAACAGAGGGCGGGCCTGGGAAGGAGCGGGGCACGCCTGCTCCTGCCTCGGCTCGGATGAAAGGGCCGAGGCCTGACGACCCGAAGGTACAGGCAGAACCTCAGCCTCCGCCGGGGAACCCGGCGAAGGGATGGCGGCTCCAGCAGCAGACAGCCCGGATGAGGTCGAGAGACTCGACAACGTCGATGGGAGTCCTGGCCGGCTGACCTGACGGGGACACCGTGAAGCCAGCGGCGTGAGCACACCTCGCTTCAGTCGAGCGTTGGCCCGGCGGGGAGGGGAACTCCCGCTCCTCCAGGCGCGAAGGGACTTAGCCTCGACTCTTTGGACTCTGGGCGAGGCAGGTCGAAGTCCCTCTCCCTCGAGGAAAGGGATCATAAGCTTCTTGAACGGTTGCATGAGGAGAACTCAAGGAGAGCAGGATAAGCGTTGCGACCGAGGAAGAGGGAGGGGCAGCCGCCCCCTCCCCGGAGGAAGGAAGATCGAGCTGCTCAACCGAGACAGCCGATGCGGACACTGCCTGAAGAGTCTCCAAGGAATTTTCCAGATCAGGAAAAATTTCAGGTCGCCCGAGCCCCGAACGGGCCGCACGATCCTCCAGAGAGCTGGTCGAAAGCGCACAGCAAAATTCGCAAAGTTGCGGATCATGATCCAAGTCAAGGCAGTAGACTCACGTGGAGTGCGGGTCTTTTCTGGAGGAATTAACCGGGCACCTCCGAGAGCCGGAAAATGAATGAGTCATCGCCGCAGCGAGAGAAGAAGATTGAAGTTTCAAGAAAAACTTCCAATTAAATTCGAAGACCGAAATTTTCAGGAACCAGTCGAAAACACAGAGCGCTAAGGAGGGAACCTGAGCTTCCAAGCAGTAAGGAAGATCTGGCGTCATGGGGCGGAGCCGAGAGTTTTACCACCTGGGTGGGAGAAGCCAGCTTGAAGACCTTCCGGCAAGATTTAAAGCGGCAAGGATACCTGCCAGATAGTGTGGATGAACAACATATCCATGTCCCTAGAAACAGGTATTAGTCCTTCACACCACAACCAACAGGAAATACTTCTTGAGAACTCCTGAAACTCTTCTGTAACATCCAACAACTCTTAACAGTGTTTAAGCTCTCACACTTGGCTCCTTCTCTTACTGTGGTCAGGAACAACTGAACCACCTATCTGCTTCTTAGCCCCTAGTGGTGGGTTTATATAGGGTAGCTAGGGATGACATCAGTCATGTGACTCCTCGTTAAGGCAAATAACTGCTTATTTTCCTCTCACTTCTCTGAGGCTCAATAACCATTCTGTACCCTATTTCAGACAAAAAAGGCTTCACATTACATCCAATAGTATTAAATGTCTCTGGTCCAGAGGACGGCTAAATACTTTAATTATAGGGCTGCAAAATACTTTAGGGGCTAAGCTCCTCCCCTTAAGGAGTGACATCACAGCCTATTCAGCTATATAACTAGCCGTTGTTTGGGTTGGCAGCCATATAGTAGGGTGTTAGAATCCACACAGGTAATTACCACTTTATACCTTTTGAATTACATGTTAAAAACTCTAGCGTCCTTGAGTTGGCTAGGAGAAGGGGAGATTGAGGGTGCGCTCATCTCCCTTCTCCTGCCAGCTCCTGAGACCTGAGAAAGCTGCCAGTAAAAACTGACCTTTTCTACAGTTTATTTTAAATTATAACAAGGGCTGTAATTCTATAGCCCAACCTTGCTGCACCAGTATATCTTTATGTAGGGGTATCTGTATTTGCTCTAGAAGCCCCATTCATTCTTTACAATCTGGCAGCATTCATTATACCAAGCACAGGCTGTAATTTCATTTTGGCCCTTTTTCAACCGTGGCTCATTTGTCTATCAAAGCAGCCCTAGTTACAACATTCCGAGGCTGCTATCAACTTTACTGGGCATATGTATAAGCATTTAGGACACTACTGGGCTTACTTCTTTCCCTGCCTGTAGTGTTACACATTTCAGCAGTATTGCCTTTTTTTATTCATTTTCACCGCACCTAGCGGCAATTCCTAGCAACAGAGAGCATGCATCTGCTCTCTACCTATTTCTTAATCGTGGCACAGACACAGAGCATCTCACTCCAATAAATACCATTTCTAAGGTTGTATGCTGTGACCGGAGCCGCATACAGAGAGCAGCTGCAATAGTCGGTGCCTTGGGAGCGGGCACTACTAAGCAGCATGACTTTATTCGGGGCACCAGTGTTTAACACCTAGCCCTATGTGCGCCAAGGACATCTTTATCTGGACAATCTATACAAGCGCTTCCAGCACTTCATGTGCACAATGCGAAAAGAGGCATAAAGGTATAGTACAGGCTTTAACAATGTCAGGTTGGCCACCCTGACATGAAAGAATAAAATAGCAAAGAGAGAAAAAAAGATGACGGACAAGAGTGAGAAATAAGGGAGGGGGTGCACATCTATCCTAAACCTTAGGAAGGGGGAACCTTTATTCGTAACAGAGGTCAAGTCACCCTGTTACACTGGGACATGACAAAATTTAGACAATTAGAAATAGTACAAACTATCCTTCAGAAACTGGCAAAGCCTGGAGCGGAGGCTTTAAAATAAAAAAAAGATTTATTGAAATATATTTTGTCAGGTAAGCAGCGGAACCCAGAGTACCTGTTTCCAAGTTGCGGTGGGGAGGGGTACATAAGGGAGGATACATCTGACTAGCACAGTACATAATCCAAAATACAAGGAGAAAAACAATGTAGAATAAACACCACTGTTTCATATTTTCCTAAGTGCATATTTTAAAAGCACTGGAAAAACCACTGTTAAGATTCAAAAGAGATTTTTTTTTTTTTTAAATAAACCAGAATTTGGGAAAAATCAACACCAAAAATGGATTCCATAAGTATATATTACATTCTAGGGTGCAGCAGCACTGAATACTCATGATGAATCAGGACTTGAAGGAGTAGACTCAATAATCAAGAAAAAGACTCAATCTGGTTTTATAATCAAATAACCAATTCTACTTCTTGATGCCTAGTCACCGGTAACAAGAGTTCTATACAAAAATAATTCTTACACAAAAATAAACACATTAATGCTGCTGTCTCTCCCCCCACCCCAACCTGCTAGTCTGTCATTCTAGAACAGGAAACACAGATATTCTGAACATAAGCCTTTCATTCTTTCAGGTTGCTGAAAACAAAACTGGCCATCTAAAATGGTTTGTCTGGTGCTGAAAACACCCATCTGGTATACCCAAAACATTTTTTTTTTTTTTTTTTTTTTTTTTAAACAGTTATTTACCCCTGTCAGTGGTAGTGACTGCCTGACTACAACTGTTGTATAGCATCTTGTTTACAGTGGGATCCTGCTTCTATGCAATGTTAGAGGACAGAAGCACAAGAAGTCAAGTGACTAGTTATTTGATCTGAACCAGGATTTCCTTGCTTTACGCGCCCCACTGAATGACACCTCAAATGTTCAGAAGATAAAATGGTCATAGTAGGAGAAGTGAAAATGAGATCAATTATAAAAGACAGAAAGAGTAAGAAAAAAAAAAAAAAAAAGAGGAGGTGATTGTTACAGGGACGCACAACGTATGCCAGAAAATGACCTGGACAGGGCTAGCAATACGAACATACGAAGAATGCCAGCAGATACAGGCCTGATGGTCTATCTAGTCTGTTTGAGTGTGCAGCAAGCAGTCTTTATTTACTAAAAGCATTTTACCAGGAAAAACATACTGAGCTCAAAAAGCTGATTTCCAGATGTGTCCCTAGGGGGAAGAAGAAGTAGGAACAACATAATAGAGCACTGCACAAACCATGTAGCATACAGAGAGTACATTTTGAAAGAAGATACACTGTTACAGACAAGAAACAAACAGTATGTGTGTTACACTGTGGCAGCAAAAAGTAGCCAAATAAAAATTAAACGATAAGCACAGTAAACACTGTCAGCAGATTAGAACAATACAAATAAGTGCAGGTTATGACGACAGCAGTTTCAGCACATTAGTAATCTGCAGCAAAAAGAAACAAAGGCCTGGCACATTAGTAACAATGGCAGCAGGGGTAGGTGTGAGCATGGAGAAGAGAAATTAGGGAGGATTTAGAGGGAGCAGAGCCAATGTTTATTGGGAGGGAATTCCAGAGTTTAGGAAAGTGGAAAGAGAATGCAGATTGGCTAGCGAGTGTTTTTCACGGTGGGAGCTTGAGTGAGCGAAACCCACTGTTACGGAAAGAATGGGAGGAAGGGGTGGCAGGAGAAAGTAGGTAGTCAAGATAGGGGGGTAGACAGGAAAGCCAGAATTTTGATGTGAAAGCGGCAACATGAGACAGAGGTCTATCTGGGAGGGAGAGTGAAGAGTAGAGGGTACAGTGGTGGGTGCAGAAAGGGCTGTTGAGGGCAAAGTGGCAGAAGGAGTGGAAAAGAGGGTCCAGTGTAGCCAGGGTGGATTTAGTGGCAGCACCATAGACAATATCACCATAATCAAAGATGGGGAAAATCATCTTGGTAAGGATGTCACGGCTAGCAAGGAGGGGGATGCAGCTTTTATGCTTATAAAGGGAACCAAGTTTAGGATGGAGCTTTTTATGAATTGTGTCTACATGTTGAGAGAAATGGAGGGGATTGTCAAGCCAGATGCCCAAGTACTTGAAAGTAGGCACATTGTCAATAGGGAGGGAGGGAAGAGAATTTGGACAGCCTAGGTCTCGTGCCAAAGCACATAGAAACTGTCTTTTTGGCATTAAGTGAGAGTTGATTAAATTGGAATAGGTGGGCAGAGTCAAAATCAGCTGGAGCTTGGACATAAGCTGGGCTGGTGAAGAGCCTGTGACAAACAAGGCGGTATCATCTGCGTACATGTGTATGGACGCAGATGAGCAAGCAGTAGGGAGGTCATTAAGAAAAATGGGAAATAGGAGTGGTCCAAGTACGGAGCCTTTGGGGACACCAGTGGTAACTGGAAGGAAGGGGGATATGGCATTTCCAAGCCTCACAGATTGGGTTCTACCAGAGAGGTAGCAGCTGAACCATTGAGTGGCGGGGACAGAAAGCCAAGCTGAACCAAGTTTGTGAACAAGGAGAGAATGAGGTACGGTGCTGAATGCTTTGGCAAGATCGACGAAAATGGAGGCAGTGAGAAGGCCCTTGTCCATGACAGTGTATGCACTCAGTAAACCAGAGGAGGGATGTTACACTGTTACAGTGTCTGTCTATTACACTGCAGCTGCTCCCCCCTTTCCTTCCTGCATATCCAATTTCACGCCCACACTAGCTGTTACCACTCCCCTAAGTGCCTCATTAAAAATATTTTTTTTTTGGGGGGGGGGGCTGTGTAAGGGTCTTGCGTCTGTGCTACAGAACCAATAACCATGATCCTTGTGATTCACCTGTTCTGTTCAAGCTTAAGAAGCTCAAATCACCCAGGCAGGGCTATGTCAAAAATGTATTAGGTGTAACAATCTCTTGATTGAATTAATCTCAGGTACTTCAACATAACTTACTAAATATTGACATTTTTGTGACAAAAAGAAAAGCATCCCTGTGACACAATATATGTGGGCATATTACAAGTGGCTCGTGCTGCTGCAATCTTCCATTCCAAGTGTTTCCAACAATGTACGGGAGAACAGCCGTATCAAAGAAGTAATTCAATTTGTAACATGGCATGAATTGTCTACCTGTGAGGGAGCAAGCCGATAGGACTAGGGCGGTCACGAGACGGCAGCCGAAGCGGGTATTAACACAGCATATATGCCGCGGCCCGCTCGGGCAGCACTGGCAGCCAGACCCCTGCCTAGCAGCACTGGGTCCGATGTGGCACGGAGACTCCAGCTGCTTGCACGGTAGCTTCTCCCAGGTGTTGCAGCGCAGGATAGCTGCAGAATATCCGGGGTGTGGTCTGGCTAAACGGCCCGGGCCCGGTACTGATCCCACTACTGCAGTCTGGCGGAGCGTAGAGGCGATGCAAGGTAGCGACCGTGTTTTGATCTGTTCGGCTGTGCAGAAATGGACGAGGGGTAGACCTATCAGTGGTGGGCGGAAGGCGGGTGGGCTGTGCGCCAGAGATACCGAGAGTGTAACAGCTTTGGAAGAGTGGAGCACTGCGGGTCACGCGCATATCGGAGGAGGGGGAGGGGGTGCGCCGATGAGACAGTCGAGGCAGCAGGGGACCTTGGTCACAGGCCAGCATCTCAGGTGGCACGAGTGGAGGCATTCTGCAGCCAGCCACAGCCACAGCCAGTCACCAGCATTGTAAACACCACAGGGAGGTGAGACAGCAGTACCTGGGGCACGCCTCCTGGCAAGACGGCTCGTCGAGGCACTGCTTGTGAGACCCAGAAAAGGAGGCATGAAGAGGTGTCACCCACGGGGCTTGATGCACTAGAGCGGAGCAGGGTAGAGCAAAATACCCAGACGACAACAGCCTGGGCATGCAATGTCTTTTCTGATTGGCTACAGGAGAATGGCATGCGCCTTGACATTGCTACTGTGCTAGTGCCACAGCTGGCGGACACACTCAGAAAGTTCTATGCCACAGTAAGGGCAGAGGGAGGAGAAGAATATAGTGTCAGCTCTCTGGTTGGGATCAGAGCAGGGTTGAACCGGTATATTACTGGAATGGAGGTCAGGCGGCAGATCGACATTATGACCGAGCCAGCTTTCAGAACTGCTAATGATGTCTTTCTAGCAGTTCTGAAAAGGTACCAGCGTGCAGGCAAAGATGTGGCATCACATTTCCCTAGCATCACCCAGGAAGACCTCTACCGCATCAGGCACTGCCAGACCCTTGATCCTGAAACAGCAAATGGGCTGGTCCGGCGGGTATGGTTTGAGCTGCAATTGGGGCTGGCACGGAGGGGCCGTGAGGGGCTGCACCAGCTAACACAAGGCTCCTTTGTCATAGAGACAGATGCAGCAGGGCACGAGTTCTTGTCACTAGCCTTCAATGAATCCACTAAAAATCATGCCAGGCCCACGGAGTCAAACAAGCAGACACTTCGTGGTGTCCTCTATGCCCAGCCTGACAGCATGTCCTGCCCTGTTGCTCTCTTCAAGAACTACGTGGACAGATGTCCACTAAGACGCTCCTGCTTCCACCTCCACCGTTGCACCTCCCACAACAGTGCCTGGAGACAACCAGCAAGTCTGGTACTCACGGCAGGCCATGGGAGAATTACCTGGGCGACATGATGTCGCAAATCTCAGAAGACGCAGAACTGTCACGCAGGTACACGAATCACAGCATGAGAAGCACTGCTGTACAGATGCTGACGGATCGCTGGCTTGGCATCTCGTGAAATCATGTCCATGACAGGACACAAGTAGTCTAGCCTCAACTATTGGTCACCACCTGTTTGTGACCACCACAGATGGTCACATATCCTTCCTGGGACGCCTCCTCCCAGCTAGACAGTCATCGAGACCAGCGAAAGGGATGAGGGGAGCAGACCTTTGCCTGGGCAGTCGCAGACTGCATCTTGCAACTCAGAATGCCACGGCCCACAGCACAGGAGTGAGGGAGCTGAGAGACCCATCCCCACAGCTGACCACGAGAAATTCAGTCCTGGAGGTGGCAGAGGAACGCTGTAGGCTGACAACAACGCACCACCCGATCCCGAGCAGCAGCAGCCGCTATCCGGCCGACGAACAGCACCCCTGGAATGCTGCAGAGCGGCACCTACTTACCATTCCGGAGCGGACCCAGCAGTGGCCAGGAATCAGATGTGAGACGTTCACGGTGCACAGGACAGTTAACTTCTTCTACGGTGCGCCGCCAGAAACGCCTCCACCGACGAGTTCTCCACATCAGGAGAGGGGAAATCAGTGTGGACTGGGTAGCAGAGAGAGCACTGGTGACGCAAGCCACCCAGGCACGAATGGTGGCGGGACCCGAAGTAGCGAAGCCCGACATCCCCTCACAAGGGCCGGGCGGGCGCCAGCAGACCTCGTGAGATGACAGATCCAGACCGAGGACGGATAACGGGTCAGCACCGCACCGAACACTGCAGGATATCACCAACTGTTATGTGCCTGTTGTAGCTCCAGTACAGGACGAGGCGTCACTGAAAGCACACTAGTATGTATATAAGGTGTACTACACCAGTTTCTGTTATTCAAATAAAGTAGCTCAAACGTTGCGCCCGTCTCCGTCGTATTGTGTTGCTGTCACAGTGCATGGTTTACAATTTCTGGGCGCTAATTTGCCCTGTTACAAGCGCGTTAAGCCACTCCGTCGGTGTTCTCTACTGCTGGACTGATGCATGGGGGGGCGGGTGGTGGCCCTGGGCCTCGGGCACGCACCGCGCCCCCCTCCCCCCATGCATCAATCCAGCATTAGAGCACACCTCCGTCGTGGCTTAATGCTTACTTAATGAATGGTATCCTTGACGTGCCCCTTCCTTTAATACATTATTTAAGAAGGTCAACTTAATGGTCCAGTGCTTTTCGTCCCAAGCATGGGAATACATAATCAGAGTGGAAGGAGGTCTACTGGGTGCACTGCACCCTGACATGTGACACCTCCAGGAAGGGTAAGTGGAATCTTCAGCTGCATGGCTGCCCCTGGTGGCCATGAAAGGAGGAGGAGCCATACCAGCAGAACGCTCCATAGTTTCCATCCATGCATAAACACGATGCTATGTCCAAACTGCATAGGTGGCATGTCCACATCACCTAGGCCAGTGTCTCCTAGGAAGGGGCACCCCCATGAAGTCAGCCCTAAGATGACAACACAAGAGGACCAAACTATGCACGCAGGAGGAAAAGGGTACAGAGGCACCAAAGGGGAAAAAATAAGGGGAGTATGAAGATAGAATACGCTGTCTGTTTTGATGCTTTTCGAATGAAGACCAAAACATGTATTCTGGAATAGACAAACCATAATACATGGTTGTTTTCCTCACTTTCCTCAATACATAAATTATAAATGAAACAAAACGTACTAAAAGAAATGACTTATGAAGATTATACTGACCTGGCCCCACCCTTAGTGAACACTACTGCAACCTATCTGCAGTCATCCTAATGGATTGCACCCTCTGAAGTCTCCTGCAGACCATGGCAGGCTACCCCCTTCCGACACTGTCTACCATCCTCTTGTACTGGCCACTCTAGGGAATTACCTCCATGGACCTTTGCTAACTCTCAGCAACATGAAAAGTTATCAGGAGTACTAGGCCTGGTGGAAAGGCAACCTTAAGCAACAAAAGGCTTAGACAGGAAATCAAGCACTCCCTCGCAATGGTGTGGAACTTTTATCTACTTTCTCCTATTACTGGGCACCATTCATCCTAATCCCAGGCCTACCCCCTCAGACAACCCACACCTTTGAATAATACCTGCACAGGCTTTATCGAACGCCTACACTTAAACATGTATAGCCTCCTCCCCAAGTTCACTCAGTAAAAGCCCTTATTCTGTCCAAAATCCCCAAAGTGATGGTGGATACTGAATCCTGGCTGACAAATAAAATATCAAGACAATGAAACTGCACTCCACTCCTATGGAGAGACCGATCTGGTGAGTGTGGTGGAGGATGCCTTCTCTACGTTAAAGATCACCTGCAAGCCTCCTTGTTCCCCACTATTGTTACTGATCCCTCATGAGAGTGCCTTGCTGCTAATATCAGGTACAGCAACGGAGACAAAAATCTGATTGTGAGGGATGCCTCCCATCCCTCCTAGTATGGTTGACCCTAGATTCAACCCTTCTATTGAGTATGTTTAATAGCCTGAACCAGAACCATGATAAACTCATACTCAGAGACTTTAAAGGGACTTCGTCAACCCCCTTAGGCTTCAATATGTCCCAAGTTTGTAAAACATATTTTATGATTGGTCACATTCTGTAAAGATTGCTTATGTAAATGGTAGTTTGATTCCTTTTTTTATGAAAAACAGACTGCCTACAACAGTGGTGTTACCACATGGTACCGTCGTCAGTACCGCGCATGTAAGACAGCACTTCAAATCACAGCGACAGGGGTAGAACAGCGATAGGGATTTACTGCTACCTGTCACTGCACACTGATGGAAAGGGAGAAGAAGTTGCCGTGTGCCTGGTCAAGCCGCTCCCATGGTGGAGAGGCTAACCAACACAGCGCAGTTGGGAGACCTGGGACCGTGGTTCAGGTCTCCCCTGCTGCAACTTTTTGGCAGCATGTTAAAAAAAAAAAAAAAAAAAAATCAAACTCCCCCTTCCTGAGTATCTCCCCCATCCACGACGTCTGCCCCACCTCCCCAGAGTTCATTTAAGACCCATTGTTTTCAATGGGCACGGTGTGCAGAAAAGGTCGGTGTTTTGCCTGACTGTTTTTGTGTGGCACTGTTTCGCTATGGCATTTTCAGCCACGTGGGTTTGTCATACAGCGGTATGACCCTGTGCCTTACCACACAAAAACACGTTTGTTTTTACATTCCTTGATCAACTCCCACTGCATCTTTTCTGGACTTAGAAACACCCCCAAAACAGTCTAGCTATTCGTGGTACAGTGGGAGTAGAAGAGACTAATGAATTCTGAGTGGCTGCACTGTTTGGGGTTGTTTTTAATGCTCATGAAGTATGCAATAAGAGTGGATCAAGGATTTGAAACCAAACAAGGTTGGGTATAGCTATATTAGCATGCATTTCAGTTCTATTAAGCAAGGAGGCAGATAAAACAACCAGCAACATAAACTGATTTTAGATAAGGTGGTACATCATAAAATGTGGGTTTTTAACTAGAAATAATACAATATCAAAAAGGTCGATAGTGTCTCTAACATAAACTGGCTCTCCCCCTCTCCAAAGATATAAAAGCAAGTTGGCAAACCTCTACCTCAGTCCAGTAGTCAGGTCCCCAGCCCAGATCTACTACAAAAGAATAAATGAAACCCTTACAGGGTCTCCAAGGTGGAGGTGCTCCTCAAGCTAATTAGTGACCATTCCCCAATCCTCGGCTCCTGGTCTATCAGGAGGCAGAAGCCTTTGCCACAAATTGTTTACACCCACAATACTAGGGAGGAAAGGCTCTCTGAATTTCAAAGCCACCTCACCAAACTGTCTGGCGATTCCTAGACTATAAGGATGATATCAAGAATGCCTTCAACTACTTTTTCGGGTCCTTCCATGACCACTTTGAAAGGATGAGAGTCAGAGGTGGTATCAAGCACTGCCTTACCACTGAACTCAAAGCCCTCCTCAAAGATGGGGAAAAACTGGACACTGTATAAAAAGATTCTCGCTCACATCAACACCTACAGAAGTAAAAGAAGAAAAGAAACCACTGCAAGTCTTCCATCAGGATAGCTAAAAGCAACCACTGCAAATTAAACCTACAAGAATCCAGTAAGAACTCCAGGAGATTACTGGAAAACATCAATGTAGTCCTAGGCAAGACAAATTGTGTTACCTCAAACATTCTAAAAGCCAATGACTCGCTCACCACTGATCTTTCAATCATCGCTGAGTCCCTGAACTCCTCCTTCACCTATGTCAGTAAAGGCCTACCCAATGGATCAGTCAATGCTGTCCTTGGCCCTCCGACACCCTCAGTGCCAAGAGGCCTAAATTCTACTTCAAGTAGGTAAGTGCGCATACAGTAAAATAAATACTGCTAAAATCCTCTTCCAAAACTACAGCTGGCCCCGATACAGTGAAAACGAAGCTGCTAAAAATGGCTATTGATGAGCTGGCTCATACTATCCAAACTTGTTTTTTTATGCTCCTTCCTCAACGTCCCGACTGGCCACTCCCTCGGAGCGCTAGCACTTACCCTACCGTCCTCCAACCCCTGCCACCACTACCTGCCCCAATTTACAGCCTTACTCTGGATACCCCAGCATAGCCCTTGCTGGGAGGGTCTCTTCTCTTCCAAGGGGGAAGGGCCTGGCAGCCAGTGGCACGCAATCCAGGAGCTGGGCACTTTTCATCCAGTCGGTCAGGGTGTGCTTTTTCTGTATTTTCTATGCCTTGCCCACACAGTTCTTGGCCTTGCATGAGGCGGCCTGGGGCGGGGTTATGTCAAGGCATCACGTGCCCCAAGTACACCTCCAATCCGCCTGCTGGGCCCCAGGTGGGAAGCGTCCAATGGACACTTACGATACCCGTCCCTGCCAGTCTCCGCTCCTGGTATCCGGGCTTGGGGCATGAACCCGGGTCACCAGCATGCCAAGCGAACCCCTTCGCCCGGCCCACAGAGCCGGCATCCAAACCCTCTTAACATCTCCCTTCAATCTAGATCCCTGCCTGCCATCTGGAAGCAAACCAACTTGGTTCCAGTGTTCAAAACATAGAAACATAGAATCCGTCAGCAGATAAGGACCATACGACCCACCTAGTCTGCCCATTTCCCTACTCACTGCTGCAGCCCCAGATCATATTTGATCTGTGGCTCTCCTGCTCTGCACATCTCCAGGGTACCCTTATGTCTATCCCATGCACTCTTGAACCCCCATATTGTTTTCGCACCCACCACTTCTGCTGGAAGGCTGTTCCATGGCTCCATCACCCTTTCAGTGAAAAAGTGCCTCCTAACTTAACCCCTTGAGCCTTTCACCCTTCAGCCTCATATCATGCCCCCTTGTTCTTGTGCAGAGTTTTCTCTGAATATGCTTTCCACCTGTACCGTTTATTCCCCCAAGGTATTTGAAAGTCTCCATCATGTCTCCCATCTCCCTTCTTTCCTCCAGTGAACAGATATTAAGGTCTTTAAGTCTTTCCTCGTAGGGCTTCTGGTGCAGTCCATGTACCATCTTCATTGCCCTTCTCTGGACTGCCTCTATTTTGTCAATATCTTTCCGGAGATGTGGTCTCCAGAACTGGACACAGTACTCCAGCTAAGGCCTCACCAGTGATCTGTACAATGGCATCATTACCTTTCTTCCTGCTTGTTAGGCCCCTCCCTGTGCACCCCAATATTCTGTTTGCTCACCCCATCGCTGTTTCACACTGTTTGGTCACCTTCAATTCATTAGATATGATGACCCTCAGGTCTCTCTCCTGACTTGTAAACCTGGGGACAACACAGATGTCTGAAAGTACAGGACCATCTCAGTTCTCTTCTGCTGTCAAAGATCCTAGAGAAAACAGCCAGTGATCAACTCATGGACTACATTACAGCACACAACCTCCTAGCCATGGAATAACATGGCTTCAAGAAACAGCACCACACGACTGCCATCCTAAATGAGATAACTGAGGAACTCCACATAGCCTCAGGCAAAGAAATTTTGTTGGCGCTGTCTTCCCCAACCTCTGCAAAGCCTTCAATCTGGTAACTCATGACCTCTTAGTTCTCAAACTAGCAGAGTCGAGCCTGTCCACCGAGGCCTCCCCTTGCTTCTCTAATTACCTTTCCAACAGAACCCAAAAGGCCAAGTGTGGTGATGTGTTCTTTAGGCTTCAACTTCTGACAACAGGTGTCTCCCCCAGGCTCAATCACTGGGCCTCTACTGTTCAGCCTCTTTATCAACAAAGTCCCTGAGGCCTGTGTTAACCCAAAAAACATTTATATGCTGCTACTACCTTAATCCTTATCTCCCACAGTGATCTGGAAACACTCCGAAAAAAGCCTGCAATGTGACTTCAGTCTGTAAAAGGTTTACCACTATCAAGATGGCCATCAGTTTCGAAAAAAACAAATCTCTTCCGTTTGGAAAAAACCCACGCCTGATGGGAGAAACCAAGTTGCACGTCTCCACCCTGTCTGGAGACCCTACTGAGCAAGTCATTGTCTAAGTACCTGGATAGCCACCTGAACCATACTCTGTACTTCTCCCCACATGTGGACTCCTTACCACAGAGGTTAAAAAAAATAAACTACTAGTCTCCAGCCTCATCTCCATTGTAGACTATGGAACAGTAATTTATTCCGCTGCCAACAGTACAGTCTTTGGAAGAATCTGCACTGCCTTCAACTGTGCCTTCATATTGGGTCTCGATTTAAAACTGGACACCACCGCTGCGACCTTTGCATCGCCAGCAACTGGCTCCCCTTCCACCTCCATTTCACCCTCACTGCAGTTCTCCTGTGCAAAAAAAAGCCTTGCTAGGCCAAATGCCTCCAGGAGTATGCAGCCACCTCTCTGATTAACAGCTCCTGCCCCTCGGAGCATGGAACTCACTGCCCCCTTCCCCCGCTGGTCTTCGAGGCCAAAGCATCTGCCCACTTTCTCCAGAAACGTCCCTGTAAGCGTGCGCAGGGAGATGTCAAAGTCCTCATCACATTATTGCAAATGTCCTTATAATGGGAACCTTGCTAACTCCTTGCCTCTGTAACCCTAACTCTTGTAGTTCTCTGTGGAAGTTGCTGCTTTGTAGCATGTTTTACTGTCCCCATCTTTGACTCTGTAATTTGTGAAAATTGTGTTACCTGTTGTCTGGATTTCTTGTTTACTGTAATCTGACCAACCTAGATACCTTTGAAAAAGGGCACTCAAAAGGTCCTCCAAACACAATAAACAGACAGACAGATACTGTGTCCTCTGTAGGATTTGATGATGTAAAGCACTCTGGGCCTATAGGAAGAGTGTGATACAAAGGGCAATAAATAACTATTATAAAGGTTTACATAAAGAGAGCATCATATACTGTTGAAACAATTCCCATGCTGAGGCAAAAACTGACGGAATCTAATCAGTTGTATTCTAAAGAATGTTTCACAAACTGTAAAGTTAACAGTCTGTGTGTCATCAAAAAAAGTAAAGAATTTCAGAACTTAAAATTGCGTCTTCCACCGCTCAGTCTGCCACATAAGAGGAATCCGTGTGGTAGTGAAGCGAAGACTATACATAGGGAAGTGGTCTCGCAAGCATACGGCCGGAGCATCTCCTCTGAGGAAGGGCACACGTGCATCACTGTACGCTTCTGGGCCATGAGGAAGGCCAAAACAAGAAGAACCCCTGAACACCATTGGATGATGGGTGGCCCCTGCAGGCCCCATACCAGAGATTGGGGTCCTCCCAAGCTGCATCCTGCTTTGGAGGAAGTTGGTCACCCCACCTCAGGGGCAAGCTGTACAGGGGAGTCAGAGCAGGTAAGTCCCAGAGAAGTCATGCAACGGGACTAGGGGACCAGTCCAGAGAGGTGCAAGTCAGCAGCAAAGAGCAAAACAATATACTGAGGAGGAGGGGAAAAAAAAAAAAGTCAAAACAAACAAGGAGACCTAAATATAAATAGAATAATGTATAGATTTCAGTGCATTACTGGCGAGTAATACCATCAAGAGGTTCTGGACACGTAGGAATAGTTCCCGTGTGCAGAATCTCAAGATCTTACTACTTGCCAGTAATGCACATAACCTATACATTATTTTTTTTAATATATGGATCCAATTTGTTTTTATTTTTGGTCGTTTTGTAAGGGGCAGTCGGCCTCTGCACTGAAGACGTCTCTTGGTCCTGGCCAATCGCCACATTGCTGTCTTGGATGTCGGTCTCTCACCTCCTGCCCCGAGACTATACAACTAAAATGTGTTTACTTTAGTAGGCAGTGCTACCTTTGTTTCTTTCTGAAGTCTGGATCAACTAGATAATTCAGTTTTTTTGTGGAAGAAAAAAAAAAGCCGAGAGAATGCCAAGCACTGGATGCGATTCACTCTCACGATGCAAGAGACAGCCCCATGTTTTGAAACGTGTTCTGCCCGCTCACAAAGGAAAAGCAGCCGCTCGAAAGGCATGCTTTGGAAGACGTGGCATTGCAGACTTGCAGTTGCGCTGTTGAGTGTCAGTGATAATACTATCATTCAGGTCGTCCCTTAATAGTATCAAGTCATGAACAGTTATCAGTCCGGCACTGATGGTATTACTAGAAAATTTTTATATGCTTTACAGTGGTATTAATTTTAGAATCCGTATACTAAAACCTTATAACATGTACCTTGAAAAAAAATCAAGGGTGACACTCAGTTTCATAATATTGAGTTGAATTATTTAAGGTACGACTATGAATGTCAAAACTGTAGTACAAAAATTGATTGAACCATTGTCGAGAGAGAAAAAAAATAAAACAATGCGCTTGGGGATCAGGAACCCAGCAGCTGAATACACATTGGGAGGCATGATATTAACAACCAAGCAGGAGACAGGCCTTGGTGCAATTGTCTCAAGTGACTTAAAGGTAGCTAGGTAGTGTGGCATGGCAGTTGAGAAAGCTAATGGAATGCATGGGGGGGCAGGTCACCAGCAGAAGCAGGGAGGTAGTGTTACCTCTGTACAGGTCACTGGTGAGACCTCATCTGGAGTACTATGTACAGTTCTGGCGATTACATCTACAGAAGGGCATAAATAGAGTGGAGGCAGTCCAGAGGAAAGCAAATAAAATGGTAAGGGGTCTGCAACAGAAGACCTATGAGGATGGACCAACACCATTCAGGAAAGCTGGGAGAGAGGGGACATAATAGAGACATTTAAATACATAAATAAGGTTGGGGAGGAGTATTTCTCAGACAAAAATATGTTCAAGAACAAGGCCGCATGATATGAAATGGGGGGGGTGTCTAAATTCAGGAGGGATACAAGAAAGTTCTTCACAGAAAGAGTGATGGATTCCTGAACAGGCTGCTAGCCGAGGTAGTCTGGGGCAAAAACAGTGGAAGGATTTAAGAAAATCTGGGATAGGCATAAGGGAATCTTAATGGAAAAGAAACAAGGGTTGAGTGGAAGAACAGAGGATCATGTAGGGTCTGAGACGACACTGTAGGTAGGGCAGACTTGGTGGACCAAGCAGTCCTTGTCTGCAGACAAATTCTACATTTCTATTAAGAGAGAAATGACATGGACTGACTGAAAATATGCAATTTATTTTCAAGTGTGAGGGCAGGACCATAACTCACATGTGACTAAGGAAGTCCAGCCACCTCGCAAGTGATAAAATTTTATTTTATTTTTATTATGTTTTTATATCTGTTAGCGGATGAGCAAAAATGCCAGTTTTCACAAGCGACAAGTTAAAAAATTACAAATAATGACGAACAATGAATACAATACAATATAAAAACAGACTTAAAGAATATTATATACACAATTAACATTAATGAAAGTACAAGTATTTTTAGTCAGATCACTGTGTATTCAATTTACACATCAACAGTTTGCCGGTTAAAGATCATGGGCAAATACGGAGACACAGTGTATTTTCATCCTTCTCTGTATTCAAATCTGAAATCTAATAATTCTAGCTGGTTTCAATCCTGTGATAAAAATATACGACTCACCTAAGTCCGGTTGTGTTAATTTTTAGTAGTTCTCAAAACAGCTGTATTTCGTGTGTTTGAGCCGGAAAGCGCTACATCAAGATGGCGTCAGTTGCGTTCCTTTGAATGGAAGTACAAGTGTCTCTCTGTGCCATCTGCTGGAACAATGATGTAGTGCAGCTGCCTGTCTTCTGTGTATCCCACCAGCTACACTGTCACTCGATCTCCTCCTCCCACCCCGCCCCTCATTTTCATGTGACTCCCTGATCCAGAACCATTTTAGGGCACAGTGCTGTTTTAATTTTGGCTTTAACATCTAGATTCAAATTAATTTATGTTGTACTTTTGCAATACGCATACCATTCTGTGGTGCCTGCTGGCTGATTTTTGTAACAGCTTTGAACTACAGCTGTTCACTTGTAATGCACGCATGAAAACTGTTGGACCAAGGAAATTGTTTTTTTAAAGACTTAATGCACAAGTACTGCCATGTTGGTCGATGTGAATGGCTATTGCTAACTGATGGATATACATTTTAAACACATTTTCTAAACAGTTTGTGCAGTAATATCTTAGTTATTAGTTACTTATAGTCTATTTTAATTTATTCTTAATTTTCTATGAGGGCTCGCTGGCCTGCCGATGCATACCGCTTACAACACCGAAACCAAGCTCAGGAATGAACCCGAAGCATCAGAGGGCCAGCCAGGGTAGGGGGAGATAAGAGGAGTGTGCAATGGACTACTCTCCTCCTTGGGGAGAGGAGGTGGGATGCAGGACCCAGCATCAAGCTGACTCCTACCATAGGCTAGAAGAACAGTGGGTAGGGATCGCTAGACCAGCAGAGGAGGGGACAGTGGACCTTTGTGCAGCATGCATGGGAGAACGCATGGCTGCATTCCTGCCATACCACACCTGCTTGAGGGAAAGAAAAAACACCCCCCTCACCCATGAACAGGGTAATATGAAGCCCAGAACAGAGCCACAAACTGCTCAGCTAAATGACACCCAGCATACGTTTTGGTAGAGATAAAAGGTAGATCTCGGTCTCTCCCTTCAGAAGCCCTGTGGCAGGGGAGTAGGGTGTGGGCCTCAGACTGGGCTGCTTGATGAGGGATGCTTGATTTTTTTTTGGGGGGGGGGGTGCATGGCCTCCATGATGGCTCACAAGGGGTACATCCTCACCTGTGCCACAAACACAGTGTATTAAAACAATTTCTATGAGGCCACCTATTGCTCTTTTCCGTTTACTGGTAGGACAAAGAATTTTACAGCTTTTTATTTTGTTAAAAATAATAAAAAAAAAAATCACAAAACCTGTAAGTCAATCAAGGTAAACAATTTGTACTAAAAAGGACCTACGGTCATGCATAAGGAGTATATATGCAATAGTGATAGCTATCCGCTACATACGCAGGTTGGACTACCATTACGCATTCCTTTATTTTCCTCTGAAAAGGGGGGTGTAACGACAAATACAGTATACAACAACCGGATTAACATGGAGGGGTCACAAACATTCAGAATAGCTGAAAAAAGGTTTGAGCATGCGTAAAAAACTACTCTAATAAATAACCGTCACGATTGTGACAAAACTGTCACCCACCGCCATCCTTAATGGACATCCCGCTAGAAGACCAAGACTTAGATAATACTGTATGTTGTATGTTGGAACTAAAGTTTTGTATAATTAGGGTAAAATGGTGCTTTGTACCATAACGTGCTCCAACACCTTGCTTTCATCTCTCATTTTATAACCTGAATTTGCTTTATCAGCACAAACAGACTGCCATGCAGGTAAAGTGACAGCTGAGGTAAGACAGTACAGGTTTGTGCCACAAAAGTGAATCGTCGACATGGCAAGACATTATGCCGATTAGTAACCTCGATGATGTGCGGCAACAATAGTTGCACAGTACTACTAAAGAAAACTGGGGAGGATACCCCTGGCGATTCTTCACTGATGCAAACAATACAACCAATTTCACAACAAATTAGGCTGCATTCAGGGAGTAGATGACTGCACCAATGCTGTATGCATGCTAACACTAATCGAGGAGTTTAAAAAGGTAGCAGAACCAACAATAGCAGACAGGAAAATGTTACATTTGAGGACACAGTCAGTTGTAACGTTATTTCTGAAGTATTTTCCTTTTTTCTTTTGCTCATTAGAAAGTTTTCTACACAATAGTATTGGACATGTGGAACAGCACTCTGCCTGGCAGCAGATGCATTCAGATCTATTCCTCCTACTACATCATAAGCACTGTGACTTCACTGAATGCGGCATCACAGGTGAGTGACCCGGTAGCTACTGAATGGCTCTTCCTGAGGAGCTGTGATGTCACAGTCAGTGAGGTCACAGTGCTCATCATGTACTGGGAGAATATATGTCAGCTGACAGAGTACTGTTCCATACATAGCGTCTACTAACATCAGGTAAAAAAAATCTTCTAATTAACCAAAGGGAAAGGAAAAAGTATCTTAGACTTTAAAGGTAACAGTTAACTGCTTTTAAAAGTTATTTTTCTGGCAGTACACTAGCTCTTTAAATTCTTACAAACATAGCAGGCATTTGCCAATGAACTTTAAAGCACATAATTTACTGTTTGAAGATTTATCTGTTTCTTTTTGATTTCAGTTGCTGGCTTCAGTGCTGAACAGGGCTATTCTGGTGTCATCAACATTGTGAAAGCCACTCTGATTGGTTTATTATTCCGCTGTAGTGTAGCCAACATTCAAGATAGCAATTATGACAATACTAACAAGATATCATATCATCTCATCTTGATGTTAGATGCAAAGATACAGAGAACAGCTAGCACCCGATATGAAGAACAAGCTGGTTCGCACACCAAGTAGGTACAGTGGCATCATAAAGCAAGACGACAAAGCTCTGTGCTCTATTTTAAAGTTTCTGTTGACAGAAAAGTCTGATGTTTATTTTGCATTTTAACAAGATATGACCACTAGACAAAGCCCATTTTCAGGGCCACCCTGTTTATAACAAACATGGGAAAGGAGGGCTAGGAAATTATGCCTATTTTTCAGCCTCGTCCAGAGGAGGGTTTTACAGAAAATCACATTAGCAACTGTTGCTGCTTTTTTTTTGGGGAGGGGGGGGATCTGGCCAGCACACCAAGGAAATTCCACTACTTGCTGGAAAGTGCCATGGGATCTTTGAAGACTACCAGAACAACCACCACTACTCATAGGAAAGTGCCATGGGATCTTTAAAGACCATCTGAACAACCACCAGAACAGGCAGATGGGACCTCAGCTTAACATCTCATCAGGAAGATGGCATCTTGGTACAGCACCCCCTCATGCTACACTACAGTGTCAGTACTGGGACTTACCCCAAGTTCCTGGCATGGGGCTAGAACCCACAACCTTCTGATCTTCTGGTCTCAGAGGCAAGTGTGCAACCTTCTGAGCCACTGGCACAGTATGATGGCACTGTTTATTTTTTTATTTAAAAATTGTTAACCGGGAAAAGCACACTGAGCCGAGGCTCATTTACAGGTGTGACCGGGGGGGAAGATACATACAGGGATACAAATACAATAAAAAATGGGTATGTAACAAAATAAAACAAATGCATACAATTACAGGATTTAATATATGTAATATACATATTTGCAAGGATTAATTACAAAATAAAGTGCTTAGTGGTGAGGGACAGTAATATAAGAATATACACACTGGCAGAGGGTATACACCAATTAGGTACATCAGTACGAGTGTGTCTGAAACCTCAAATTCAAAATACAGTACACAAGACAGTAGTGGGAAACAGTGTTAGCAAACAAAGATCAAGGCGGACAGGGGCAAGGGGACTGGGACTCTAAGTGCCAAAAGAAGGAGAGGAGGTAGGCTAGGGGTGGTATAGGAGGACGACGATGGACGTAGAATGACAACAGCAAGGGGTGGAAAGTACTGTTTGGAGTAGAGATTTCAGAGCGGATGGGATAGAGGAGTGGTGGATGTCGCAGGGAAGCCGATTCCACAGGCGTGGGAGACAGCAGAAAAATGCTGCCTGTCCCAAACAAGTGCGAGGATGGGGAAGGGAGAAGGTAAGAGAATCCCTAGAACGAAGCGAGTACACAGACGAGGATAGGCAGGAGCTGAGGTAGGAGGGGAGTGTCCCAAACCAGAATTTGGTGATAAAAGAGAGGTTATGGAGCAGACATCTGGCAGGTAGTGGATTTAAGGACAGCAAGGAGTAGAGAAAACAGTGGTGGGGGAAGGGCGAACCAGCAGAAAGAGTTAAGTGTCAAGTCTGGCAAGGGAGTTTGCAGGAGCCGAACCATATCAGCATAGCTGAATACAGGTAGAACGGTTCTGGTGACCAGATCACAACGGGTTGGTATGGGGAGGCAGTCTTTGTGATGATAGAGAACTCAGAGTTTAGCACATATGGCGTCAATGTGGGCAGAGAAGTCAAGGCTGCTGTCCAGTCAGACCCCAAGATATTAGAAAGAATGGGTTGTGACTAACGGAGTGCCATTCAGGGTAGGGGTGTCCTAATAATTTTATCATGGTTATTGTGTCGTGGAAATGTTATCGCAATAACCATTATATCATGGTACAACATAAGTAAATTTTGTACAAAGCATCAGGGAGAGTAGGTGTGAAAGGGTCAGTTTTCCTTCAAAATTCAAAAAAAAAATTGTTTTAATGGTCTTACTACCGTGAATCACGGTTATCACAGTATCGGACATTGCCCACTATATCAATACTGTGACTTCTGATACCACAGTATACCGTAAAACCAGTATACCGTGACATCCATAATACAGGGTACTAAGTGTTTGGTAGTTCTGGGAATTGGACTATACCTACAAGGTGTGAGAACCAAGCTTGCTCTTCAGTCTTCCTTTTTTTTATAATATAAACAAAGCATCTTTTCAAACATGTGCATGGCTTACCAGATTGAGTTGATCAAGCCATTCCAGGAAGATTGATGTGCTGAGGTAAAATCTAGCCATAATAGTGATATTCAATCTACATATTCAATCTCCAGGTCGTGCCTGAAAATAGTCATTTTATGGCTAGTGCACCTACCCGGTTAACAAAAACTAAATAAATAAAATACTGGTATTCTATCTAGTCGGGTTACAAACACCGAACTTTGCCCCTCCACGAGTGAGTGCATCTGAGCATGAGCTGTCTCCAATGATCACAGCTGCGCTCATGACTGCTTTAATGAACACTCTAAAAAGTTATTCGCAATGTTCTAACCTTGAAAAAACTTTTAGAAACACTGAAAAATAATCTTTGTGTAATTATATTACTTACAATACATGGTTGGCAAATTCTGTTGGTTATTTTCTAAAAACTGTTCTTCACATGCAATCATAAACAACAACTTTCTCACAACTTGGAAGTCCTAGGGCCAGCATCTGTGACAGCAGGAGAAGCGCATGGTAGAATGAAGAAACGTTTTGTCTTTTGAACATCCCTGGCATCTAGTGGGTCCAGGAAGCTCCACTATGTGGGCCCCTCATGTCAGTCTCCTCCCTGGTGTCTCTGACCGGAGGAGCGGGCTGTTTAGAAAGTCTGAGCACGTCAGATTTGAAAAACACTGTTGTCACTCTCCACAGAGGCTCAAGAGAGAACAGAGAGAGAGAGAGTAAAGTATAGAGCGAATGGAGAAGCTGCCAAAAAAAAAAGCTACTCCTGCGGCTCAGTGGAAATCTCAGACTAAACCTGTGGGAGACGGACTTGGACTGCTCCCAAGAGGTGCTGAAAGCAGCTGCTGCCGTATTACTTCTGCACAATGGCTGTTTGGAGCCACAAAGGCTACGGGGGGGGGGGGGCAAAACCTGGCTGCTAACCATATATTATGTAAAATCTAATAACAACATCAGATTGCGAAGAACAGGCTGATTCAGCCACCTAATGGCCACTGGAACATTCGCACCATCATCTTGTGATTAATAATCTACAGTAGCCCCTCGTGTGTGTGCATCTTCACAGAACTGGAGAACAGCACACGTAGTGCCCCTTCACAAAAGCGGTTCCAAGGATGATCCAGAGAATTACAGACCAGTCAGTCTGACCTCCATTGTGAGCAAGCTCATGGAGGCCATACTAAAGGAAAGGATGATGGAATATCTAGAGGAACATGGTCTCCAGGATGAGAGGCAGTATGGGTTCATGGGGGGAGGGGGGAGATCATGTCAAACAAATCTAATTGACTTCTTTGACTGTCAGTAAGACAGCAGACAGAGGCCAATCGATAGACATCCTCTAGCTTGATTTCAGCAAGTCCTTTGACTCTGTGCCCCACAAAAGGTTGATCAGGAAGTTGGTGGATCTTGGAGTTGGGGAAAAGATGGTCAGTTAGGTGGAAAACTGGCTGAGGGAACAGAATCCAGAAGGTGGTAGGGGGAGAATTATCTGGCACCAGAGAGGTAACCAGTGGGGTCTCACAGGGCTCTGCTGGGGCTGGTGTTGTTCAATGTCTTCATCAATGACATTAGGGATGGCATTAAAGGCAAAATGTGCCTATTCACAGATTATACCAAGCTCTGTGGGAGAGTGGGCAAATCTGAAGGTATACAGGATATTCAAGAATATCTGGAAAAGCTGGGGAGGTGGTCAAGGATCTGGCAGCTTGGCTTCAATGCCAAGAAATGCTAAGTTCTGCATATTGGAGCCAAGAATCCCAGGACAGAATACTACCTGGGTGGAGTCAGAGTATCTGCATCAAAGAAGGAGAAGGACCTGGGAGTGATGATCATTAGTGACCTGAAGCACTCCATGCAGTGTAAGAAAGCAGCAGCAAAGGCAAACAAGATGTTGGGATGCATAGCTAGGGGGATCAGTAGTAGGAGAGAGGAGGTTATACTGCTCTTGTACAGGTCACTGGTAAGGCCGCATCTAGAGTATGGAATTCAGTACTGGTGCCCACACCTCAAAAAGGACATTAACCTGCTGGAGAAGGTACAGAGGAGGGCTACAAAGATGACAACCGGTCAGCAGGGCAAGGCATACGAGGAGAGGTTGAGGGCACTGAACATGTACTCCCTGGAAGACAAGAGAGAGAGACGAGACATGATTGGGACATTCAATTACTTGAAAGGGATAAATAAGGTTGATAAGGACAGTATCTTTAAGCTGAGTGGCAACCATAACACAAGGGGGCAGAGTCTTAAGCTGGAGGGTGGGAGGTTTAGGAGGGAGGTCAGGAAGCACTTCTTCACAGAGAGGGTGGTGGACACTTGAAATGCACTGCTGGAAGAGGTCATCTCGTTGAAGACAGTGGGCAACTTTAAGAGGGGGCTGGGATAGGCATAGGGGGAAGGTAAGAATCATGGGTAGGGAGGATGGGAGGAGTGGGGAGGGAGGGCAGGGACATTAGCTCAAGCTGTGGACCCTGCAATATGAGCAAACTTGATGGACCAAATGGCCTTCTGCTGGCTTCTTCGTATGTTTGTATGAATGTTAGTTATCCCATGTATCATCCTATTTTTATCTCCACTGGTATATAAAGACCTACTACGGCAGTGCCTAATGTTGGGGACATTGTTGAATTTTTGCATTTTCTTTCCTCTCTTATGTTGACATCTGGGCCTGCCCTGTGCTTTTCCCTGAAAGGTGGGCCACTTGAGTGTGTGTGTGTGGGGGGGGGGGGGCCTGGGTTAGCTTCACGGCCCTCCTGGGACATTGTTCTAATTGTGGCCTGTTACAGTAAACATGGAAATGTAAAACATTTTTCCACAAACTACAGCCTAAGGATTATTTTTTAAAGAATCCACATGAATCAAGGACTACCGCAGGAGCACAAACTACAGATTAAGGAAAAGAATCCACAAGAACCAAGGACTATGGCAGGAGAATGACCGGAGTGATGAACATGGACAACCCATCTGTGGTCAACACCTTTTACATAAGAACATAAGTAGCAGCCAGCAGAAGGAGATCACCTGGTCCATCTTGTCTGCTTGATTAGCATTGGGGTTTTTGTATCAGGGTGTTGTATTTTACCCTTCCCCAGTGTCTGTCCCACCCATGTTTGTGTTACATCACATAACGTTCTAAGTCAGTGGTTTCTATCTATTCACTCCCTATGTGAGACTGTCCAAGAGCTCGGGAGGCTGCAGCAACAAGAGCACCCATCCTAAGATACTTCATACATTCTCCACCCCCTCCCCAATGTGCTCCAGGTACCCTTTTTTTCTGTAAAAATTAACATAGATGACGAGGGTGCACATATTTCTTGCAGCTTTATTTCTCTAATAATTACGTCTTACAAATGTTTCTTGCTAACTAAAAGTAGAACTCAAGCATGACGTGTAATGGTAGTGTCAATTCATGCTTTTTCTTTTTTAAATGTTTAATGTTTACGTACATTTGTGTATACAGATCTTCAAAAGCATTTAAAAAAGGAAGCCATTTTAGAAATTTACTTCATATGTTCAAGACTCACATTTGACCACTATCAATTAATGAATCACACTTTCATTGTGTAAAGCTGCTTCTTTTGATTGATAGTCTGCAACTCGGACAGTGGTTCTAAAGGATGTGAGCTCACAAAGGTAGCCACCCCCTGACGAAGCTCCACCTGATCGAAGTGCAGGAGCATGTGGGTTTGTGAGTCAGGCACACTTAAGCACCGTCACTACCTGTCTGGGTTTTTTTTTTTTTTTTACTGTAATTTGAGCAATAAATTCAAAACAGACAGCACCTACCATTGGTGCACATCATTATACTGAGTGACACTGCTGGCACTAATCATGGAGTGCTGTTGGGTCCTGATATAGAGGCCTGTAATGACTGCCTGCTAGCCCATCTAATACTCTGCTCAGATAAGCCCATATTGTGGCAGTCACCCACCCTTTTCATTACAAATCACTGAACTTGGTGGTGGTGATATCTGGTTATAGTCCTTTCTCCAGCTGTCTTACGTTCTACCCTTGATATAGCCGGTGCCCAGACCCTCTCTTCTCTTGATGACTTTGGTAAACACAAACCTTGGGCAGCTGCTCCGATGACCCTGGGCGCCTGACAGTTCAGTTTAATGTTTTGTCTTTTTTAAACTTCCCCCTATGCTTGGACTGATTTAGGCACCTTTATATTACAGTATATACATTTTAGGCCTACAAAAGGCACACTGAGCCAAAGGTCATTTCCAGGTACATCGCAGGAAGAGACGGTGTGCTCACTTATTGCCTTTCCTAGGCTCCCTTGTGCTGCCTTCCCATCTCCCCTCTATCCCCACACCCTGTTGTCTAGTTGTACTGGCCTGCAGCAGGGATCCTATGAGGACTGGCTTTGGGCACTCAACATGTACTCACTGGAGGCAAGACGGGAAGGGGTGACACAACAGTTCCTAAAATGAATTAACTAGGTAAACTACAAGGAACTATTCAACAGGAATAGCAAATCTAGAACATGGGGACATCAGTGGGATCTAGCGGGAGGCAAATTCAGGAGGGACATAGGGAAGTGTTTTTTTTTTTTTATGGTGAGTGGTTGAGCTACTGAACAGCCTGCTAGATGAGATGGTTGGCACAAAGACCATTAAGGGCCTCAAACACAACTGGGACAGAGTTAAGAGCTTAACAATCACCAGTGGGGGGGGGGAGAGTAGGAGGAAGGAAAGCAAGAAACATGGGGTGGGCAGTGTGGGCATAAACCCTGTACCGACAACAAGTCTCAGGGGTATAATATGGTATTACAGGCAAACTAGATGGAACAATGGCCTTTTCTGTCATCAAATTCTATGTTTTAAGGGCGTTCCAGGTGATAAGAGGATATGGGTGAGGGTTGGAGTTTCTCTACTGTTCTGGGCCTAGACCTTTGCCATATATGGGAGGGTCCCCCTACACTGGTTTCACTCCCCACAGAGAGGACAAGGTTTGGAGGGGGCCATCCTGTGCTAGTGTAATCAAACCACTTTCCAACTGTAGGTTCTGTAACAAGCTTTTTTTTTTTTTTTTTAGGAAAGTCCCATATTGTCTTGAGTGGGTGATTTAATGGCTACCTCCACAAGGGCTACGGTGCGCACACATGAACTGGTAACCATTTTTTTTTTAATTTTTCACTACTTCCTGTTTGTTTTGGTCCGGTCCAGTTCTCTCACTTTAGTGTCATGCTCTTGATCTCCTCCTACTTTCCCTAGTAGAGTGGGCTGATTTGTAGGGCTGTCTCAACTCTCTTTAAGAAATGGGAGTGGTGATGTCCTCTGCAAATCTCAAAGTTGCGACCTGGAATGTCAAGGGCGTCAACTGTCTCCTCGAGAAGAAAGGTGTTGGCTCAGTCTAAGCAGACGGGCTGGGATGAGGCCCTTTTCAGGAAATGCATCTTTACCCAACTGGCGCAGAGTTATTTATTTTATTTATCTTTGATAACTGGGTGGGTGCACTGATCCAAAGGACGGTTTTTCAGTAATGACCTGAGCCACACCATGGTACATTAAGCAATACAGGTGTGCTGAATAACAGTAAACAGAGGCTTCAACACGAGGTGCAGAAAAATACAGAACAAGGGGTCCTTACATAAAGTGCAATTACATAAGATACAAGGTGTCGAAAAAGGCCAGCATACATGTAAAAAAATACAGGTAACAGGTCGAAATACAAGTCACAAAACACAGAGACCAAACATAATTCTCATATATGATACAGAAAGTGCAAAATGCATTTAGGTACACTAATAGTGCACAGGTCAAGAAGTCAGACTGGAACTCAGAAATAGAGTACAACTCTTCCCCTTAGTAAATAGCGCTGGGACTTAAGAGTAGGGAGGCAACAGCAGCAGCCCCAAAAGGTGGAGGAAGAGGACAGGAGTGGAAGTGGCGAGTGTAACAAGGATAAGACCGTGCTAATAGGTGGGGTGGGGGGACAGAGGCAGGGCCCCAGCAGGTGTGGGTACAAGGAGAGAGGAGTTTGCCTTGGAGACTTTTGTGAGGAATGGTTTGGATCCGAATAACATTGCTGCTCCAGTGTATATCGGGAGGAAAAATTTAGCGTAACTCTTGTTTAACCTGTAGCGGTGGGCCAAGCACTTTATGCCAGCATGAAGCTGAGAAATCTTTGTTTCACCTTGGTATCATCCAGAATGTCAATGAAGCAATGAGTCAGAGAAGAGATGGAAACCAGGATTCAAAAACCTGAAGCAAAACTTTGAAAATTCAAGAAAAAGAATGAAAATTAAGCAGAATCCTAATGCACTAGCAGAAGCTGTGAAAGAGAAGACTAGTTCTTGCACAGCCTGAGAACCACATGGTTAGGTGGTTGAGTCAAGCTTAAAGACTGCTGCGGTGACTGAGCATGCTCAGTGGAAGACAAAGTGTGGATAGTGAATGGAACCCATGCAGTTAGGGGACTGATACGAGCGGTATCCCACTGGTCTAGAGACGTAGTTGAATATCAGCATTGCGACTAGATTCATAAACTGAAAAACTCAGTGCCAACTAGAAAAGGGAATTACAGGACAGCCTCTCAATGAAACCGCAGGGCTGCTGCTTGCAACACGGAGACGTAGGTTCAGGAACAAGCCTGGGATGTCAAAGGTCAGCCAAGACAAGCAGGAGTGACTTTCCCAAAGGATGCTCTTCTCCAGAGAGGTGGGCTGTGTCACCACCACCTATAAGAATATAGGCAGTAGTGAAGCCGGTGGGAGTGAAAGGATGGTGATGCTGCTCAGCTCATGATGGGGCCCATACATGTGAATGTTCTGTTAAGACGGTCATCATTAAGCAAACACCGCTGCCAAGACTAGCAGCTGGGGAGCAACTAAGCGGTAAATTCCCTCTGTATCGATACATCTGCACAGTCAGCTGAAGAAACAAAAAAATTATTAAAATAAAGGAATAATGCACAACAGTGTGTGTGTGTGTGTGTCGTGTGGGGATAACGCCATGCCTGGGGGTTGGGCACAGGCCGCAGGCCGAGTGTGTCCAATGCCCCAGGCGTGTCGTTATCCCAAATGACACACCCTGGAGTGCATTATTCCTATTATACAATGGCTTGTTATATATGAAATAGAAAAATTATTTTAAAAAATGTTTTTATTAGTGTGGAAAAATATTTTTGTTTCTTAAGAGGAGATGCAAAAGAAGAGATCAATGTCCATAATGATCACAGAGCTGTGGCGTCGTGCTGGGGTAACGCCATGGGTCCAGCCCCAAACTGACCAATCACAGTCCAAGATTCTTTCTTGCCATTGTATAATAATAATTAACATGGGAACTATAGGGGGTTGGAGCTCCTCAGTGTTGTTATAGCTCAGTCATTTCCCTGAGGCCATAGTTGGACAATTTGAACTTTGATTTCCATGCATGCACTATTGTATCTCTGTTATTCTTGGTACTAATTCTGGTGCAAGTTTCGTTTCAGACCGACCAGCCCACCAGCACAGCGTCAGTGCAACTGCTTTTGGCGCCGATGACTTGTGTTCAGGGGTGAGCGCAGGACATCAGAAGGTCAGCAGAGGGGACATCAGAAGGTCAGCGGAGGGGGGGGTCATGGTTTCCCCAGGTAAGAGCAACACCCAGTGGAGGCTGGGTGTGCAACAGCCATGGACACACTAAACTTGGGAGAGGTGTCTGCGGATGTCTGAGGGTTGGGTACGAGAGCACACCTGGCCCAGGCTGATGCCATTGCACCTCCACACCTCCAGGGGACAACGCAAGAAAAAAGGAAACCACGCTGGCTGTAAGACATCGCTTTTCAGCCCCCAAGCCCACTGCCAAATTCTGCCTTCCTGGGTCCTGACACCCTCCATCCTTCACCTCCATCTACAGGTCATTTGGTAACAGTATGGGAGCACCAAGGAGCAGAAGGTGGCCCTGCCCCAGGTGGGAGAGGGGGGCACAAGCTGGGGGATTACCTGCAGGTGAGTTGCAGGTGGGTCAGAGGACCAGGGCCACAGGTAGGAAGGGTCTCCCGCAGGGCGGGAACAGGCTAAGCGTCAATTTATGGTGCTCCAGTCAGCAGTGACCGGAGAGAAAGAACTCGAAAAAATAAAGAAGTTTAGTTTCAGTGTCTCTCTTAACCTTTGTCAGACCTGATTGGAGAAAGAAAAACAACAACACTAAGAACCACCAGATAACCTTACCTGAAATGGCCAGTTCTCTATGCTCTGCTAGGGTATTCTAAAACAGGTGCAAAAGCATTATGAGGTTTATATTATGAAATACACAAGTCCGTAAACACACACACTGTGGAAACTGTGACCTGTACCTAAAGATACCAGCTGTCCTATCAATATGCACATTGGTCTTGATTTTGATATGGGCACTGAAGCCGGGCCAAGATTCCTACCCTACACAGTAAAAAAACAATGCAGTGCATGTAACGTAACTCTCAATGACATCAACATTGTATTACCATAGCAACTGACCACCAAGATACAACTGTCAGCTTCTCTTCTTTGTTATATACTTTAATAGCTGGTTTCTTCCCTATACAACCTATAGGACTTCCTTCCCATCACACTAACTTTAGATTCAACATCCCACACAGACTTCACATCAATGCCACTACAGAATCAACCTGCAGTGGTGATGCATACAGAATACACATCACACAACCATCAGTCTCTCTGTGCTTGCAAAACAGACACCAATACTGTATTAAACCTGTGGACATTTTGTAATGCATTGGCCCTGCTATGCACCAGAAAAGGAGGGTCTAACTCGTTACCCTTTCCCCCATTAACACAGTAAATATCCATCTGATTTAGCAATTGTCTACGTGTCCCCCGTAACATGTTCATAAGTCTGAGCTATACACAACAGTCATTAATAAAAGCTTCTGCCAGCCCCAAATAAAATGTCAATGGACAAGACTTTTGAGGAACATTCTTTCTTCCTTTTTCCACCAACTGCATTTATATTTATCCCAAGCACAGACGGTCCTCCTTGCTAGGTCTTTCTCTCACAGTCCACACGCCTGCCAGCCAGCCTCAAAGGTTTTTTCTCTCACATTCTAGCCCAGGACTGCCTAGCACAACTTCACCCCATGGGGAAAGACCCACCACCCCACGACTGCCCCAGACAAAGTACAGTTACGTAAGAACTTACCATAATAGCAGATCTTCGAGAGAAGCTCTTGCAGCAGGCCACACCGGTAGGACAAAGCCACAAGGTGCTACGACCATACTGAAAACTTCTAACTAGTAGTCTATCACAGGGGACCCCACCCACTTCAGTCAACAGACGTCAGCACAGCCTATGTAGGAGTACAGTCCCCCACACCACCTCAGTTCTCCTGCAGCACACCCTGTACGGGCAGCTGAGGGAGAACCGAGAAAGTTTCCTGAGAGCCAAGTGAAAGAAGGTACACAGAGAAGAAACAGCACGTGGAAGGAGGGAGGGAAAGCAGGGCCTGCTGTAAGAGCTTCTCACGAAGATCTACTATTACGGTAAATGCTTACGTAACTGTACGTACTTACTTTAAGGAAGGCTCTTGCAGCGGCCACACTGGTAGGACTGAGTTCCAAGCAGTACCAGTACCACCAGGATAAAATCACCAGGACGAAGACAAGTCAGCAGTCAAAAGCTCATGACAAAACGCCCTGAAGAACAGCCAGGCTGAAGCTGGCTCTATGCCTAGAGGTGATGTCCAGGCTGTAATGCTTGGTGAAAAGTGTGGATAAAACTCCAGGTGGCAGCTGCACAACTGTCAGCAGCAGACAAATTTCTGAAGCAAGCCACGGAGGCAGCCATACCTCTGGTGGAATGGCCCTTGACTACCCCCGGAAGGGGCTTGTTGTACTTGCGGCAGTAGTAAACAATGCAATTAGCTAACCACTTAGACAAATACTGTTTAGAAACAGGAGCGCCCTCTCTCTCTCGGGGGCGAACTTAAACAACTGATCAGTTTTCCTCAAAGACTCGGTGCAGTTCATGTAATATCACAGCATTCTGTGAACATCCAAAGCATGGAGCAAGGCTTCCCTCGATTAGAGTACTCAGGAAAATAAACTGTCAGGTGGATGGATTGACTTGAAATAAACTCGGACACCACCTTAGGTAAACACTTATGATTAATACGCAGACTAATGATATTACGCTTCAAAGACACTAAATGGGTCTTCGAAATAGGATCCAATTACATCTTTAATAGCAACTTTGCACAAAACCAGGGTATTTGATTTTTAATTAGGAAACCAAACTTTATCAGATGTTAGCATAGAATTAATCAGTATTGTAATGATGGTTACATTTTCACATTTGTTGGTTGCCTGTATAAATAAATGTTTGCACCAAAATAATAGATCCCCTGATAAAGCACACTGAGTTGTGCAAAACAATCGTTGGGCATTAATTTTTACCTTGGGGTTTATGCCACGATTCAAATAACAAGTCTGCTTTTTATCTTAAAATCAGTTTGTTTGTATTCCTTCCTTTGTATGAGCAAGGTCTATCTGCCAGTTTGCTCCCCCGATTAGAATGCTCAGAAAATAAACTGGAATAAACTCAGACACCACCTTAGGTAAAAACTTAGGATTAGTACACAGAGACACCGTATCTTTGTGAAAAACCAAACAAAGCTCTTTACAGATCAGTGCATGGAGCTCGGAAACCTTCGAGCAGAGGCAACAGCAACAACAAAAAAGCTTTCAATGACAGAAACCGCAGCTCATGATTGGTTCAAAGGGAGGTGAAGTGAGTTTCTCCAACATAAAGCTGAGGTCCCATGGAGGGACCAGGTCCTGAATGGGGGGTTTCAGATGCAAAATGCCCTGCAGGAATACGTGGGAGGAAGCTATGTGAATCTCCGCTCCTTCCAACTGGAGCTTGAACAGAACCCTCTGCAGCAGTGGGATGGAAGGAAATACGTACTGAAAAAACAGGTTACTCATCTGTAACAGTAGTTCTAGGAGTGGTATATGTTGTTCATCCACACTTCTTGGTAGTGTCCCCTTTCCCCTTAAGTCAGCCAGAAAGTCTTTAAGCTGGCTTCTCACACCCACCCAGTGTGGTATAACCCTCAGTTACACCCCATGACACCAGATCTTAGCCCCGTGGAAGCCAGGTTTCCTGCATCCGGAGCCGGGAAGGTCGGTTGGGTCTGTGTGGATGAGCTACATATACCACTCCTAGAACTACTGTTACAGGTGAGTAACCTGTTTTTCTAGGATCGTGAATATGTTGTTCATCCACACTTCTTGTCAGACTCCTAGCAGTTCTCTGGGAAGACGTAGGCAAGGTGCACACCCCCTCTATACTTACTTGGAGAACAGCGATTGAAGAACTAAAGCCCCAAAACCGGCATCCCGGTGTGACTCAAGGTCGATATGGTAATGGGTAATAAAGGTGTTTGCTGTCTTCCAGGTAGCAGCCCAACAGATTTCCTGTATGGGGATGTCCCTGGAAGCAGCCACTGATGCAGCAGTATGACGGGTAGAATCAGCTCTTATCCCTTTGGGAGGCTCCATGCCTGCCAACTCATAACACAGACTTATGCAAGATGTAATCCACCTTGCAACTGTCAATTTTGCTGCAGGTCTGCCAGAAGCAGCTTCAGCGTATGTGAAACAGCTGGCGAACCTCTCCCCGAATTTCCACCGTCCTCTCCTTGTAATAGGAGAGAGCTCGTCTCAGGTTCAAAGTATGAAGCCTGTACTTGGCCTCCAAAGTGTAACTGGGGTAGTACACTGGGGCAGAGTCAACACCTGGTTAAGGTGAATCTCTGACACCACCTTTGGGAGGAATTTCGGGTGGGGGTGCAAGACAACCCTGTTCCTGTGGAAGACCAGATAAAGGGAGTCCACCGAGAGTGCCTGGAGCTCCACTGTCCTTCTGGCAGATGTAACAGCCACCAGGAAGGCAGTCTTCCACACTTTTCATTGGTTCGAATGGCTTGCCCATGAGCTTTGCCAGTACCAACAGTAGATCCCCCCTGAGGTGGAGGTTCACACTGGAAGGGATATGTGATCGAGGCCTTTGAAAAAGCACCTGACCGGCCAGCACCCGGTAAGCAGAGATAGCTGCCAGGTGCACCCTAAGGGTCGATGACCGAAGACCCCCTTTGGCGAGAGGCCAAAGGTAGTCGAGACTGTTGGGCACGGGACAGGACAGAGGGTCCTTGCCCTGACACCAAATTGAAAACAGTTTCCATTTGAAGGCATAACGTTTCCTGGTCAATTCACTTCTGGATGCCTCCACTACTATGAGGACATCCTCGGAGACACCCAAAGCCTGGGACTCTAGTCACTCAGGTAGCAGGCTGTCAGGTGCAGAGATCGAAGGTCCGGATGGAAGACCTTCCCCTGGTTGACTGAGATCAGGTCTGGGAGTGCTGGAAGCCACCCCATGGGGCCAGCTGCTGAGGCTGAGGAGATCTGGGCACCAGAACTGGCGTGGCCAGTCTGGGGCTACCAGAATCACCTGCGTCTTGTCCCTCCTGACCCTGAGGAACACCCTGTGGATCAAGGGAAATGGAGGGAAGGCACAGAAGAGGCCTGGGGTCCACGGCCTTGAGAAGGTATCCCCCTGCAGCAGGCCCTGCTGAGTGGGGCGGGCATGAAACAGTCTCAGCTTGGGGTTTTCCTGGGAGGCAAACAGGTACACCAATGGTTTGCCCCAGAGGGAGAACAGACTGTAAGCTACTTCTGGATGGACAGACCACTTGTGGATGTCTCACCTATGCGGCTGAGAGCATGTACCAGCTGATTCAAGGTTCCTTCCACGTGGATGGCTAGGAGATCCGCCTCCTGTTGGCTCACGAGAGTCCAGATGTGGAGTGCTTCTCTGCAAAGCAGACGGGAATGCGTGCCACCCTCTTTGTTGAGGCAGTACATGGTCATGGTATTGTCCATCTGGACTTGAACCACTTGACCCTGGAGCTGAGAAGCAAAAGCCGACACTGCCAGTCTGACTGCTCTGAGCTCCAACATGTTGATGTGATAATGGGACTCCGAGGATTCAGAACCTGTGGACTCTTGTTTTTCACCATGTGGGCTCCCCAGCCCATGAGAGAGGAATCGGTCATGAGGACAACTGTCGGCCCGGTGTGAACAAACAGGATCCCTTCCTGCAACCAGTCTGGGACGGTCCACCATTGGAGAGCGCCCCACATCTTCTGGGTCAGTGATCAGCTGATCGAATTGACTGTGGCACTGAATCCACTGGGCGGCCAGCTCCCACTGGAGGCAGCGCATGTGCCACCGAGCCCAATGGACCATGGAGGTGCATGCCACCATGTAACCCAGAAGGTGCAGAAAGTCCCGGGCAGGGCGCAATTGCCCAACCAGAAATGACTGGGCAAAGCAGGAGAGAACCTCCGCCCTGTCCGCTGGGAGCCGTGCTCTGGCTCAACGAGAGTCAAGCTCTGCCCCGATGAAGCACATCACCTGAGAAGGCATGCGCTCCAACTTGGCCTCGTTGATGAGGAGGCCAAAATGGAAGCAGGTCTGGAGGGCCCGGTCCCTGGACCTCTCCACCCCTGCTGGGTGGAACCTGCTAAGAGCCAATCGTCAAGAGAGGGGCAGATTCTGATTCCCCCCCCCCCCCGATGCCTGAGGTGGGCTGTCACCACTGCAATGCTTTTGGTGAAGACCCAAGGGGCAGATGACAGGCCGAATGGCATGGCTCGGAATGTGTATAGGGTTCCCTCGGCTCTGAAGCGGAGGAACCGCTGGTGGGATTGATGGATTGGGACGTGAAAGAACGCATCCTGGAGATCCAGTGAACAGAACCACGTTTCACTCCAGGGAAGGCATGATCTGAGACAGAGTGACCATCTGGAAGGTGCATGACCTGAGATACTGATTGAGGTTGTGCAGATCTAGAATGGGGCACCAGCCCCACCCTCCGCTTGGGAACAAGGAACCACCTGGATACGAAGCCTGGGTCTGTTGGAGTGTCTGCCATCGAGCTACTGCCTCCTTGAGGAGGAGCTGAGCAATGTCATCTCAGAGAGCTGACTGAGTGTGGGCAGATACTCCCTCCTCCTGTGTGATGCGGCCCAGCTGGGAGGGTACTGCTCGAATTCCAGAGGCAGCCCCTGGCAGACCACTTTTAAGATCCACCTATCTGTGGTAACAGCAGACCAGGCGGAAGGAAAGTGGGGGAGCCAGCCCTCCACAGGAGGACCCATAGTTGGCATGACAGGAGTAGGGGTGGCAGCCCCCACCCAGTCACTGGGCAGGCTGGAAGGCAGAGGGTCCAGGGCCTGCACCTTGGGCTGCCTTTTGGGCTTGGGAGGGCCCAGGCTTGGGCCGGGGGCACCAAGCCTGAGCCTGTTGCTGCTGGCCCCCATGAAAGGAGGGCTGCTGGGCCACAGAGGAAGAGGGCCGAAAAGTCGTCGTCTTCTTCTGCTGCTTCTTGGGACCAGAAAAACCCTTAGCAGAAGTAGCGCCCAAGGTGGCACTGGACTGCTCAATGCGCTGAAGGTGACCAGCCACACCTGGGCCAAAGAGATCAGTTCCCAGGAAAGGCACATCAGCTAGTTTGTGCTGAGTATCCACCGGGAAGGCGGAGAGCCTCAGCCAAGCCCTGCGGCGGGAAGCAACTGCAGCCGCCAACGAATGGGCACACCAGTCCCCGATGCCTACAGCCATCTGGAGCTGTTTAGCAACAGCACGGCCCTGGTCCCGGACTTGCTTGACTGTGGTCTGCAAGTCAGCAGGGAGATGTGGGAGGATTTCGTCCAATGACCCCAAAAGGGCATGGGAGAAGTGTGCCATGACGGCCGAGCTTGCCTGACAGAGGCCTAAAGAAGAGGCCACTTAGACCTTCCAGGCAGAATGATCCAAGTGTTTGGACTCCTCCTCAGGAGGTCTGTCGGTGTCGGTAGAACTACCAGTACACCTAAACACAGAGGCAGTCACAAGGCTCTTGGCTGAAGGGTGCTCTGTGAACTCCAGAAGGGATCCCACGGGAACCACATACTTGCAGCCCATACGGGCAGATGGAGCTGGACAGGAGACAGGGTGCTGCCAAAGTTCTAACGCCAGACCAACAATGGCCTCAGCTACAGGAAAGGCTTCAGTCGGGGTATCCCCTCTTTTGAGGATGTCAGTAAGGGAGTACTTAGCATTCTTCTGGATAGGTTCCAGAGGCATGCCTGTGCACTCAGAGATGAGGTGAAGAATGCAGAGAGGACAAAGGACCTTCCTCAGTCTCCATTGCATCGGCCGATTCAGCATCCCTTGGATTAGAATGGAGGCCAGTTTCATCCGAATCCGATGTATCCGGATAGAATGGTCGACTGCCAACATCACCCTCAACCTGCAGGGGGCGGTCAGGGGTGGCAGTGACTGAAAGACGCTGGGGGAGCCCCGGCGTCCGGTCTAGCGTCCTTAGAAGGAGCCCCTCCCACAGGCTGCTTGGGTGGCGGTTCCACCAAAATCGGTGGAGACACCGGTTTGGGCCAGCTCTGCAAGCGGGGGAACAGACGTGATTGGCTCTCCAGAGGAGTCTGCTTCGGCCTGGGAGGCGAGAGCCAAGTAATGACCGGGGTAGCTGGGGTAGGCTTGTGCCCGGACAAAATTAGCTGTTGCCACATGAGGTCCTCGCAGCGCCAGAGTTTCCACCAGAGCCTCTACTCATCCAAGGAGGACGAGGACGACCAATTGCATCGCCTCTTTTTAGAGCGCTTATGGCCCTTCCTCGGCCTTTCGGTCGAGGGGGTCTGAGCCCTCGATCAAGATCGGACAACCAACTCGGTCGCTCGGGAGACACTGGTGGGACCGGGGACTTCCCGGGGTCAGGGACCACTTCCTCGGATTCCCAGCGGGCTGGGACTCCTCGTTGGGGAAAGCAAGGACCTGAGTCCAAGTGAGAGAGTCACTGACCAGAGTCGGCGACAAAGGGTCAATCGGGTTGAGAACTCTCTCAACATCATCAATCGACACTTCGGTCGACTGGCTGGATGGCAAAGCCGAAAAGCCAGTAGCTGAAGAGGCAATTTCGACCGAGGTCGAAACAGCCGGTCCTGGGACAGAGACCTTTCCCGATCCCAAGAGCGTCTCCATCTGGATGAAGACGATCCCGGGTCCCTCCCCTTTTTACAAGAGTGAGAGCAGTACAAGCCCGCCACCCCCTCACCCTTGGTAGGCAGAGAGTGGCACAACCTCGGAAGGAACCTGTGAAGGTGGAACCCAGGTTGAGCAGAACGAAGAAGCTTTGAGAGGAAGATTCTGCATCATGAGCCGCTTCCTCCTAGAAGGCCTGCATGCACTCCAATTGCTCAGCGGATCCCGCAGCCATGGAAACCACCCACTGGGCCTCCTTGGATTTCATCAGCGGGTTCTGTTTTCCGGGCCTCTCCAGCTTGAAGCATGCGAGATGGTTGTCGAGGGCATTTGGATGGAACGAGAGGCAAAACTCACAAGTCGTGGTGTCATGGCTGTCACCCAAGCAACAGACCCAGCGGAATCTGGTCATTACGACATCTTTTGACCCAGCATGAACACCGTCGAAATCCGGGGGAAGTCTTGTCTTCCATGATCGAAAAACAAACAGAATCGCAAACATGAACAAGGCAAATTTTCGGAATAACCTAAGGTTTTGAATCCAAGGCCTACTAAATGCGAGATCAAGAGGAAGGCAACCTGAATCTTCCAGCGAAAAGAAGATCTGGTGTTATGAGGCGAAGCAGAGGGTTATACCACCCGGGTGGGTGGGAGGAGCCAGCTTAAACACTTTCCGGCTCACTTAAAGGGAAAGGGACACTGCCAAGAAGTGTGGATGAACAACATGTCCATGATCCTAGAACCTCCCCTTCCAAGAGAGATACAATGCATATGGCCAAAAAACTCCACGCCTGGAATCACGCGAGCAAAAAAGTGGTAGTTTTCCGTTGAGTGGAGACGCAAAGAGGTCCAACTCTGGGAGACCCCACCTATCAAAGAGGTCTTCGACCACTGAGGTTAGAAGCTCCCACTCATGAGCCCGAGACCTGGAGCAGCTGAGACTGTCTACCAATATGTTTTGGGCACCTGGAATATGAATGGCCAAGAGCTCCAGATTGCTCTCGCTGGCCCACTACCAGATTCTCATCACTTCCTGACACACGGGGAAAGAATGAATCCCCCCTGCTTGATGATGTAGTATACCACACACATGCTGTCAGTCTGTACCAGCAGCGGACCTGGAAGTAGATGAGTCAGAAAGGCTTGCAGAGCGTAAAGAACCGCCTGCATCTCCAGGATGTCCATGTGGAGATCATGCTCCACTGGGAACAAGGTACCCTGGGTTTGGCCAAATGAGTGCCCCAGACCAGATGCATCCATCTTAAGAATCTGTCAAGGGGGTAGGAAGCTGGAAAGAGACTCCCCTAAGTACCCTGGCTGGGTTCAGCCACCACGACAGAGTCCTCCGGACTGGGTCAGAGACCATGACAAATTGGTCTAGGTCGTCGGTACGCTGATCCCACTGGATCCTAAAGGTCCACTGAGAGACTCATATGTGCAATCGGGCCAAAGAGACCATGGCGATTCCCACCGCCATGTGGCCCAGAAGGCAAAGAAAGACCCTGGCTGGGACCTGACCACTGGGGGAAACTAGGTGGGACTGTGCCATCAGTCACTCCGCTCTGACTTCGGGCAGAAAGGCCATGCACTGACTGGTGTCCAGGACCACCCCAATATATTGGGAGACACTGGCAAGGAGTGACGCAAGACTTTGGCAGATTTATGGTGATCCCCAAGACCTGGAAAAGACTAAAGGTACATTCCTGGGTTTGAAGCAAACGCTCCCTGGACGGGGCTGTAAGCAGCCAGTCGTTCAGATAAGGAAAAACAAAGCCCTGCCACCTCAATGAAGCAGCCACCACTGCTAAGCATTTGGTAAAAACCTGGGGGGCTGAGGAAAGGCCAAAGGGGAGGGCCTGAAACTGATAATGGACTCCCTGAAAGTGAAAGCAGAGAAAGCAATGATGAGCAGGAAAGACCAGGATATGCAGCTAAGCATGCTGCATGTCCAGAGAACAGAGCTAGTCCCCCTGGTGCAACAGGGACAATAGTCCCTGAAGGGTGACCATCTTGAAGCATTTGTACTCAATGTACAGATTCAGATGGCTCAGGTCTACGATGGGCCAGAGATCCCCAGTCTTTTTGGGAATAAGGAAGAAGTGGAAGTAAAATCCCCTTCCCCACTGAGCCACAGGGACAGACCCTATGGCTCTTTTTTGAAAAAGAGCCTGAATTTCCTTCCAAACCAAAGACAGGTATGCTGGAGGGTAAAAAGTGGACAGGAGGATTTTCAGGTGGCCATTCTAGAAATTCCACAGTGTGACCATGAGCTATAATCTGGAGCACCCAATTGTCTGTGGAAACTTATTTCCACCCGTTCAGGTGGAGGGAAAACTGACCCCCAACCGCCTCCCTTGGATTCTCAGCCAGGGGCGGGGGTGTCGGTGTAAGGAGTCAGGAGGTGGGCGTGGGCAGAGGGGCTGTGGGAGCCCTAGAGGCTCTGGTGGTGGCTGGAGCTGCTTTGGCCTTGGGCTTCTGATGGTCCTTTGTCGGCTGACCCCAAGTTTGCATGCAGAAGGGCAGATGAAGACTGATGTTGTCCTGCTCTAGGCTGGATATGATAGAGCAAGTGGACCAACTTAAGGGCCTGCACGGACTCCTGCAACGTCGAAATAATGTCCTGGAGGTCACCCCCAAAAAGGACCACCACATGGAAAGGGGTGTACAAAATACCAGCCTGAAGGTCTGGAGCAAAACCAGACACCCAGAACCAGGAATGGCGCCAAAGGCAGACTCCAGCTGCCCCACAACTGGAGGCACTGACAGCATCATAAGACACCCAGAAGACATAATTATCCAAGTCTTAGCCCAAATTTAGAAGTTGGGTATGCTGCGTCTTAGTGGAATCTCCAGACAACGTCTGGACCAAATCCATGGCTTGGTCCCAAAGGACATTCTGATATTGGACCATATGTGCCAAATAGTTAATGGCCCTAATGGCCAGCATACAGAGGCAAAAAACACACTTGCCAATATGATCCAGTTGCCTGGATTCTTGGTCTTGTTGGGGGGGGGGGTACCCACCAGGGCATGATAAAGGCAATCTACCTTTTTAGGTAGAGGCAGGGTAGTAGAGGTGGTGGGCCCAGGCTGCCTTGGTGACATCCTCATAGGAGTCGATCATAGAGAGCACCACCAAAGGAAGGGCATCCCACTGCCTGGGTAATAGCCAAGCAACGTCTCTCTCCGAGTACTGTTATTCGGTCTCCCAGCCCACCACAGACTGGATGTGACGCATAACATCCATAAAGTATGGGTCATTTGGGGGTTGGGGGGGGGAGACTGCAGCACCTCCTTGGCCTGGTCCTCCCCTCCAAAGACTCGCCAAGAGAGAAGGAAGACCCTGAAGATTCAGAGTCATCCTCTGCAGTCTCACTATCAGGGACTGGCATCAGAGGCAGACAATCGTCCCTCCTAGAGTCTGAAGCGACATCAGGTCATCCCCCGAGACCCAGACATCTGAGATTCACTGGGACCAGCCCAGTCAGAATTTTTAGGCTGCGGGTGGTGGTGGAGATGCTGGAGGCAGGCCCTGAGGAGGGGGGAGGGGGTCGTCTGCTTCTGCATGAAGGCCCACCACGGCAAAAGAAAGTGTGTTGTAGTTTACATGGGGTGCAGTGTTATACACCAGCAGGAATGGAAGTGACAAGGGGTTGGGCAATGTCGGCTAAAGAGCTGGCAAAGGGTACCTCAGCACTGACCCACCTGGCACCAGGTAGCGATCAGGCAACAGGACAATGGGCATCGACTGCGGTGTGGGTTGAAGCAGCTGCAACGTCAGTGCTGGATTCAAAAGCTGGGGTTGCAGCAGGACAGGCGGCAGTCCAGCCGGAGCCAGACTAATGCAGCCCGGCGATGGGTCTACTGGTGCTGGCCCTACAGGAGAAGCCGGTGCCGGGGGGGGGGGAGCTCCCAAGAAGGAGGCAGAGGCGACGCTGGAGTGGAGGAGATGGAATCAGCCAGTTGTAGGCGTTGCCTGGTCAGACTGGTGGCCCCCAGGATGGGAGACAGCGAAGGCAACGCCAGGGCCAGTGGGGAGAGCGACTGTGGAAGAACCGCCGCCTGAAGCAACTAAGACCAGCCGAGCCACCTGGCTGAGAGCCTGTGGAGGATAAGGGCCTGGGGGGTGGGAGACGAAGTCCCATGCCTCTAGGAGCCGCCACCCAAGATAGAGATGAGGGCGGGTGACTGACCCACCCGAAGCCCGGAAGAAGAGACGGCTGGCGGGGCTGACCCCCGCGGGAGGATGACCCCATCCAGGCAGTAGGCTTCTGGAGTGACAGAGAAACTGACCAGGCACGTTCCCGACACTTGACCCAGTGTTTGTGCTTTCCAGACTTCTTTACAAGAAGAGGAGGCCTCGGAGGACTGGGCCAGTGAGTCCGAAGAGCTCCTGACCTGCAGCTCCTTTTCCATCGTCACCAACTTTTGCTTTACAAGATGGCTCTCCAGGATTCTCAGTGGCCTGGTTGAATTTCTGGCAATTGCAGCAGGCTTCAGTGTCATGGCTTAGGCCAGGGCTAATCAGGCAAGCAGAATGGCCATCCTTTTCAGAAATCTCAGTAGGCACATTTAGTGGCACAATCAGAAGACAAGGCTGGTGGAGAAGAGACACATGTCGAAAAAACACTGAAGAATTCAATGTTTAACACTCAGAAGAACAAGGAAAAAAAAGCACGGTAAGTGCAGGAAATGACAGTCTACTATAGTGGACCGCCCTCCTATATAGACTGTGCTGACGTCAGCTGACTGACGATGGCAGGGGAGCGGTCCACTGTGACTGCTAGCTAGAAATTTTCCATGTGGTCCTAGCGCCTGGCAACTTAGTCCTACTGGTGTGGCCTGCTGCAAGAACCTTCCTCGAAGTAAGATCATGGTATGCTTTTTTTGGTAAATATAATCTTTATTCAACATTTTCATTTTCAAAGCCTTTGGAATCCATAAAGATCAGAAATAAGCAGTACATACAATATAGCCTGCGGTACATACAATACAATAGAAGTCAACTATCATGTGGATAAACGTGTGGGTATAGACCTAGGGCTTCTCTGTTAGAAAAGGGAGAAAGGTCAAGACTCAGGACTAAGTTACCGTCAAGGGACAAGTCGGGATCTTTGGTCATAACGTGCAGGATCCACCGGATCCATTTCAAGGAACCAAGGTCTACCCTATCATTTAATGAATGCGTGATCCTCTCCATTCTATAGATCTGATTAACAATAGCTCTCCAATTAGCCAGGGATGGAACCTGGGGTGCAAGCCAGGCCCTGGTAATTACCTTCTTTGCCCAGTATTAGTAGGATGCCTTGGGTATTGTGAGTGCGGATCATGCAGGCCAACGCAGTATGCTTGAGCTTCATTATAATTTAGTAGCACAGTGGAAATCAGCAGAGGGTCCAAAGCAATGGGGCTGGTGAAATGGGAAACGCCGATGGCATCATCCGCCAATCAAGGCAATTTTCAGATCCTACAAATTCTACCCTCCTCCCAACATGCTTGAAAGCTACAACACTAACTAATGTGCGGGGGATCTAGATGTTACGTGGTCAAACGCGATATCCAAGGCCACCCCAAGCCATCCACAGGAGGCTCTCTAGTAGGGCATTGTTTTCATCCATCCCCTCCAAATTTGAGGAGGGGATTTCATATGCAACATTCCATAGTCTCCATGAATCCAGAGTTTTTTTTTTTGGGGGGGGGGGAGGCATTAGGCTCACATCACAAACCCAGGTTACCCATATAAGGGCTTAACGCACTCCACTAGGTCAGGTTTGACTGACTCTTACTCAGACAAGCAGGGAGTTCAAACATGCAACATGATTTTCACACAAACCATTTCAATACCATAGTTGGGCATTATTCTTATTTAAGTCAGTTTCCCTGAATGGGACTTCTAAAAACTGTAGTGGAACCCCTGATAATCCACAAGCACAGATCCCAGATTCTTTTTTTCCCCAGCACTGTTATTTTGTGAAGTGGAGACCAGGACAGGCACACTGAGCTGAGGCTCATTTCCACAAAGTCGAGCAATACCATTAAAAAGCACATGCAGAACAGGAAAAAGTAACAACTGGTGAAAGCTATGACTAATCTACTGCTGCAGAGATCAGCGATGACTTACTGCTAGCCCTATTTGACAGTTGAGACTCAGATGACTGATTTTAGTTTTTTACTGTACTAATAAAAAAATACCATGGTAACCCATCCCTGCAATAGTCCTGTAGCCAGCATTCAAGGAGAAAGTACACTTACGTAAGAACTTACCATAACAGCAGATCTTCGAGAGAGGTTCCTGCAGTAGGTCATAACATGCAGGACTGCGCCCTGTGGCATCAGGAATACATGGTAAACTTTTGCTAGCAATGTCTGGTGGGGGACCACCTCCCTGACATCACGTGACTGACACCAGCGTGATCCTACAAGTGGGCAGTCCCTGCACCCGCTTTCCAGTTCTCCCGCCGGAGACCCGAGAGAGTGCGACAGGAGAAAAGAATATAGTCCCAGGAGCCCAATCCAGACAGGCCTGCAAGAGCAAACAAAAGACTGGAGGAAGAAGGAGAGGGGGAAAAAAATTACCTACTGCAGGAACCTCTCTCAAAGATCTACTGTTACGGTAAGTTCTTACGTAACTGTACGACCTTACTTTGAGAGGGTTCCTACAGTAGGTCATAATATGTAGGAGGAGTCCCGAGCAGTCAACTGATCAGGACAAACTGAAGCACGGGAATAATGAAGGTCTGTGACAGAAGGCCCTGCAGATGGCTAGGCCAAAACTCACCCTATGCCTACAGGCAATGTCCAGACTGTAAGGTTTAGTGGAGGTGTGGAGTGAACTCCAAGTTGCAGCAGCACAAATCTCTGCTGCGGACACATTACTGAAATAAGGCAGCAGAGGCAGCCACACCTCTGGTGGAATGATCTTTGACCTCTCCCGGAAGAAGATTGCTGTACTTCTGTTAACAGAAATGAAACTAGTTAGCCAATCATTTGGACAAGCACTGCTTAGAGACTGCCAACCTCAGAGTCCTGGGGGCAAAGGAAACAAAAGGCTGGTCGACTTTACGGACATCATTAGCCCTGTTCATGGGGTAGCACAATATCCTGTGCATATCTAAAGTGTGCAGGAGCATCTCACCCCTATTAGCATAAGCCAGATAACAGACTGGCAGTTCGACGGTTTGATTCAGAGTGAACTCAGAAACCACCTTGGGAAGAATCTTAGGATTTGTACACAAAGCCACCCGTCTCTGTGGAAAATCAGATAAGACTTCTTACTTATCAGGGCCTGAAGCTCAGAGATCCTTCAAGCAGCAGTAATGGCAACTAAAAAGATGCCTTCCAAGACAGATAATGCATCTCACGGCTTACTGCTGGTTCATAGGGAGGTAAAGTAAGCTTTTACAAAATAAAATTCAAATCCCAAGGGGGGGGTTATGTATAGGGGGCTTTAGATAGAGGATCCCTCTCAGAAATGTACTGGATACCTCCAACTGAGCAATCGTCTTCCAGTCCACCAGAGAGTGGTAGGCAGAGAGAGCAGACAGTTGGATCTTTAACGAAGAGTAACTTGAGTCATGAGTCAGACAGGTGCAAGAGGTACTCCATTACCTGGGGCACAGGGCAAGAAAGAGGGTCCCGCCCTTTTGAGGCCACTGAAATGGATAACCGTTTCCATTTCATGGCATAAGTAGCTCTAGTGGAAGGCTTTCTGGCCTCCACTAAAACTTGGGTGACCCTGCTGGAGACTCCAAAACGGCTCACAATTATGTCTAAAGGAACCACGCATGGAGGTGTAGGGACCTGAGGCCCAGAAGCATCAACAGATTGTACTGAAGAGGCAGAGGTACTGGGGGTTCCACAACCAACTGCTATGGGAATGGAAAGCAAATCTGCCTGGGCCAGAGGGGGGCGATCAGTAACAGTTGTCCCCACTCTGCCTGAAGTTTCAGCAGAACCTTCTGCAGAATGGGAAAGGAAGGGAAGGCGTACAAGCATCTCCTGTCCAACAGAGAGATAACGTGTCTAGCCAGGTAACACCAGGCCCCTGAATGAGTGCGCAAAGCCTGGGAAGTTTGCGTTGGATGGGGAGGTGAACAGGTCTACTTCTGGATGCCCCCAGCGGCAGAATAAATTTTCTGCCATTTCCTGGTGTAGTTCCCATTCGTGAGCTAGGACTAAGGTACAGCTGAGGCTGTCCACCAGGGCACTGAACACCTGGAACATGCACGGCTGTGAGACGAAGACCATGCTGGACTACCCAGTACCAAACCCGCATCGCCTCCCTGCATGGGGGATACAATCAGGTGTCTCCTTGCTTGTTGATGTACCAGACCACACACATATTATCGGTCTGTACCAACAGTGTTCCCACTGTCAGAAGGGACTGGAAGGCTTGAAGGGTGTACAGGACTGCCCACATCTCCAGAATGTTTATGTGGAGTGAGGATTCCAACTGGAACCACTTCCTCTGGGTTTGGTGGTCCCCCAGGTGAGCTCCCCAACCCAGACCTGATGCGTCTGTGGTGAGGGTCCACGAGGGCGGAAAGGGGCTGAACGGTGTCCCGAGACATGTTCAGAGGGTCCTGCCACCACAAGAGGTCCTCCTTGCACGTGCTGGACACCAGAATTGGATGATCCAGATCGTCTGTACCCTGATCCCACTGGACCCGTAAGGTACACCGGGTGACCCTCATATGCAGCCTGGCCAGAGGTACGGTCAGAATGGCCACAGCTATCAACTCGAGGAGGCATAAAAAACGCCCTGGCTGGGGCACGGCTGGAGGAGGCTACCAGCTTGTCCTGCTCCTGCAAAGTATCCGCTCTGTCTGACAGGACGACGACCTTGCCCTGGACCATGTCCAGTACCACCCCAATGAATTGGAGGCACTGGGATGGGACCAGAGACTACCTGAAGTAATTGATAGTAATACCCAGTCATGCAAAAAGGTTCAGGGTGGAGGACAGGGAATCCTCCACGCTGCTCCTGGACAGGGCTGCTATGAGCCAATCATCCAGGTACGGGAACACACATTCCCTGGTGACGAGGTGCTGCTGCCACCACTGCTAAGCACTTGGTGAAGACTTAGTGCCAAGGAAAGGCTGAAGGGGAGGGCTTTGAACTAGTGGTGCTCCCTTCGGAAGGAAAACCGCAGGAAGCAGCAGCGGCCCGGGAAAACCGTGATGTGTATGTACAAGTCAGCATATCCAGTGCACAGAGCCAATGGTCTGTCTGGAGCAAGGGCAGAAGTCCCTGGAGAGTCCACATGTGGAACCTATTGTACTCTACATGAAGGTTCAGCTGGCTGAGGTCCAAGATGGGCCTGGGATCACCAGTCTTTTTGGGAACGAGGAAAAAATGGGAGTAATACCCTTTTCCCCTCTGTGCCCAGGGAACTGGCTCCATCGAAGATTTTTGGAGTAGAGCCTGGATCTTGTCCCTCACCAGTGTTACGTGGTCTGAGGGATAATGAGATCATCTTGGAAGAGAGTCTGGAGGTTTCTCCAGAAGCTTGATGTTGTGTTCTCTTGCTATGAGTTGAATAACCCAGGAATCTGAAGTGATGCCCTGCCTGCCACTCTGCTAAGTGGAGGCAATCCCCCACTGGCTCCACACTGGAGGTGGGGCTGAAGGAGTCAGGAGGTGGAGGGAGGGGAAGGTACTGCCTGTGGCTTGCTGGGTCTTGGAGGCAGGGGGAAAGGTAACGGCAGGTCCCGATGCTCTCCTTTTGATTGACGCCTGTTAAAAGGATGTTTGCCTTGGCACTTTTGCTGGTGCCAAAAGGGCTGCTTAGGCTTGAAGCCTGCCTTGTACATGGACTTAACTGATCTCAGGGCCTACCCACTGTCCTGGAGGCCCGTGATGATGATCTTGGTATCGCTTCTGAAGAGGACGGAGCCTCTGAAGGGGGTGTCCTGTATGGCTGCCTGAACATCCTGGGAGAGTCCAGAAATACGGAGCCAAGCGTGGCACCTGAGGCAGACTGCTGTTGCCAAAGAGCAAGCCACGGCATCTACAGAGTCGTAGGTACCTCTCAATGCGTGCCTACAAGAGATCTTAGACAGCCTCACGGCCTTGGTAAGCTCTGACTTAAGGTCAGAGTCCTTCACCATTTCCAGCCTAGCCTCGAGCTGAGCCATGGTAGCTTTTTGGTATGAAATCATATGTGCTACATAGTTCAAGGAATGCAGAGGAGGAGTAGATCTTATGCCTGAACTGATCCAACTGCCTCGACTCGTCAGGAGGGGAAGTACTCATATGTTTAGGTTTGGCAGTACGGTCATGAGCCGCAGCAGTCACGATGCAGTCTGTCTTGGGGTGAGAGCATAGCTAAGGTGCGCTCTCAGGAGAATGGCAGGCCTGGTCCGCCTTCTTGGGGATGGCCGGGATGGAATGAGGCATCTGCCAGATAGTGGAGGGGAGATCCTCATGGGGCTCCATCCACGGAGGGTGGGGTTTCGAAATGGGTGATGCCTCCGCTAAATCAAAGTGCTCTGCTAGGCGCTTGTGTTTCAGGTCTTGCTCCTCCACATTCCAACCATTAGCTTGTTGGAGGATGCAGAGGAGTTAGATGAAGGAGAGGTCTTCGGGAGGAGACTCCTTACCCTTGAAGTCCATAGCTCCCGAAAAGGTTTCCGGAGGATGAGTCAGAGAAGTCAGCCTCCAAGTCAGAGGATTCCCCGTCAGAGGTCTCAGGCTCTGTCAGAGTGACCTCTGGAGTAGTGCCCCTAAAGATATGCACCATGGTAGAATGGCCTGATCTATGTGAACCCACGAGAGACCAGGAGCGTGGAGTGGGGGGTTGACACCAGGGCCTGCAGTCTTGTCTAGATCCGCCACCAACTGGGATCTGGCCTCTTGCCACCAGGTATGGAACATGGCATGGAGGTCCTGCTGAGGTGGAGGCTGAGGCTGATATTGAAGTGGAGGCTGGCAATACTGGTAACCCACCCCTGAATAATGAGGGGAAGGGTAACCTGGGGCCTGAAAAAGGGGGCCATAGCACAGCGCCTGATACCCAAGATAAAAACCGTGGGCGAAAAGGGCCATCAGGCCTGACAACAGGTATCCTGGTGTCAGCAGGCCGGTGTAATGTGAGTAGCCCAAGGGCGGACCATGGGGAATACCCTGATGGTCCAAGGGGACCTCAAAGGAGGCAGAGCAGAGGGACCTGGCAAGTTATCCAGTTTTGGGAGTTCCGACATCAGGATATCTGGCGTTGGGGCCAGCGCCAGGATGCCTGGCATCCAGTCACCGGGAAAGATGGCATCAGGCGTAGGGGGCCTGACAGAGGCTCTGACGGGTGGTAGCCCAAGGATTCACATACGGCAACTGAGGTCAGAAGCCTGTAGGCTGGTGGAGGAACCCCTGGTGTCGGGATTGAGGAAGGGTACGACGGGATAGGAAGGTCCCTGGGAGACGGTGGAAGAAAAGACACCAACATAACAGCCCCAGGAGAGTCATCCATGGGGTTTTGGAGGGTTACCAGTGCTGGAGTGGGTGAAGAAAAGACCACGTCCAGGGGACCCACTTCCCCCCCTGTCTCGGGTAGAGGTTCGGGCACAGGAGGTTCCACCAGCAAAGGTGAAGAGGAAGGCTCCCGGTCAGGGGAAAACTCATGGGAGGGCTGGCCTTAGGAGATCAGCGAGCTCAGCCGGACTTCAGGTGTGTCAGAGTCAGCCCCCGATGGGCGAGGTTCGACCGGGCGGATGCCAGAGTCCCCTGTGTCTGACTTATCGGTGAAGGAGCCAGTTGGGGGAGAAGCCCCCAACCGGCTTATCGGTTGATGTCTGGCAGGTTCCCTCTGGGCAAGAACCCAACTTACCGAGGACTGTGCAGGCTCCGGAAGAATTGAGAGTCCGGCCTACCGGTGGTGACCGGGGATCCGCTGAGGTCCCAGTGGAGGTTTATTGGTTGAGGATACCTGCCTGGAGCCCGTCTTAATGGGCTTAAGAGAAGAAACGGTACTGGGAGAACCAGACGAGACCTGGACAGTCACTAGGGGAGGCGGCGGAGCGGTTTTGACTACAAGCTTGAGCCCGGCAACCTTACTGGTCGAGGGCCACTCTCGGTCCTTCAGGCGCTCATGCTTCTGGTGCTTCTGTGTCTTTTTTTGCTCCACAGTAGGGGAAGAAGTAGAGACCCTCAGCTTCTGTATCTCTTGCTATTCGATGACCATCCTGGACTTCCAAAGATGGGCCGGGCCTAGGCAGAAGAAGCAGAGCTTATGACTGCCTTTGTGAGGGATCTGCGCGCCGCACTTCTCACAATTCTTCTTGGTCTTCATAGTATTTGGAGAAGAGATACAATAAATAATTAACTATAATCTAAGAAAAGAAAGAAATACTTAGCAAAATGGCAATCGATTGGAACAACCTTCACCGTGAGGTCCTTGCATAGGTCGACGGTGGGAAAGAACTGGAAGGCGGGCCCTGGGGACCGCCCACTTAAAGGACCACACTGACGCCAGTCACGTGACATCAGGGCAGTCCCCTGCCAGACACAGCAGATATTTGCTGTGCGGTCCTGACGCCAGAGGACGCAGTCCTACATGTTATGATCTACTGCAGAAACCCTCTCGAAGCAAGATCTCCATGTTACCAGTAAACCGGTATCCATATACAGGTCTCATCTGCTTTTCTTCCATCTTTACTGGCTTTCAAACTCACTGGTTGTTTCACATTTGTGTTCAAGTATGGAGGACCATTTTGGAAATGCCATGACATCAGTAATTACGTAGGTTATTGTCCGTGTTAACTAGACCTGCTTACGTCATTGACAGAAAATATCAGTGGATTTGGATGGGTCATAACAGAGTTAAAGTTGCCAGTAGCCAAACAGCATTTTACTAAGCATTTCTGAATTTAGCTAAAAATAACAGTGTTTAAGTAACCAAATCGCTTCTGCTATAGGACAGGCTACATAATCAAGGTTCAATGAAGACTAAGAGCCTTGTCATTTTAGCCAAAATGCTATAGAGTTTCAGACTTGTACCTTAAAGAGGAACAGTCAACACAAAGTGACCCACAAAAGCATTTTTATTTGCTTACCGTTTACTGTAGCATACCAGAGTGCACCAGACTAATTTTGCTCAGCTCTAGGCTGACATCTTATGTTACTACAAAACCCAGAATCCCCTGCAGCTGACATCAGCGCAGTAGGCAGTGGTGGGAGATTCAACAGCTGCAGTGAATGTTAGAGCATTTATAAACTCCAATCAGATATTTTCTGGATCTGCTTTTCTCCAGGGGCTCAGTATAGTCCTCTGTGACGTAGGACAGCAGGACCAGAGAACAAAAGATCAAAGCTTATATAAACTAACATGCACTGCAGGCTACTGGATCTCCCACTGCTGCCTACTGGGCTGATGTCAGCTGCAGGGGATTCTGGAATTTGTAGCAACATAGCCTAGAACTGAGCAAAATTAGTTTTACACAATCCACCATACTACAATAAACGGTAAACCAAAATGTTTTTGCACACAAAGTGCACTCTGGGACTAGACCCATACGTGAGTGTGAAACCCTTGGTGCTCTCTGTTTCCCTTTAAACACTGATAAACAGTAGCATCAAAAATATACCAGTAAGGAAAATTCCACAGTTTCTGCATACAGTTGTTCAAATCAAAACTTTGACTTGGGTAACCACGGCTGTAACTGAATGTGCACTTGTACTTCATTGTTTATAATGAAACCATCTCTCATTTTGAACTTGTCCTGGACAAAGGGCAATAAGATCTGCACACACCCGTTTCTGCAGCATTAGAAAAATGTAACATGTTAATTGATTCTGCTGGAGTCTTGAGAAGCTAAACCACTTTAAAATTTCTAGTATATTCACTGGAGAAGATTTCCTTCACTGTTCATATCAGTATAGGGCAGCTTTTTCATGGGCCTGTCCAGTATTGCATCCTTTGTGGGAAGACACAGCCCAATCCTGCTCGAAGATCCTCGACACTAATATCCCACTTCAGTTTGAACATCTTGTATTGGGTGTCCTTCCACAAGAGGCCCGCTCTCCACAGGATATATAAATATTTGCACTGAATTCTATTCGTGGCAGCCATGAAAATCAGAACTATACACTGGATAACACCAGAAGTACTAACAAAGTGGGGAGTGGGTTACCCTCACAAAGGTTATCAGTGAAGGTGATGGACATGTTAGCCAGGATACAAGTTTACCTACTGTAGGACAGTGAAAACCTGAGTTATACTGACTAGTTGGCAGAAATGGATGAATATATCTCACAATCTAGCCAAGATCATGGAACCAGAACTCCATTTGTTTATAATACTGCTGACACACAGCCTACTAGTTTCTCCTGATGTTTTTCTATCAAGTGTTCAGCTACTAGCCACAAGTTCTTCTGTGACTGTTAGTTGGTTATTCTGCATAATCCAGACTACATCTCCTTACTGCATGTATCAGACCTTGCAGTTCTAAGTAATTATCTGCAGTCTGTGATGTTCTATATTACAAACACCCAATAAATTAGGAGTATCAAAAAAAAAGTATGTACAGCTCTATTCTGCCTTTTCAGAAGGCAACTGCTGCTGTGGCCGAACAGTGGCCCAGAAGCTGCATGCAGTGCTTCCATGAAAGCAACCCAGATATGAGAGCAAGCCAAAGTTTCTGCAGCCAGCCAACCAAAGAGAGTTCCTGCTCAGCAACACATCCCAGCCTGGGAGGGAAGGAGCCACAATGACCGCTCTTGGTGGGCCAACGGAGACTGCTCCATGGCGAGGGGTAGGCACTGACATGCTGCTGTAATGGGGTGAGGCAGTCTACAGCAAATACAAAAGATTAAACTTTAAAAACCTTTTGATGGCACAACCTGGTCTTTTTCAACCAGTTTTAAACACATTCACTACTGTTTGCATGACTATTAAATTAGCACTAAAACCTTAGAGAAGATCCAGATATAATGGCTGGGTGATGACTGACCCAGCATCCTTTGAGAAAGCAAACGTGTGGAGATGGACCGTGGCACCCTACTGCCCCCACTCGGCTTGTACTGTCACTACCTAGTCTTGATGTGCTGCTGTGCACTTTCTTGCACTTATAGTGATAGTGTGTAAGAGTAGAAGAACAGGTTACTCACCTGTAACAGTAGTTCTAAGAGTGGTATATGTTGTTCATCCACACTTCTTGGCATGTCCCTTTCCCCTTTAAATCTTGCTGGAAGTCTTCACGCTGGCTCCTCCCACCCACCCAGGTGGTATATACCTGCCCGCCTATGACACAGATCTCAGCCAGATGGAACTCAGGTTGTAAAAGGCCCACAGCCAGGAGGTCGAGGGTCCATAGGTTGAACAACATATACCACCCCTAGAACTACTGTTACATGTGAGAAACCTGTTCTAGGATCGTGGATATGTTGTTCATCCACACTTCTTGCCAGACTTCTAGCAGTTCTCCGGGAGGGAGGCAAGGCGCACACCCCCTACTTAGTGAATAGAGATTGGAGAACTGAGGCCCCAAAACCAGCATCCCAGCGTGACTCAAGGTCAATGTGGTAGTAGGTGATGAAGCTGTTTGCTGACTTCCAGGTAGCAGCCAGACAGATTTCCTGGATAGGGATGTCCCTGGAAGCAGCCACTGATGCAGCAGTATGACTGGTAGAATAAGCTCTTATTCCTCTGGGAGGCTCTTTGCCCAACTCATAGCACAGACCTATGCATGATGTGATGCATCTTGCAACAGTCTGATTCATTGCAGGTCTGCCAGAACTGGCTTCAGCATAGGTGACAAACAGCTGGCAAACCTCTCCACGAATTTCCACTGTCCTCTCCTTGTAATAGGAGAGAGCACGTCTCAGGTCCAAAGTATGGAGCCTGTACTCTGCCTCCGAGGTGTAATTAGGGTAGTATACCAGCAGTCAACACCTGGTTAAGGTGAAACTCTGACACCTCCTTCGGAAGGAATTTCGGGTGGGGGCGCAGGACAACTTTGTCCCTGAGGAAGACCAGATAAGGGGAGTCTACTGAAAGCACCTGGAGCTCCCCTGTCCTTCTGGGAGACGTGATAGCCACCAGGAAGGCTGTCTTCCATGACAAGTGAGAGAGCTCACACTTGTGCACTGGTTCGAATGGCATGCCCATGAGCTTTGCCAATACCAGCAGTAGATCCCATGGAGGTGGAGGTTCATGCACCAGAGGGGATATGTGATCCAGGCCTTTGAAAAAGTGCCTGACCACTGTCTACTGCACCAATGTTGGCTGACCGGCCCACGCCCGGTAAGCAGAAATGGCTGCCAGGTGCACCTTGAGGGTCGATGACTGCAGACCCCCTTTGGAGAGGGACCAAAGGTAGTAGAGAATGTTAGCCACAGAACAGGATAAGGGGTCCAGACCCTTACCCTGACACCAAACTGAAAACCTTTTCCATTTGAAGGCATAACATTTCCTGGTCGGTTCCTTTCTAGATGCCTCCACCACAGTGTACACATCTTAAGAAAGACCCAAAGCCTGGAACTCTAGCCGCTCAGGCACCAGGCTGTGAGGTACAGGGATTGAAGGTCCAGATGGAAGACCTTCCCCTGGTCCAGAGATATCAGGTCCGGGCGTGTACAAAGCCACTCCGGGGGCCTGCAGCCGAGGCTGAGGAGATCTGGAAACCAGAACTGGCACGGCCAGTTTGGGGCTACCAGAATCACCTTCGCCTTGTCCCTCCTCACCTTGAGTAACACCTTGTGGATCAAGGGAAATGGAGGGAAGGCACAGAGGAGGCCAGGGGTCCAGGGTCTCGAGAAGGCATCCCCATGCAGCAAGCCCTGCTGAAGGGGGTGGGCATGAAACAGCCTCAGCTTGGTGTTTTCCCTGGAGGCAAACAGGTCCACCATTGGTTTGCCCCAACTGGAGAACAGGCTGCAAGCTACCTCTGGTTGGAGAGACCACTTGTGGGATGTCTGGCCTAAGCGGCTGAGAGCATCCGCAAGCTGGTTTGAGGCTCCTGTCACATGGATGATTAGGAGGTCTGCCTCCAGCCGGCTTACGAGGGTCCAGATGCGGAGCGCCTTCTTGCATAGCAGACGGGAGTGCTTGCTGCCCCGTTTGTTGAGGTAGTGCATGGTCGTGGTATTGTCCGTTTGGACTTGAACCACTTTACCCCGGAGCTGAGGAGCGAAAGCAGACAGTGCCAGTCTGACTGCTCTGAGCTCCAACAGGTTGATGTGGCATCGGGACTCCTCAGGGGTCCAGAGCCTGTGGGCCCTTTTGTCCCCCTTGTGGGCTCCCCAGCCAATGAGAGAGGCATCGGTCGTAAGAACGACCGTTGGCTCGGGGCGGACAAACGGGATCCCTTCCTGCAACTGGTCTGGGGCGATCCACCATTGGAGAGCGTCCCACATCTTCTGGGTTATCGTGATCAGCTGGTCGAAATGACCGTGACACCAAGTCCACTGGGTGGCCTGCTCCCATTGTAGGGGGTGCATGTGCAACAGGGCCCCAACGGACCACTGAGGTGCATGCTGCCATGTAACCCAGAAGGTGCAGAAAGTTCCAGGCAGGGAGCAAGTACCCAACCAGAAATGATTTGGCAAAGGAGGAGAGAACCTCCGCCCTGTCCGCTGGGAGCCGAGCTCTGGCTTGACGAGAGCCGAGCTCTGCCCCGATGAAGCCCACCACCTGAGAAGGCACAAGTTCCGACTTGGCCTCGTTGATCAGGAGGCCGAACTGGGAGCAGGTTTGGAGGGCCAGATCCCTGGACCTCTCCACCTCCTGTTGGGTGGAACCTGCAAGGAGCCAACTGTCGAGGTAGGGGTAAATTCTGACTCCCCGACCCCAGAGATGGGCCTCCACCACTGCAATGCATTTGGTGAAGACCTGTGGGGTCAATGACAGGCCAAACAGCATGGCTTGGAACTGGTACAGGGTCCCTTCGACCCTGAAGCGGAGGAACCACTCATGGGATGGACAGATTAGGACGTGAAGGAACGCGTCCTGCAGATCCAGTGGACAGAACCACATGTTTCGCTCCAAGGATGGCATGATCTGGGACAGAGTGACCATCCGAAAGGTGAGTGACCGGAGGTATTGATTCTGGTCGTGGAGATCCAGAATGGGGCACCAGCTCCTCGTCTGATTGGGAACCAGGAAGTACCTGGAGACAAAGCCTGGGTCTGCAGACGGATCCGCCACAAGAGCTACTGCCCCCTTGAGGAGGAGCTGAGCAATGTCGTCTCGAAGAACTGACTGGATGCATGCGGAAATCTGTTCTTCCCGATGGATGCGGGCCCGGCTGGGAGGGTACTGCTCGAATTCTAAAGGTTGTCCCTGACCGACCACTTCGAGAACCCACCTTTCCGTAGTGATAGTGAACCAGGCAGAAAGGAAGTGGCGAAGCCGGCCCCCCACGGGAAGACCCCGAGCTGGTATGATGGGAATAAAGGTGGCAACCCCAACCCCATCACTGAGCAGGCTTGGAGGAGGAGGAAGCTCCAGGACCTGAGCCTCGGCCGCCTCTACCGGCCTGTTGGGGCTCAGGCTTGGGCCAAGGGCACCAAGCTCGAGCCTGCTGCTGATGCTGTTGTCCTCCCTGGTAGGAGGACTGCTGAGCCGCAGGGGGAAGAGTGCCGAAAGGGCTTCTTTTTCTTCTGCTAGTTCTTGCCCGAAGAACTCTCGACAGAAGTGGCGTCCAAGGTGGCACTGGACTGCTATGCGCTGCAGGTGACCGGCCACTCCTGGGCCAAACAAGTCGATCCCAAGGAAGGGCACATCAGCTAACTTGTGCTGAATATCCGCCGGGAAGGAGGAGAGCCTCAGCCAATCCCTGCGGTGAGAGGCAACTGCGGCGGCCATCGAGCAGGCACAAGAGTCCCCGATATCCAGGGCCGTCTGGAGCTGCTGTTTGGCAACAGCACGGCCCTGATCTCGGACCTGTTTAACTGTGGTCTGCATGTCTGCGGGGAGATGAGGGAGGACTTCATCCAATGACCAGAGAAGGGCATGGAAAAGTGTGCCATAATGACGGCTGAACTTGCCTGACGAAGGCCCGAGGAAGGTGCCGCGTAGACCTTCCACCCCAAATGGTCCAAATACTTGGACTCCTTGTCAGGAGGTCGGTCAATGTCAGCAGAACTGCCAGTATGCCTGAAAACAAAGGCGGTCACCAAGCTCTCGGCCGAAGGGTGCTCTGTGAACCCTGCAAGGGACCCCATGGGCACAGCATACTTGCGGGCCATGCGGGCAGACGGTGCTGGACATGAGGCAGGACGCTGCCACAGTTCGCGTGCCAGACCAACAATGGCCTCTGCCATAGGAAAGGCCTCCGTCGGGGTATCCCTTCTCTTGAGGATGTCCGTGAGAGGGTATTCCGCCTTTTTCTGGATGTGTTCCAGTGACATCCCTGTAGAATCAGAGATGAGATGAAGGATCCCTTGGAAGGATGAAGGACCTTCCTCGATCCCTGTGCCAACGGACGATTCATTATCCCCAGAATGAGTGTGCAGCCCAGTGACATCAGAGTCCAAAGAGTCGGGCTACAGTGGCCTGCCGCCCAAACCGCCCTCGACCAGTCGAGGGCAGTCCAGCATGACCGTGATCAACAGACGTTGGGGAAGCCTGGTATCTGGTCAGTCCTCTTTGGAAGGAGCCCCTCCCACAGGCTGCTTAGGCGGCAGCTCCACCACTATCGGTGGCGAGACTGGTATAGGCCGAACCGGAGGACAGGCCGGCTCCACGGGCGGAGGAACCAAAGGCTTCAGTTCCGAGGGGTCTGCTTTGGCCTGGGAGGCGAAAGCCAAGTAATGGCCAGGGTAGAAGTCCATGTCGGCTTGTGCCCAGACAAAATCAGCTGTTGCTACATGAGGTCCTCATAGTGTTGACAGAGTTTCTGTCAGAGCCTCTCCTCATCTGAGGAGGACGAGAACGACTGGTGGCGTCTCCTCTTTTTGGAGTGCTTGTTACTCTTCCTCGGCCGTCCAGACAAGGGGGTTCTCGACCGAGATCAGACGGGCTGACTCGGTCGCTAGGGTGACACCGTCGGGACCAGTGATACCCGGGGATCCAGAACCAGGTCCTCGGGGACACCAGCAGGCTGAGAAGTCCTTTCCAAAGAGTAGTTGACCGGGGCAGGAGACAGTGGGTCGATGGGATCGAGGACAATCTCGACCTCATCGGCTGCATCCTCTGTCGGCTGGCCTGACAGAAGGGCCGTGAAGCCTACGGCAGAGGAAGCGATCTGGACTGAGAGGTCTTCCACTGAGATCTCTCTCTCTCGGTCCCAAGAGCATCTTTGCCGAGACAAAGACGTGCTCAGTTCCTCAGCTCTTTTACGAGACTGGGAGGAGTGCGAGCCTGCGGACACCTCTCCCCGGGTGGGGAGAGACTGACACAACTCCTTGAAGGAACTCGAGAAGGTGAAGCCCAGGTTGAGTGGATCGAAAAAGCTTTGATTGTCAGAATCGCGGCAGTTTCTTCTTTGAACGCCTTCATGCTTTTCAGCTGCTTGGCGGAACCCACGGCTGCGGAAACTGTCCACCTAGCCTCCTTGAACTTCACTGGAGGATTCTTTTCCTCCAGTCTCCCCAACTTTAAACGTGTCAGGCGGTCGTCCAGGACATTGGGATGGAAGGTAAAGCAAAAGCTGCAGGACAAGGTGTCATGGCCGACACCTAGGCAGTAGAAGCACGTGAGATGGGGATCGGTGAGCGACATCTTCTGGCCGCAAGGACACCGCCGAAATCCTGGAGAAGATTTCTCTTCCATGACTGAGGATGCAAAAGCGCAATTGCTAACTCGGATGAGTTTAATTTCAGTAAAACCGAAATATTGGAAGCCAGGGCATACGAAATGCGTAAGCACAAGGCAGGCAACCTGTATCTTCTAGCGGAAAGGAAGATCTGGCATCACGGGGCGAAGCTGAGGTATATACCACCCAGGTGGATGGGAGGAGCCAGCTTGAAGACTTCCGGCAAGATTTAAAGGGGAAAGGGACATGCCAAGAAGTGTGGATGAACAACATATCCATGATCCTAGAAAGTCTTATTTGAAGCTGTGCAGACAAGTCCTGATACCTTCTTGTTGTAATACAGTCTATGGACCTTATCACACACAAACGCTTATAGGTGAAGTCCCTTCTACTCTACAGAACTGACAAGTCTCTCCACCTTGGGAGTTGGGAGGGATTGAGAAGGCCTGGAGAAGCAAAAATGCTGCCTTAGTCATGTGTGAAGAAGACACTCAGACCCTACAATCATGGATTCCTCAATTCCACCAGACATTTGTCTTGGTGGGGGGGGGGCTGACCCCATCATGGAGGAAAAAGCCATCAGAGGGCACCAGCTGGGGGGGCTAGTAGCATGCAGGTCTAATGTCAGACTGAGGTAGAGGGAGAAAAAGCATGATTTAAATAAAATAAACTGCAGGGAGGGCTGGATGGTTCAGACAACTGACAATGGGTTGCGGTAGATTAACTGGTGTTCTTCCCCTGAGGCTCAGCATGCCTTACAATGCAGTACAGAAACAAATTAATTCATATGGAGCCTTTCTAAAAAGAGCATCTGCTGGGGGAATGTATGGCTCAGTGAAGTGGCAGTGGGTTTTGGATCCTTTCTAGAAAAAGCAACTGCTGGGGGACTGGAATATCAGTGAGCTGGTAGTGGGCTATGGAGGCATTCTAGAAACAAACTTCTAGGGGACTGGATGGCTCAGTGAACTGGCAGTGGATTTTGAAGCCTTTCTACACACAGCAACTGCAGGGGGACTGGATGGCTCAGTGATCTGGCAGTGGATTATGGAGCCATTCTAGAAAAAGCAACTGCTGGTCGACTGGGTAGCTCAGTGAACTGGCAGTGGGTTATGGAGCCTTTCTTAACATGAAAAAAGTCAACTGCTGGGGGACAGGATGTCTCAGTCTACTGGTGATAGGTTATGGAGCCATTCCAGAAAAAGTAACTGCTGGGAGACTGGAAGGGTCAGTGGACTGGCAGTGGTTATGAAACCTTTGTAAAAAGGCAATTGCTACTTAATGAGGTGCTAATATCAAAGCATTTTTGTGAGTGGTGGGCAGTTGTTTTTACGAAAAGCAACAGATATATTTTAGGCAGGCATCTCATACTAAGGAGTTGCCAGACTGAGCAGCTAATTTAGCCTAAAATAGATTTTTTTTTGTGCAGTAATAAAATCTCAACTTACATCTGAATTCCCAACTCGTAACTTCAGAGTATGAGCTGAGCACTGCAGCTCTGCCCCTAAAAACAGCACTTTGATGACACAAGGTAGGGAACAGAGCTGCAGGTGCTCTATAGATCAGTTTAATCAGCAGATGGGGGCCATCTAAACATACATACAGTATCTTTAAGACTGCAGTTATACATGTGTGGGGCCGTATTATTTAAGTTATGAATTGGGGTTCCAAACGCATTAAAAAGCCATTAACCAGACTTACCCTGTTTTCAGTCAGTGCACGGTTGGGCTTGGAAGGAGTAAGACGTTCACTGTCCATGACAGGATTACTTTGGTGGACCATAGAGAGGTAAGTGGGGGAGTCTGGTCTTGCACAAAATTAAAAAGGGAACAATGAGGGATGCTTTTTTTTGGGTCTGGTCCCAACAAAGGGGACTGGGCAACCCAGTGTCTGTATGTTTGGCAGCACTGGGGTGGCATACTATTTTGTTTTTGAGAGTGTTAGCTGGCACTGGGGGTTCACGCATCCCAGCACTGGAGAGTGTTTAGTGGGTGATAGCTACCTGTCTGGTGGGAGGGGGTGATACCGTAGCTATACCAGCACCTCCATCAGTGTTTAAAAGTTGGGTCGCTGTGACATGAAGAAAAAAAAAAAACACCCTATCACAGCAAACACTGGTCACAATATGTCTGCTAGCAAACCAAAAACGAACAAAAAAGGAATGGCAAAGACAGCAGAGAGAAACAAAGCTGCCTTATGGATGAAAAGAAACAGAAGCAAACAGAATGAATTAGAATAAAAGCAAGACGAAAGAAACAGCAAATAGATATTCATTAGGACAAATTACACAAGAATTTTTACTGAAAGGAAAAAAGAACTTGCACAACTAGAAGATTGTCCTTTAACCCCCCCCCCCCATACAAACCCACCAATATCCTAGAGAATATACAAAATATTTTTAAGCAGTTTTCTTTTTATTCCATCTTTCCTAGAGGGTGTTTCCGTCCCACAGAATTAAATTAATAAAAACATTTTTTTTCTTTCTCAATCATCCTGTTTATCTCTCAGCCCACCCTCCTGGTTAAACAAAATAAGATGAAAAAAATATCTTCCTACTGAGGACCATCCCCTTCAGGACAGTTTTCCCTTGTGACCTTGCTGCCCCAACGCATAGACAACATGAGCCCCTCAAGGCAGCCTAACAGAGACCAGACTAATTTTTTTTTGGGGGTATTTTCTTGCAAAACTTAGGGTTTTTACAATTTTCATCCCTCCGAGACCTTGTCTCTGCATGGGTCCTACAGGGCAACCACACAGAAGTATTTACCAAATTAAGAGCCCTACACCATAGCAAGGCCTTTGTGCCTTGAAACCCTACAGCATTAACGTAGGGATGGCTTTCCAGACCTGGGCCAGACTGGCAGTATACAGTCTAGAGGTGAAAGTAACACGCTGTGAATGAGTTTGGTACATCCAGCAGACCTGGGCTTGATTCCCACAACCTCCACATGCACGCTGAGTGACTCTGAGCAAGTCACTTAACCACCCGAGTGCTACCAGGTCACCCCTGAAAACAGGCACAAGTGCCTAGTGAGCCTTACCGGGCTAACAAAGAACAAAAAAACCAAAAAAATAATTAAATACAAAAAAAGCCTATACAGCTTCCCCAGTAACTGATATACCAGTAATGAATGAAAGTTCACATTCTACATCAGCTCCTGATAGTCTGGAATGGATGTGCTCTAAAAGCAGCAAAGACCCAGGAGGGGTCAGTGCTGTAAAACTAGCACACGGGCCATCTAGCTACTATAATGGGACTTCGAACCCAACAAGCCAGCCAGCTAAGGATGCCATAGAACAGTATGTTGGTGGACAGACACAGCAACCTATGAAATGTCCTGCTAAAAGACCCTTTCTCTGAGCCCAGAAAACTGTTCCAGACCAGACAGCATGGGCCAGTACCAACTAGGGAAGCAGCCCAGTCGCCTCGCTGTAGCTCAGCATTCATGAAAAGGAGAGCTTCAGATGAAGTGGGAAAGGCTTAACAGCTACCTGTGGAGTGGCATCCAGCAATTCACAAAGAACCACCTTGACCTACGGACAAAAGTCCAGATGAAAAAGCCACCACGAGCAACTGTACCAGAAACTATCTCTGAATGTCGCAGAAAATTAAATGGAAGCTGCAAGCGTCGTGCAACTAGCACCACACTGAGTCTATCACACATCCTGAATATCCTGATAATGTGGGTATTGTCCTGACTACTGAGACACTATTTCAGCACACCATCCAAAGCGTTGAGATCAGTACCCTGGGGAGACTTGACTGAGATGGAAGTGGGAGCAGACTTCGAGAGGGAAAAGGGACTGGTTGGGGAGGGACATATAAGCAGATGTGGTCAGGCCAGTACTAGACAGACCACTGGTCTTTATCTGCCATATTGTCCACTGTCTGCTAGCAAACCTCTTCTAAAGGAAGGACAGGAGGGACCTCTTGCCAGGCTGGATGACCTAAGAATGAGGAAGAAGAGTGGTAGGGATGAGTCAGGTCAAAAGATCTACAAACTACCATGGCTAGTGGTGAGGAACAGAGCAGCGAAAAACCTGCTGTTCTTGGAAGATGCAGAATCTCAATCCAGAATATGACTATTAGTCACAGTACTGAGGCATCTGCCACCGCGTCACCGCCTCTGGTATTCTCTCTGATGCTCTCAGTGACCATCACTCAATGTTCACAGTTAGGAAAAGTCCACAGAACTAAATCACCACACAAAACCATACAACTACGCTCTTTCAAGTCTCTTGACCTTGAACCTCTCCTGAGTAACCTTGCCACTTCTAACAGGTTCCCGACCCCCCCCCTCCCAACCACCCTCCGTTTGGTTGATAAGGCCCTTGCCTATTTCAAAGAAATCTTTCTTGTAAACTGGAACTCCTTTGCCCCACTCAAACAAGCCAGAGTCAGAGGTAACCACTTACCTTGGATAACCCCTGAACTTCTGGCCTGAATCAGGGTTAGAGATCGAGCCTGGAAGCGCCATAAAGCTACCCAGCTTCCTAGTGACCTCGTGAACTACCCCACGCTCTCAAACGCTTGCACCAGGGCTACAAGGTTAGCCAAGTACGAATATTTCAAATCTGCCTTCATCACCAATATAAACACTCCATCGAAGTTCTGGAAGGTGGTCCATGCCCCGCTTATCCTTTTAAATCTGTTCTCGGTAGTTAAAGTAACAGATCACTAGGGTGTCGACCACCAGCCGAAATGCTGAGGAATATAACCCTACTATACCTCCTGCGCCATTGAGCTACTAAATCCCTCCCCATCCTCTACCGGTGTGCCCCCTCCACCACCCTCCCATCTCCCTTTCTCTTTCGCTACTGTAACCCCAAACGATGCGCTAAGTGCCCTCCTCACCATCAACCCCTTTTAAACATGCCTCCCCTGACAGCCTCAACCCAAAACTCATCTCCCTTTCCGCTTCGGCCACTGCCTACCCCCTCTCAATAATCCTAAATCTCTCATTCTCTACTGCCTCGGTCCTCTCTTCATGGAAACACGCAGTGGTCCTCCCTCTACCCAAAGGAGGTGCCCCCTCATCCCCTGGCAACTATCGCCTCATTTCTCTCCTCCCTACCCTTGCCAAACTTCAAAAACACACTGTCCTCTCCCAACTCATCTCTTTTCTATCTGACACCTCCTTTTTCACCCCTTTCCAGTCTGGTTTCAGGAAAAAACACTTAACCACCACCCCTCCCCTACGGCTCACAGATTCCATCCTAACCAGGATGGGCAATGGCCAAATTACCTCTACTGTTTTTGTCGACCTGGCTAAGTCCTTCAATACCGTCTCTCACACACTTCTCCTCAACTCGCTCCCAGCAGCTGGCCCGACTCCCTCTACTACAAACTGGTTCAAGGCCTACCTTACTGGCAGAACCCAATCAGTTAAAATCTTGGACGCCACTTCCCCTCCTGATTAGCATGGCGTCCCCCAGGGCTCTGAATTAGGGCACCTCCTAGCCTCCTTCTTAAACGACCTTCCCTCTGTTTGCTCCCCCTCCTCCGCTATACATATATATGCGCCGATGATACAGTCCTGTATGCACCTGGCTCCTATCCTGCTAAGATTACAACCAGCTTACAAGCAAGACTTCAACAAGGTTCAGCTCGGGTTTGCTAACCATCAACTTTTCCTCAACGCCAAAAAGACTGTCTCCATGACCTTTGGCACAAGGCAGAGACTCTCTAGGCTTCCCTCCCTACCCATTTTCCACACCCTTGATGTGACTTTACTTGAGGACACATTCTCCTTCAGGTACTTAGGTATTTGGTTGAACCAACAGCTAAACTTCTCTGGACATACTGATGCCATCCAGAAAAAACTGCGCCCCAAGCTTGGTGCCCTGTTCAGGAACCATAGTTGCATCCCTCCTATGGCTAGGCGTGAACTTGTTCAGAAGATGATACTACCCATTTTCGACTACTGCGACATTGTCTATGATGTTGCCCCTAAGTCCTCCCTGGCCAGACTGGACCACCTCTACAGTTCCTTCTACCGCTTGGCCCTGGATGCCCCCCCTTCGCACCAACCACTGCGACCTTTATCGTGCCCTATCCTTCCCCTCTCTTATAAATAGGTGACTCTCCCGCTGTGCTAAATTCACCTCCAAGCACTGGTTGGGGGAGCTCCCTTCCTACCTCACCTACTCCTTTATAACACCCCGCCCAATCCTCCCATTCCCTTAGAACAACAGAATCCCACACCCTGGTAGTCCCCTGCAGATCCACCCAAATCGGCCATTCCAGTTACTCTCACAGTCTCCCAAAAATTTGGAATTCCCTCCCCCCTCAAATCCAGCACTCATCCTCTGCCTACTCCATCAGCTCTGCCACCAATAATTATCTTGCACCTAGCTGCTCCTATGTCCCTCCCGAATTCCCTCCTCTAAGCCCTGGACAAACACTATCCCCTCTACCGTCACATTCATTTTACCCTGTGCACCCCAACCCCCCAAATTTCTAGCTCTCTTCCCCTTCCCCCAAACTGCTCCCCCTTACTGGCCTCCCTTGAGCTCTCACAGAATGTAAGGGACCTCAAATGCTCTCCATGGGTCCCTCTACCCCCACCCCCAAGTGGCTTGCATCTCTCTACTCCCTTCTCCCACCATCCCTCCTATCTCCCTAGACTTGCAGTCCTCTTGCAGGGTTTTTAGCATCCTGAAGGGGTCCTACTGCATCTAGGCTCGTCTCCTCTCCTTCTCCCTCCCCATCTACCTGTCCCCCTAGCCTCTGCAGTCCCCCTGCGGGGTTCTCAGCATCCTAAAGGGGCCCTACAGTGCTTAGGCATGTCTCCTCTCCTTCCCCTCCCCCATTCTACCTTTTCTCCCCAGCCTTCGCAGTCCTCTTGCAGAGTTCTTAGCATCTGAAGGGGTCCTACTGGGCCTAGGCTTGTCTCCTCTCCTTCCCCTCCCCATCTACCTTTCTCCCTAGTCTTCACAGTCCCCTTTGCAGGGTTCTCAGCATCCTTAGGGGATACTACTGCGCCTAGTCTTGTCTCCTCTCCTTCCCCTCCCCCACCTACTTTCATTCCTGGTCATCGCAGTCACCTTGTAGGGTTCTCATCATCCTGAAGGGGTCAAACTGAGCCTAAGCATATCTCCCCTATTCCATCTAGCCATTATCTTGGCTTTCCATGACTACTAGCAAAGTCCAATGCATCCTGATGGACTATTGATTAGGCCCCATCCCCTACAAAGGTGCGAATTCTCCCCCAAGGTTTCAATTCTCACTCCTTCCCTCTCCTATCACTCTCTTAATCCCTACCTACTGACCTTCTAAGACTGCCCCATAACGCTGCTAAGTAAAATGGAATTTTAATACCTTCAATTATTCTTTCTCCGACAGCCCTGCAACCAGCACAAGAACAGACAGAATTATTTATTTTTTATTTATTTTAAAACTGGTAACTGGGAAAGGCACACTGAACAAAGGCTCATTTCCAGGTGCGAACCAGGGGAAAGAGGAGAACAATATAAACAAGTTACTCACCTGTAACTGTAGTTCTAGGAGTGGTATATAGTGTACATCCACACTTCTGGCAGAATTCCTTTCCGTTTTAAAACTGACTGGAAGGTCTTCAGGCTGGCTCTTCCCACCCACCAAAGTGGTATCCTCTTTGGCACCACCCTGTGACATCAGATCTGACACGCTGAAAGACAGACCAGTGTGCCACTTGACAGGGGAGGTTGAGTGAGTTGTGTGGATGTACACCATATACCACTCCAAGACCTACAGATATAGGTGAGTAACTTGTTTTTCTATGGGTGTGGATATGGTGTACTATGCACACTTCTGGCAGATTCCCAACAGTTCTCTGGGAGAAGGGAACAAGGCACACACGGCATATTTAGGGAAGAGACTGGAGAACAAAGGACCCAAAACCAGCATTCCAGCGTGACTTAAGGTCGATGTGGTAATGGGAGATAAACGTGAGTGCTGACTTCCACGTAGCAGCCCTGCAAATCTCCTGAATAGGGATGTTCATGAAAGCAGCCACCAAAGCAGCAGCATGTCTGGTGGAATGAGCCCCAAGCCCTACGGGAGATCCCATACCAGCCAACCTATAGCAGAGGTCAAAGCAGGACACAATCCACCTGCCAATCGTCTGCTTAGTTGCCGGTCTGCCGGATGCAGCTTCAGTGTAAGTAACAAACAGCTGGTGAACCTCTCCCTGAACTCAAGCAATGCATTCCTACTAGGCAAGTGCTCGCCACAGGTCCAGTATATGGAGCCTGTGCTCGGCCTCCGAGGTGTAGTTAGTGAAGTACACTGGGATATTCGTTACCTGGTTAAGGTTAAACTCCAAGACAACCTTCAGAAGGAACTTTTGGTTGGGGTGAAGGAAAACCTTGTCCCTGTGGAAGATCAGGTAAGGAGACTCCACCGAGAGCGCCTGGGGCTCACTGATCCTTCTGGCGAATGTGATGGCCACCACACAGGCAGTCTTCAATGACAGGTGTTACATCTCACACCTCTGCACCAGTTTGAATGGCTTGCCCATGAGCACTGCCAATACCAGCAACAAGTCCAAAGATGGTGGTGGTTCGCACCGGAGGGGAAATTTGGTCAAGTACCTTAAAGAAGCGCACAACCACCTTTTCCTGCGCCAACGTCGGCATACCTGCCCACACCCGGTATGCAGAGATGGTTGTTAAACACACCCTGAGGGTTGTCGATCGATGGCCCAACTGAGAGAGGGACAAGTAATCAAAGATTCTAGCCACAGGACAGGTGGTCAAGCTCCTTGCCCTGGCACCAAAACTGAAAATCTCTTCCATTTGAAGGCATAGCATCAAAGGGTTGACTCCTTCAGAAGTCCTCAATTACATGGAGGACCGCAGAGAGACCCAGAATCTGGAACTCTAGCCACTCAGGAACCAGGCTGTCAGATGCAGAGAATGAAGGTCTGGGTGGAAGACCTTCCCCCAAGAGCACGAGAGCAGGTCCGGGCTAAGTGGCAGATGCCATGGAGCCCTACTGTTGAGGCTGAGGAAACCAGGGTACCAAAACTGGCATGGCCAGTCTGGAGCCACCAGGATCATCCGTGCCTTGTCCCTTCGAGTTCTGATCAAGACCTTGTGGATCAAAGGGAAGGCAAAAAAAGAGGCCTCGGGTACAGAGCCTCGCGAAGGCATCCCCCTGCAGCGTACCCCGCTAAGGGGGAGGGCACAAAACAGCCTCAGTTTGGCATTCTCCCTGGAGGCAAACAGGTCTACCTGAGGGGGCTCCACTGGGAGAAAGTATAATACCATAACAACTTACCGTAACAGATCTTTGAGAGGAGCTCTTGCAGCAGGCCAACACTGGTAGGACTGAAGCCACCAGGACCAGACGGAAAACTTCTAGTCAGCAGTCTATCATGGGGGACCGCCCCCACCGTCAGCATGCTGATGTCCGCCCATCCTATAAAATGGGCGATCCTCCACACCTACCTCAGTTCTTCCGCAAGAGACCCCCGAACAGACAGTGAAAAGGAGAACAGAGGAAAAGGCAGCTTCCCCGAAAGCTGCCAATTGTTCAGTGGACTCCGCAGTTGAGGAGACCGCCTGGCAGGCGTCCTTGGACCAAAGCAGGAAGATCCCACTCGTCCAGACGACCCAGCAAAAGTCACAAGTATCTGTTCTCTAGGGTGGAGGGATGCAAAGTGTGGCATAGGTCACAAGCCTGGGAGTCCTTTTCCTGGCCCAGGCAGTAAATGCACGTGGCACATGGGTCTGTGCACATCTTCTGTCTGCACGGACAAAGCTTGAAACCAGGTACTGACTTAGAAGTCATCGAGTCTATGATGCCAAAAATGGTGAAACCACAAAGCAATCTGAAGACCAGTTTTGAGTTAAAAAACGAAGATGGGGACTACACGAACACAGAGTATTATGGAGGGAACCTGTCTCTTCCAGCAGAAAGGAAGATCTGAAGTCAAGGGGCAGTGCCAAGGAGGATGCCACCTGGGTGTGTGGGAGGAGCCAACTTGAAGACCTTCCAGCCAGATTTATAGGGGAAAGAAATTCTGCCAGAAGTGTGTATAGTACACACACCAGAATTCAAAATTGCAGCGAGACACAACATATGGTTTCAAAGAATATACAAAAGTGCAACAACAGTATACAGCTGACCAGATCATGACAAGTTGGAGAACCCACAAACCAGTTTACAGAGCAGCTAATCACCTAGACAACAGCAAGATAAAGTGCTTAATGCCTGTTAGCTAAGGTGATGGGTGCTTGTGTTGCAGAGCCCTTTATAAGCTTCCAAAAATCACACAACTGGGGACAACTGAGTGGGGAGAAGCAACAGTGTGGGGGTGTCAGGTAGCAGGTTGGCAGGAGCAGGAGAGTGCAGGGACAAGTTTTAGCTGGCATCTGAAGGAGGGATGTGAGGGGAAGAGATGGAAGAAGGAAGAGAGCGGATTCCAGAGGGAGAGGAGGAGGAGATAGGAGAAGGCAAACTGTCCAGCAGAGGAGTGTAAGTAGGGAAGTGAGAAGTTGTAAGGGTCCCTGGAGTGAAGGAAGTAGGAGGAGGAGGGGATGGGAGGGAGGAGTGAGGAAAGGTATAAGGAGAAGCACCCAAACCAGTACTTGGATGAGAGATGCACAGATGGACTAGTGGCATGAAGGTAGAGGGAGAATGGACAAGGAGGAGTAGAGAGAGCAACAGTGGATACGAGAGGGTAAGTTGGTAGCAAAGCAGCTGAAAGTACTGCAGAAGGTGTTCAGTCTGGTGAGGGAAAAGGAGGGGGCAGTGCCATAAACCATGTCCACACAGTTGAAAACCAGGAAAACCACTTTGGTGACAAGCCCCAGGCGGACCTGTGGAGAAAAGCAGTCTTTACTGCAGTATAGGGGCTTGAGCTTGGCACGGATGGCATTAATGTGGAAAGAAATCATGCCTGCAATCTAGCCACTCATCAAGGTACTTTAATGCTGCAACTACTTCAAAGGGGGGTACCATTCAGTATGGAAAGGACGGGAAGATGGAAAAAGTTTGTCAGTTTCTGGCTGGTGCCAAAGGTCATGGACACGGTTTCCTTGGTATTGACCCAGAGTTGGCTGGCATGGAACTAGCGCAGGACTTTGTGGAAGTCTTGCTGGAGCAGGACTTGCACAGTTGCAGCCGAAGGGCTGGAAGAATAAACAAATGTGTCATCTGCATACATGTGGATAAGCGAGTTGACACAGGCAAAGGGCAGGTTGTTGAGGAAAACTGAGAAGATGATGAGACCCAGGAAAGAGTGCTGTGGGACCCCAGTTTGGACAGGTATGGGAGAGGACAGTGCCTCTAACCTGTACAGACTTGCTGGCATTAGGTAGGAGCAGAACCAATCAAAAGTGGGGACTGACAGGCCAGCAGAGCTCAGTTTGACCAAGAGGAGACACCATCCCAGTGAGGATGGAGTCAGTGATGCACAGCAAAGAAGAAACGGTGGAGTAGTGCGTCTGAAAATCAGACTGGAAGGGAGAGAGGAAGTTGGAAGCAAGCCAGGAGTAGACAAGTTTCTCCTGAAGTTTTGCAAGACAGAGGAGGAGGAGGAGAGAGCTAGGCCAGAACTTAACAGGGAGGCGAAGTCGACCCCTTTGTGCAATGGTAGACCCTGGCATGAAGGGACAGCACACTGAGAAGGAGGGGTTCAAAGGGTGAGTGACGGGACCCTGTCTCTTGGCAAGTGATGGAACCATTGCTCCTCACACAAACTTCCAACAATTAAATGCCACAGCTCCCTGACAGCTGCACGGTGCCACACGGCAACACAGAATAGCCATTTTCTTATTTGCCCTCTCTGCCATGGAGACTCACTTTCTAGATGGTGCTGATGGAGCCAAAAAAGTATGGAAGGGCAGGAGATGCAAGTGCACTTGCTGTTGACCTAGTGTATCAGTCATATGCTTTCCTAACTAGTCCTTGCTGAGGCCCAAGTGACATAGCTTCATCCACAACCGAGGAACAGGGCACATCTAATGTTTTTTAAGTGACCTATCAAGGAGGAACAAAATAAAACTTGCCATTTCTGGGATTCAGATCCAGGGCTCCAGATTCCCAGTAATGTGCTCAGTTTGCTGAGTAAATATGCCCCTTGAAGATGCACTCTAGCTTCCAGGGTTGTAGCCCCTACTAAGGCAAGTGAGATAAACTGTGCAAAGGCAAAGGAATGTGACCACCACGCTCAGCGATAATCACTTTATTTAACCAGGCATATACACCACAGAGCAAGCTCATTTTCAAGGTGGTCCTGGGCAATAATACATTACAAAAAAAAAGTAGAAACCATTGTACAATTGTAAGTTGCAAATCAGAACAATCAGAACTCCAACAGGGTAGTACAAAAATGTAATACATATACAGGTGAACCACGGAAGGCCAATATCAAGTGCCTGTCAAATATGGTGAACACATAATTCGGAGCAAAAGATATGTAGGAAGTAGGGGAGCAAGAATCCTAATCACTCGAAGGACAATAGTAAGGTAGAGATGGTAAGAAAGGGGGAGGGAGGGCAGCTAAGAGAAACTAGGTATGATAGAGGTAGCTGAGCGGAATAAGAAGGCCAGAATGAATTAAGAGAGCTATGCAACCTTAATAGGGAGGAATCTTAGTCGACAATTAGTGGCAACATTTCTAAGAGGAGCATGATGTAGATTGATCAGTGTCTACGAAAACAGTTGCAGGCTTCTGACAACAATACGGTTAATGAAGCTTTAAATGAGAACATGCCTGGAAGTGAGATGAGTTTTAGGGAGTTTTGCACGATATTCCATAACGAAGGGAATGAGAAGTTGATGGCAGCTGCCCCATATGTCGTGTTCACTTTAGGAATCTGGAAGCAGAGTAAGGAGAAACGTCTCAAGCCATACGATCCCTTGGCCCGTGTGAAGAGACTTGAGATGTAAGTAGGCAGATTACTGGATAGTGTTCTATGAAGCCAAATCAGGGCATTTCTTTTTCTCCTAGCTGAGAGTGAAGGCCACCCTGATTCCTGGTACAGTAGGCAATGGTGAGTGTGAAGAGGTAGACTGAAGATGAATCTTGGCGCCCTGTGGTGAGGCGTGTCAAGTTTGTTGAGCACTGCTACAGGGCAATGCATGTAGAGAACGTCGGCGTAGTCCAATAGGGGTAAGAATGTAGTTTGTACTAGCCTCTTTCTGGCTTCTGGGGCGAGCAGATGTTTAATACGATAAAATAAGCCTAGCCGCTGTCTTAATTTCTTCGAGACTTCATTTAGATGCTGCAGAAAGTTAAGCTTATTATCCAGTCAGAACCCAAGATATTTAAAGGTTTCAACTATTTCAAGGGATTCATCTAGCAGTGTTAGGATCTGGGGGTGTGTGCGCTGGTCTGGGGGCTAGCTTTGGGGAGAGGATCATAGCTTTAGTCTTTTTGGCATTGAGAAGCAGTTTGTGTCTGATGAGATTATGTTGGAGGGTAATAAAATCTTGTTGTAAACTCATGAGCCATATCCAAGGAGGAATTTATGGTTTATAGTACGGCGTCGTCTGCAAATAGATGGACATTAGCTAAGCGGAGATGTGAATCCAGGTTATTAATGTAGACAGCAGAGAGAATTGGGCCTAGTATAGTATAGAGATTGTGCTCTTAGAGAACCACCAAAAAGTCTAGCTTTAAAACCCAGACACCAGTGCTCAGTCAGGCTGAAGAAACCTCCATAGGACTGTGTCTAAAAGGGAGGAGTGGAGTCCCACAACCAGAGTGCAGGGCCTGGTTAGCAAAATGAATGCATGCATCCTTGTCATCCCCATGTGAACTAATCGAGACACAGCTTGAAACTGCTTACTCATGATACTGCTGCTGCCAAACAAAACTGCACATGGTGTGCCCAATCACAGATAGTCAAGTTGTCAACATACTGATGCACCAGAAAAGTCACCATCGCTTTGCCCCCCTGGGCTCAACTGGAGTGCTCCCCACCAAAAGATACCATTGACTATTGTGCTAAAAAGGTAATAAACTGTCCTATCTCTCTATGGGTTGTGGTATTGGCTTATCTTTGGATGTTCACTGACACAGTCACCTTCTGGGCCCTTTGTGGCTTGCCAGAGTACTGACTGGCTGATCTACTCACTGCTTGCACCACTTCAACCCCCAATCAACCTGCTGATCACTCTGGGCTAAAGCATGAAGAAAGCAGGAACACATCTCCGTTTTGCTTGGAAATGGTCATCAATTCTCCCTCCTCTATGGCTCCATCTCCCAGGCCCAAAAGGGTGCCTGGATAGCCACATGGTAGTAATGGACAAGGCAGTCTGAAGGGAGGTAGCATGTGACCCATAAGCTTCCTCTTTATTTGGGTTCTTGCAGCTGCACAGAATGAGATTAATTTCTGACATAAATAGCTTGGATTCATATGAACTTCAGCTTGTTCTTACTACTGACTTTCCCTCTGAATTCAAAAGGTAATTAAGCTTTTTCTGAGGGGCGTGCACCAGTGGACACCAATTCAGTTCCTGTATACAGGAACCAATCAGCTGCTTTGCATCTTTGTAGCCTACTTGCCTGTGTGGTTGCAAGGGTCATGGTCCGCATCACCAAGCATGCGTAACTACCCAATAATTGACACTACTAGGCTCAGGACTCCCTGTAGCCTCTGGCTCAGGAACTGCTGTACACTGCTTCACTCTGGCAGCAGCATTTTAGCCATGCTCAAGGCTTACCGCTGCTGTGCAGAGTTCAGACTGTGGAATACTCTGAGCTCCACACTAGGCAAGTGGGATGTATCAACCCTGCTGTGGGGCTAGAGCAATGATGAAGAGTCATAAGAAGAGGTAGTCCAGAAGTACTATTCAGTTTGTTCCGTCTCCACCTGCTACGAGGGTCAAGCCTATGTGTTCCAAACCATCAGAAGATGACCCAGAAACCTCTCATTATTTAATCTATGGCGCAGAAAAGCAGCTACTGCACTGGCAACGGGATTTATTTTTGTTTCAGAATAGCATGTATAAGGCAGCTTGGAAATCATCAAGAGGAAGCAGCGTAGCATAGCGTAGTGGTTAAGGACACTGAGCTGCAAACTTGGAGAACTGGGTTTGAATCCCCCAGCCACCACTTGCATACTGTGTGACCATGAGCAAGTCACGTAACTTCCCTGTGCTCCCAAGACACACCTGGAAATAAACCTCAGCTCAGTCTCTTTCCTGGCCAAAAAATTTTAAATAAAACAATAAATAAGCAACCGAGGACCAGCCTAGTGGTGCTCTTTTTCAGGAGCGACACTAAGGGTCATCATGCCACATCTCACACAGGGAGAAAAGAGGAAACTCTTGGCCATGCAAGATGACTGCTGGACTCCGAAGGCCCTGTAACAGGTGACAGGCTCTTCCCAGAACCTGGATCTGGTCCTGGTGGGTTGAGCGACTCCCCGCCACACTGCGATGGAGGACAAGCAGTGTGGGAACTACTGAGAGGTAAGCCCTGGGAGAAGCCAAGGTGACGGGGCCGGGAATACCGGCAGAAAGGAGGGCAAGCCGGGACAGGTAGTTTAAAAAACTAAATAAAATAAAAAAAATCTTTAAAGCCAAAACATTCATTCCTGCTGGCTAGACCTAGACACATACTTACAAAACAGAACATCTGTATCAGAGATAATTAAGGCGCGCTTGAATATACCTGGCTGTTGTGAAGCCATCTGCGCCTCTCGCCCGCTGCTCCACCCACACCACTTGCATCTGCTAGCTACACAAAAGACAGCTGTGCACCACTGTAGGGTGGCAGACAGTACTTCTGGCAACATGTCTGCTGGGGCCGAGTGGTATGGAATTGGCACGGACAAATGCCAATTGAGGAGGCAGGCAGGCAGGCAGGTACTACCTTCTTGGGTGTAATCCACGTTTTGCAAACATGGGTGAATTTAAATGTTAAGGAGAGGTAACTAAGGCAGAAAAGCAAATGGAGTTAGAAAAGCAAATATACTGTAGGTGGACAAATTATTTTGAGACAGCGTGCGTAAATTGGAGGTATTGCAGGGCTGTACCGGTGCAGGCGGAGCAGCGTGTTTATGCTCGCAAAAACAGATATACTAGAACAGCCGGACCACAGCGGACCTATACTATTAGTGCAGCAGCATCGACGACGCCGTGGCATAACACAGTGATGCACAGGTTTGCCCTGCAGTTATTTTTTCAGTTACGTTTCGGTTATTTTATTATTAGTTTATTTGAGTTGGGGGGCTTCACCCTACATACCCCATTATTAAAAAGACAAGGAGGGGTGTGGAGGGGCACAGCCCCCCAACTCAAACAGACAAACCCTAAATCAACAGCAAACACACTACCAGTTTGAGTTGGGGGACTTTGCCCCACATACCCCATGTTTAAAAGACAAGGGGGTGTGAGGGGCAGAGTCCCCCTACTCAAACTGACAAAGCCTGAGTCAACACCAAACATGACAGTGCGGCTACAGTACAGCGCAGCAAGCACACAATGCTGTATTCACTACAGTTTAACACTACACTAGTTGCGGTGGTCCAGTGTTCTCCAGTATCACCCAAAAAACACCTGAACTGGTACACAAACCCAGCAAAACACTGACCACGCTGCACCACAACAGAGTGACCTACAATGTCTCGAAGGCTGTTGACATGGCCTGATCTGTACCAGTATAACTCATCTACACCGCTCGCAACTGCGCAAATCGGGCCATGTAAACGTGCTTTTACCTGAAGCCAGAATATCAGGATCCTAACAAGGGACTGCTGCTGCAGCAGTTATTACTCTCTGAATTAATGGTCCTGGATGCATCACTGTCATATGGGAAAGCAGGCACTATAGGAAGAGGAGACATAAAAAATCTTAACATGGGAGATCCCCAGGGGCCATAAAACTAGCAGGCAAATTATAAAAAAAGAAACCTCCTTACATCAACAAAGGGAGGACATAATAGGACTACACCTACAAACACACAACGCAACATCTTTTTGTGTAAATTTTGACCTTCATTCCTCTTATAAAACTACTGCACTATTTCAACTCACTACCACTGCAGTTTCACAGGAATTGAAACGGATCAGCTTACAATGTTAAAGTTTGCGAGTCTGTCACTTTTGAGAAAACTTTGAAAAAACATAATACTTGTATACAATTCAGCTTATATTTCATAGAATGTTTGCATCTCTCTTCCCTTTGTCATTAACAGGCCAATTAGCAAAAACAGAATCCAGCTCCTTGACCACTAGAGATCATCCAAGTCTTCCGATTAATCATTTACCGAAGTCATTGTCATCGGTATGTGGCACCCCAGTTTGTTGCTGTGAAAAGGTTTATGATGCCACAGAGGTTTATAACTTCAGCAAAGGATTTAACAACAGGAGCACAGCGACTATAGTGGACAGGGATTATGTTACTATGTAAATGGACACAATGAAGAAAAATAAAAGGAAAGAAACACAGAAAATCGATAAACTATAAGCTCAGCTGTGCCTAAATATTATGTTTCTCAAAGTTTTCCCTAAAGTAACAAAATCCCTTTAAGCCGATTATTATTTTGGGGATAAAATTAATACAGCAGGTGTGTCAGTGCAGTTACCGTACAAACCAATGTTATCTAGTGCATCAAAATAGAGTCATGTCAGCGATCTAGATGAGCATCTCTAGCCTGCAAATGTTTACTGGGATGACCTACCCGAGAGATTTTTCTTGTTAGCAGCAAAAAAAAATAAAATAAACAACATGCAGTTGGCATCCGCAAAAATGTCACATAAAATTCCACAAAAATCGGAATTTCAGGGTCTGTCATTTTTCATTACTAATACTAAGGATGCTTACATTAAAACAGGATCTTTTGCCCCAAGACACTCATCTGTTCAGATTGCTTACACATGCTGTAAAATCATAATTCTCTGTTTATGACATCACAACCTGTTGCTGTGGAAATTATTTGGATATTACAAGAAGGGGATTATTATTTTATTTAGTTTTTGTTGACAAGGTAAGTGCACTAGATAGATTCTGCCTATTTTCAGGCACAGCCCAGGAAGGGGGATACAGATGAATGCCAACTGACCTTGAACCAGATTAAGCTGTTGGTGGTATTTTGACTTCAAGGCAAGAAAATGAGCAGGAACAGAAGAATTCTAAGAGGCAGACTCATTTCATGTGGATGTCTTTTGTAATGAAGAACAGAATGTTGAGACATTCAGATGGTGGAGATTAGATTTTAGTCCTAGAGATGCCAACTGCACCTTTTGCAGGAAACTGGAAAATCCCTATAAAGGCTCACAAGAGCCACTCCTGAATCCATATTTCAGGAAAACAATATAATTCTACCAATTAAAGCAGCAGTGCAAGGAAAAAAATGTTTTTACAAAAGGCATTTCAGCTAAAATGAGCATACCTGTCATCTATGCAATGCTACACTATTTACACTGGTCCTCGTCTCCACCACTGCTCCTCCAAACACCAAGCCAGAATGAAGATGTACAGATTAGTTTTTGGTGCAGACTAGTCAGACATGGCCAGCTGGTAGCCATCACTGAGGAATTCTCATTACTCAAGTTGCTCCAAGACATGGGTACAGTATAGCAAATAAGACCTAATCAACCAGGCGAGGGCAGAGGTTTCCCCCCCATCTTGAAACACAGAAGTTGTCGGCAGATAAGGCCAGCTAGGCCCTTCTAGTCTGCCCATAAGCCTATCTTTGTTTGCGCCTCTGACCCTACTTGGTCAACGTCTTCCCTCTTTTCTTCCCACCCTAAGGTTTCCTTATGCCCATCCCATGCATGTCTGAAACCTCCCACTGTGTTCGCCCCCCCCCACCACCTCCTGCAGGAGACTGTTCCGTGCGTTCACAACCCTTTCCATGGAGAAATACTTCCTCACATTCCCGGTTCCCTTCCCCTTCCAGTCTCATGGCCCCTTGTCCTTGTACTTCTATTTCGTAAGATGTCGCCCCACTGTACCTTGTTTATGCCTTTAAGGTACTTAAACGCCTCTATCATGTCTCCCCACTTCCTCCTTTCCTCCAGCGAGTACATACTAAGGTCCTTCAATCTTTCCTCGAATGCTTTCTGGTGCAAGCCATGTACCACCTTTGTCGCCCTTCTCTGGACTGGCTCCACTCTGTCTATGTCCTTTCGAAGATGCGGCCCCCAGAACTGCACACAGTATTCCAGGTGAGGCCTCACCAGTGTTTTATACAGCGGAATCACCACCTCCCTTCCCTCCTTCTGCTAGTGATACCTTTACCTATGCACCCAAGCATGCTACTGGTTTTCGATGCAGCCTTTGTACTTTGCTTAGTCACCTTTAGATTGTCAGAAATAATCCCCAGATCCCTTTCTTCCTTGATAATTGTCAGCAACTCCACCCCCCCCCCCACCTCCTGCTCTCCCATGTCCCAGGTGCATTATTTTGCACTTTTTAGAATATAAGAGTCAGCAGATGGGTAACACATGCTCCATCTAGTCTGCCCATGGTGCTACACCACCACCCCCACCCACCAGATATCTTTCAATCTAATTTGTCCACAATGCCTGTTCCATGCAAGTTTGAATTCCTGAAATAGGCATGCAAGAAATAAACTGATTTAAAGCAACTGTATATAAATACTGTAGCAAACAACACATACCAGTAAAGAACACTGGTGTTAAACAAATGCTACAAAATGGGTTGGAAATGTCCTTCTTCCTGACTGAATAAGTAAGGTTTTAGACCCACATGTAAATTCCCAAGAAATGTATAGCTGGGAAAAAAGTTCTGGCAGTGAGATCTGTAATATCGGAAAATCACATGCAGAATTTTTGAGCCACTTCAAACATCCCCAATTTGCATCAAAAACATGGCTGCCACCTTTACTCACTGAAAGTCTTCAAATAGGCCTTATCAAGTAAAATCTCCCTTATATTTAAAACAATTAAAAAACTGAAAGTTGCTTCTTCCTCTCCCAGCACACAAACAAATGAAATTATTCATTGCCTTTTTTTTTTTTTGTTATTTGTACTGACAGAAAAATCCCCTTCCACTCCTAAACAGTTTTCCAGGGAAATCTTCGTTGCTTACCCTGCCACATAGGAAACCGAGGCTCCGGCTCCATATGTACATGTCTAGAATTGAGCAGAATTTTGAATTCTTGTGTTTCATGGCATTTGTACAATCCAGGAGAATTCCACTTACAGATTGTTAGAGGGCTATTTTCTCTGTTGTGTAAAAATATTACCATGGGGGAGAGCTAGCGGCCAACCCTGAACATGCGTGTTTCAGATCTGATCCTTACTTGGGCAGCTGTTTGGCATCTTTAAATTCGATTTTTTGTCTATTTATCGGTAAAAATCCTACTGGCGTGCCTAGATAACACTTCTGGCAACTATGGGACTGAAAAGACAAAAATGCGGCTTCCCACTCTAAATCTTTGGAGGAGTATATGTTCCTCAAGCCAGGTATGTCAGCAATAGCACAGCGGCAATGCAGAAGGACCCAACCACGGACAGGATTTTTACTATCCTACAAAAAACTGAAGAAAAGATGAACCAGACAAATCCTTCTTTGTCGGCTATGGATCACAGGAGGGTCACAAAACTAGAGGAAGGGAGGGAATAGAGCTCCAAGGCTGTTGAAGAGATTGCTAGTCGGCAGGAGCGTTAAGCCATGGCCCCGGCTCGGGACTCAATTCCCGTCTAATAAAGTTGAAACCCTGAGAATCAACTACGTGCTGCTAATCTCTGGGTTGTGGGGCTTCCTCTTTCTATCACTGCTCAGGACTAAAAATCGGATGTTCAGAATTTACTTACGGATTTCCCTGGGACTCTCCGAGGACTCTGTCCATTTCAAAAGCATCTTCCACCTACATAACCGGAGAGCTGAGGAGGGTGCGGTGCAGTCTTCGACTGTGCTTGTCACGGTAGATTATGCGGAGGAACGCTTGCTTGTCCTGGCTGCTGATGGGGAAAAACAGGGCTTACAATATCAGGGGCTGAAAATACCAATCTTTCCTGATGTGGCAGCTCTCACACAAACGAGGAGAAAGGAGTTACTTCAACTATGTCAGCACTTAGGAGAATATGGAATTTCGGCCAGTTTATTTTTTCCAGCTCGTCTTCGTTTTATCTGTAAGGGTAAGCCCTATATCTTTACAGAAGCTGATGCAGTCCTAGATTTTTGGACAGTCTTCCAGCTTGGGAAGGACAGGCCGCTGATGATGTGCAGTCTAGTGCACCCTGAACGATCTAAGTGACACTTGTTTTAGGCACTGCAATTTTAATGGGACTGTGCTAAATGATGTTACGAGGGTGATCTATGAGAAGTTGTTTTTCCTTAATATAGATCTCAGTTCACAATACTGCTGGGCTAGTTAATTTGTTGGTACGTTTCAGTAGAGAGGGGATATCATTTGTAACTGTATAGCCTTTGAGTAGGACTCTGAATATCCTGAATACATTTATTCCCCTCTTACTGCATGCCTCTGCTCTTTCTGTTAAAGTGAGTTAAAAACAGTTTTGGTATTAAGAGTCTTTTTGCATAGGTTTGGGCTACACAGAGTATTCAATTTCCTTTTCCTGGCTACCCCACCAGACTTGGTTTATGGGGGTGCCTGGAGTAGACATTCTAGATGGTATGTGTAATGCTATAATATACCACTTCAAGATTATACTTGTTTTGTGGGGGATTTTCCCAACCGTTTCTCCAACTCCTTCAAGGAGGGCATTCTTTCCTTAACTATTGTTTTGAAGTTCGTATATCTAGGTGAGAGCTGATCCCTTCGTGGGAGATTTGCTCATGTGGAACTCTCAAGTATGTGATATTTGATTCTTGTAAAGAATGTTTATTTCTCCAGCTTGTAATGATATTGAAAATTTGAATAAAAAAATATTACTATACCATTTTTTTTTTTAACCTAAAACTTTTCATTTATCTACTGTTAAATTTTGACCCAATTCTTTATTATAAGACAATCAAGGGCATGCTTTGTGGTGGTATAATGGCACTTCTTTGGTGGCTGAATGCACTAGGTGATGCCTCGTGCTTCACAACAGACCCAAGGCATGCTGTTATGTAAGTAATAATACCCTACAGGGTGGGCGTTGTTGGGCTGCTGGACGCCCAGGGCCTTATAGCCCTGGAAGGTCCGTATATAGCCACACTCCACCCTGAAGGGTATATAAAAAATGGTGTAATATATATTTTTAAACAAAGTTTATAAAACAAGAGGGGTGATATTAATACAAAATTAACAGAAATAGCAGGTTCTGTAAAATAGTTCCTTTAGTACCACTAGAGGGTGCTACTGCTTATGAGAAGGCAGTTTTTGTCTTACACAGTGCAGTGTTTTGTTATTGTTGGTATTTTTAGGAACCTCGCAAGAGTTTTGATATGGCAATACCGAGATTAAAAAAAAAAAAAAAAAAAAAGGTTTTGTTTCTATGGTTTGATTGGGAAGTCTGCGGTGGAAGCAGAGCGACAATAATGCGGAGGTCAGTAATGCACACTCGGAGAGGGAACATACAAGTCTAGTGGGCTGATGAAGTGTGGAAACGACCTGAAAAAAGGTATTTTTATTATGTTGTTGGTGTGGGGAATCATCTGTTTGTGGCAAAATGGGTGCTGGTTTTTTTTTCGGCAGTTTCGTCATAGTTTGGCCCTGGACTGGAGCGGTAGTTTATTGTACTGAATTCCAGAGATGGAGTGGCACTGTCGAGTAGTGTGTGTTGAGAGAGCAGGGTGCTGATTGGAGATAAGAGTGGTGGGCGGCAACGCTGGTGTTTTGCTGATGTTTGTAAATAAAACGACAACTCTTTAGGGGGCTTGCTGTTTTTTAGGGTACTGTGTGTCAAACATGTAAGGAGTGCTCTGAGGAGGATTGAGTTGCATGGGGGGGCCTTTGGATCAGTGGCTCGCTAAGCGAGTTAAAAAGAATTGAGTGCTGCGATGTTTCTGGAGGGCACAAGGATACGAGGTGGTAATGGGTGATGCAAAGAGGAACTTATTCTTTGCTGGGCGTTGTTAAAAAAATAACACCGGTAGTAGAGGGGATTAGCCAGTCAGCTTCTGAGTTTTTTGATGCCCATTTTCTAAACCACAACAATGCATACCTCATAACTTATTGTTTAAATAACTAGAAAACTATATTCTGAAATGTTGAGAACTGAGTACCAATCATATAAAGCAGGGGTTCTCAAATGGTGAGGCCAGACTCCCTAGGGAGGCCCCAACCTTTTCAAGGGGAGGCTCAAGCAAGTCTGAAAAAAGTACTGCATTTACATTTTGAGGGTTTTATATTTTATGTGAAGAGATGACGCAAACTGAAAGAGGATTATAGTAGGTAAATCTTATGTATTTATTTACTAATAGGTGACATGGGAAGGTGAATGAGCCAAGGCTCATTTTAGGTGTACCTGGGGAAGGGTAGGGAGTCAATACATTTCAAACGGTAACTGCAAAACAAACAAGAAATACACAATGAACAATAGTGCAAACACATATGAACAATAAATTAATAATGAGAGGTGGTAATTGATCAATTTGTAGCCTGATGGCAGAACAGCCCAAATACAAGGGTTGAACGTAGAAGTGCTAAGAGCAATAGCAGGAAGGAGCAAAGTAATCCCTCAGAAGTTAGTTAGTAGCAGGGAAGGACAGGGAGAGGCAAAGTAAGTAGGAAGGATATTTTGTAAAGAGAGGAAACAGATAAAGTAGTCTGACCCATGAAGGTACTGCAACAAGGGGTAATAATGGTTCAAGAATAAAAATTGCAGAGCAAGTAGGCTGGCCTGTGAAGGGGGGGTTACAGGAAGCTGAATAACATTTATTTATTTTATTTATTTGTTATTTAGATAATGCCTTTGAGCACAGGAGCTCTTTTTCAAAGGCTCCACTTCAGTATAAGACAAAGAACTGAATATGAGCCAAGTACTCAAAGGGGTTTCAATTTATTTATGGTGTACTACGCAAAGTACAGTATGTTATTTTTCTTTGGGGAGGCCCAAGATTATTTCAGTTTTTGGGGAGGCTCAAAATCTTTTCCATGGATTTGGGGAGGCTCACTGTGACAAATTCTGAGAACTATTGATATAAAGAAGTACGGATGATGTTTTGGGGAGCATCCAATCAAACATATACTCGTAGCCTTTTTTTGGGGATAATTCTGTTTATTTGAAATTACTCCAACTGGGATAATCCCATGAGATGCACCATCTCATTTTCATGGAGGTCCTGGGGGACAGCAGCAGTCAACAGGTTAAAACAGTCAAGCAGAAATGATTATATACAGGCGAAAATATGCACGCATTAAAAACCAACTGTGATCGACGCAAGCTGACAAAGCGGGGTTGCAGCAAAGAAAGAGCAGGAGCACTTACATGCAACATAATCGTGGTTGGGGAGAGGGGGATGCTGGACCAGAATAAATACATGGAAGAGGCTGGAAAGACTGGACCTAAACACTTGCAAGCTAGAAGGTTTCCTCAGATAGACAGCGGGTTTGTTTCCAGGCGTCTGGTGCACAATATGTAAAGGCAAGGCTACCAAATTCATGCTTCATTTTTGGAATTCAGAAGGCAAGTACTGCTGTTGAATGTAGTGAGTAGGCATTGCTTGACAGTGTGAGGTGGAACAGGAAATAATCAGAGGCTTTTCCTTGTGCTCAGTTGCACAACAAAGAAAGCCAGTGGCTTGTTCAAATAAGTCAGGGGCTGCAGAGTGGTTTTCGTATGCACAGCAGTATGTGATGTCACCCCAAGTCAGCTGAAAGAACAAACATTTTCATTTAACCATTTATGGTCCAATCTCCACCCCAACCCCCCCCCAAACAGTGACCATCCAGCCCCATCTCAGCCACCTATCATCTTGTTTCTCCATAGTTTGACCCCTGGTGGTGGGATCCTCAAACAGGGGTTGTCGCCCCCGGCAGTCCTCATCTAGTGTGGAGGAACTGCTGAGCAGAACATGGAGGGGATTTCTCCCCTTAATTCTGTTGGTCTATGTGTTCTATTTATGGCACCAGGCATATGGAAGTCATTAGTTGGTCGTAATAGTATACTGATGTCCGTTTGATTTTAAAATTGTTTTACCCCGATTTATCTGATTTCATCTTGTACGGTACCTTAAAAATAAAAATATTATTAAATATTATTCTTGTGTGTGCTAGGTGGCCCCTGAACCTCCCTCTTCCTCAGTGCTGTACAGTGCTTCTCATGGCCGTTTTCAAAGTAGCCTCTCAGCATACACACCCCACACACCCTCATGAGGGAGCAGGCTTTCTTAGCCACCGCAAGGGGTTGCTGCTGCAGTGGGCAACAGTACCAACCCACTCCAGCAGGGACACACTGCTGAGTGGCAACTCTACTCCCAGCCCGGCCACTTAGCTGCATGCACCGAAGTCCATTTTCAAACCAGGGCTGCTTGCATGGAAGTGCAGTGCGCATCCTCTAGGCCACCAGGCGACCCATAAAGATAAAACAATAGCTGGAAATGGTGCATTCCAACTAAAACATAACTTCTAAAGACTTATATTAACAGCTGGAAACCCTGATGTACAACATCCCAATTAAAAAAAAAAAGGAAAAATATTGTTAGCTTATTAACACCTCCACAGTGTCTCTATCTGAGCAGAAGCACATCCAGCCCACACTGGGAATCAGACCACACACACACTCCAGACGGCAGCAATATTTCCCATTCAGTAGAAGAGAACTGGCCCCTAGCTGACAGGTTAGAGTGCTCCGATGACTTTCACATACCTCCTTTGATTATTTTTAATACACAGCTACTAACTTTTTTCCTAAAGAGGCTTGATTTTAAATGTACATAATACCTGTACTTGTATGATTTTTATTATGCCTTGGTCAGCCTTTTATTATCTGTATCTGTCACTGAGTGTATGTCTCTGATGTGGACATCCTGAAGGGCTCTTGCGCTCAAAGGTCTTCCGAATACAAATAAATATGTATGCTATCTCACTGGCCACCACTAGATGGCTGGACTGCTTTCGAATGTTATTCAAAGCTTTTACAACCAGATGGCACTGCTTTGCGCAGACTACCTTCCTGTATTCAACTACCTCCAGAATGGATTTCCTTAGGATTACACCAGACGCTACCCCTACCATATAATGTTGTGCTGATTCTATTGTAGTATCCTACAACTCTGCTCTGTACAACTACTTATCCCTGTACGGATACTTGCATTTTATTTCCTACTGTTCTAGTATAGTTATCCTTCGTGTTGTAATCTGTACTCTCTAGGGTCGTGCCTGAAAATAGGCAGGTCTTGCCTAGTAACACTTACCCGGTAACCAAAAGCAAATAAAATAAACATGCTCATTTGGTTGCCATCTGTGTTTACATCTCACTACTACAACTGTCACAAAATGACTATAAATTCAAGATGTCAGGGTGCTCAACCCTGGCCAGCAGAACTAAGTTCAGTCATACCCTAGGGTGTAGCCGAGTGGCCAACACGAATCAGTAAAATCCAGTGTGTCCCTGATACTGCCCCAAAAGACCCATAGTCAAGGATTTTTTTTTTTTATCCAATTCATTTTCTCTTGTTATACTTTAAACAGGGGATGCAAGTTAAGAAAAGTCAGAGACCTGAGAAAGCCCAACCACCACTGCACAGCGCAGGCCCCACGACAACTGTTTCCACACTTACCTTACAAGCTGAGGTCCTGCTGTTCCATCACTGCCATCCCTCAATAGGCAGAGAGAAAGAGAGAGATCACTGGAGAATGGAGAGAAATGGGTGGGTCCCAAGATGAAGCCTTGGGGCACCCTGGACGAGATAGGGAGGGGAGGGGATAAGACATCACCAACCTCTAGAGCCAGAAGGAACTTCTCTTTAGCAGAGCAGGGAACTTCCCTTTAGATGAATGGCTGAACTGCTGCCTTAGGGATTCGGGGATCTCGGGTCCCAGTCCCAGCAAGAGTGTCTGCCCAAGTAAGAAGGGGGAGACAATAACTATCACATGGTAGAATTACACCCATGTAGAAAAGCTGGTACTGCTTTCACTGCTCCAAAATGACCAAACTCCATGCCAGCTATACTTTAGTGTGCATTACACTGAACTAGACATGTATTGAACCAGCAAAAGTATAATTTCTATAGAAGATTAGTTTCCTTATCTTGGTTCATATTTTGGCACTCTCTCTCGACTGGGCTTTTGGTAAATTCAAAAGCCATTTCTGATTGGTGCTCTGGTGGTAATTACCATCTCAGAATTAAAGTGATCTAATTTATGTCCTTGTTAAGATGCTATGTGGTTGGTACAATGCATCCACATTCTACTGTAATACTCGAAGCATCTGCACCACACCTACTGGGATGTTAGTGCACAGAAGGTCATCTGGACATCAACCCCTGTATTCAAAACTGCAGTTTGCACATCATCAAAAAAGGAAGCACTTGAGCACATGCCAATGAAAGGTGCAGCCATGCACAACTGGCACAATGGTCTACTGGAAGTCTTATTAGTGCGCCAACTACAGGCTGTTTGTGCAGTGCTAGTTGATGCTTGGTAAAAGCATGTTTTAACAGCATGCAAACAGCACATATCATATAAAACAGTTTACCAAAGCCCTGTAAAAGCGGTTATCGTGCAGTGAAAAACAAACTGGGATAGAAATACACTTGTACTAGATCTCTCAGCAGTACTCGTTATGGATGGGGAGTACTTAAGCAATATACCATGAGAGGGTGTTGGTGATGCCATGAGTTACCCGCCCTGGGTATTCGGTGTCACGGTGCAGCCGAGTGACCAACAACACACCAGGTGTGGGTAAATCCTAGCATCACCAACACCCTCGAGTGGCATATTGCAATTACACAATGTCCTCCTATTTTTGGCACATAGAAAAAATAGTAAATAAAAGTTATTTTTTTTACTAATTTTAAGCTATATTTTACTGTGTTTATTGTTCCGCTGGGAAAAAATACTCCCAGATTGCTGGAGCCGTGCTGCTACTGTGCATGCGCAGTACTGAGTTAGCATTGCCGGTTGCAGTGTGTTTTTGATGGGCTGGGAAATGTTGAAAATTGTGCATGTGGCACAGAAGAGAGTAAGAAAGAAATAGCAATGAACATGGCAGAAAGCCGCGGTTTCAATTTCATCTGAGGTATGCGGTTTTGTGTTGTAACTATTCGGTAACTCGATTTGCCAGTCTCTATCAAGCAGGGATTTTGGTTGCAGGATCGCATTTTGGTGAAGGTCTGAGGAGTGTGTGTGTGTGACGTGTGAGAGAAAGCGGCGCAGGGGAGATCTGTGAGGAGTCGCCATTGTGAGTGAAAATTAATAGGAAGCATTACGGAATGAGAAAGCGAGAGGGTAGTGTGTTTCGTGAGGGAGTATCGATGGTGATTAATGAGAAAGAAATGGAAGTGGAAACGGCAGCTAGGAAAGTGCTGAAGTATGAAGGGTGGAGGGAAAAGGAAGGAGGTGCAGCTGATAAGTAAGAGAATTGGTGGCGGAGTTAGAGAGGGTAGTAGCTGGGAGGTGATATAAAGGAGAAAAAGAAGTGCAGGCGCAGGGAAGCAGAAGTAAATGGAGGAACAAGGATGGAGAGGCAACTTATCCATTGGTTTTTCGTTGTTGAGTTTTACTAGACGAAGGAATTTAAGTTGTGTGCTTGAAATGACAATTGAGGTAGTGGAGTTTTGGACGGGTGTTTAGCGGGTATTCTTGTGTTTCAGAGTTAGGGCTGGCGATGGTCGGAGTGATATTTAAATTATTTATGTGGCTGAAGGGTGGCTGGCACCTCTTCCCGTGGGGTGATTGTAGATTTTACAACAGGAGAGGCGTACGAGTCAGCCAATCAGGATAGAGCATTTACGTTCTGTTTTGATGCCTGTTGTATAATTTCATATAATACCTGCGCCAACAGTGCAGGAATAGAAATCAACTTTTTTTTGTACTTTCGCCATAGTGCAGATGAGGTACAAAGTTACATGCACCAGTGCCATGTCACCTGAAGTGGTTCCAAGAAAAAATAAATAAAAATGAAATTAAATGTATCCATTTTTACAAATCATGGCCTGTTCTGAATAAATGTAGAGTCACCAAACTGTCAAGCTGTAGTTAAACATTTTCTTTGGAGATCCCTAGAGTCTCTAGAAATCAACTGTAGTTTGTACTATGCTTATTATTTCTTCTTCCACAACCGTCCTGCTATGACAATTTTAATATGCAGACTAAAAAAGAAGTAGCACTCTGTCTCAATCCAGAGCACTACTCACCAGTTCCACTGGTACTCTCAGCCAGCTGCCCAATTAAAAGCTGCCACAGTCCTCTTTAGCACCTGCCTTCTGGCTGAGCCAGCAAAGCTGCACTTCTTTCCCTGCTGTGTCTCAGTTTTCATGCAACAGCAAGTTGCAGCTGAAGCCTGTGATGCCAAGTCCCACTCTCCAATCGTGCACAGTCCCTAGACCTGCCGGACTTCACAGGATGGCACTTTAAAGCTGTTGATGCCACCAAACCGGCTGTTGCCTATCGAGTGCACACTAGATCAACTTGTGCTGACAAGCAAAACACTGATGTTTCTGCTTAACTTTACAGGATTCTTGCAGCATCCCACTGGGATTACCCCCCAGCAAACCAACTGACTTGTTTTACTGTCAGACAAGCCCCTAGACCAGCCCCCCACCAAGTTCTCCACCCGGCTCAGCACAGTAACATTTACTGTAGTGCATGCTAGGGCAGAACTACTTCCACAGGGTAATAAGCAAATCATGCCAAATCTTATCCCCAGACATTCATTAAAAGGAGTAATTTGTCATAAATTATGAGTGAAACAGGCTGTTACTCATTTTCTGTGCAGCATCACTGCTACAACTCAGTCAGAACAAACAAGCTTGCAAGATTTTTAAATTTTCTCATTTTAAAAGCTAGCCAGCGCAAACTTACCTACCTTCTAACAACATAATGCACAAATATATCCAGTTACTCTGGCAACAGCCAGCAAGCCAGCAGCAAATGTAACTTTCATTCACAGAAATTCTTATTTCTTCTACGTACCTTGAGGCTATTTTTAGAATGTGTACAACAGAAAGATTACTTATTGTTCCAGCAGATCTTCCAGAATATATTCTCCATGAAGTACCACTCACCCACCCACCCACCATCCCCCACAGGGAGATACGCTAGAAGATCTATTGTTACAGTTAGCAGGGCTCAGTTAGCACATCTGCCTACAGGCCAGGAGGGCGTGGGTTCTTGTCCCACAGTAGGATTGACAGCATAGGAAAAATCCTATTACCCAGCAGTCCGGGACAATAGGAAACTAAATTCGGACAAGTGGATCTCCCAATTTAAACACCAGTCAGAGCAACAAAACCATGTATTGATTTTGGCAGTCTGGACAGGTGCTTGATTTTACAACATTAAGCATGCCCACCTGCCAAGTTGAAGACTTTTTTTTTTTTTTTAATAGCACTACTACCTGGGTCTCACCTGAAAATAGGCACTTGGCTGTCTAGTGTGACTTACCCGGTTAACAAAAGCAAATAAATAACCTGTTGTGGCCATGAGGAGGAAGAGGGTGCGCAGGCGCAATCTCTGATTAAGCTGCCTGTGTTGCCCACCTTCAGTTTTGCCATTCAGGTGCCCCCCCCAGTCTGCATGTCGAGTGATGAGGACTGACGTCCGTGTCAGTGAGTAGGCAGAGTGAAGGGGTGGTCTTGGGCAGAGTAGACTAACGTGCCGATAGCGTGCCGCACTGAGTGAGACAGACCACCTTTTGAGCACTGAGCAAACACACTCTACCGCTGTAGCACGCCAATTGCGCAGATATCTCGGAGCAAGGAGGGTGTCGAGTTTAGATGTGCATGTGTGTGAGAGCACTAGGAGCGGCAGGTAAGGAGTAGAAAACTTGTTTTAGTCAGGCAGCATCACATTTCCAGCCCAGCATATTAAAAAAAAAAAAAAAAAAAGCTCTTTTCAGAGCTCGAAGATTCCATGGTTTGCTTGTCTGTGAAGGGGGGATATTAGCGGAGGAGGAGGAGAGAGACTAAGGTGAGTTGTTGGCGGGGGTTGATTCCAAACTTAAGTGGTCGAGCACTCGACGAGCAGCCAGGAGGACAGATTGTGGTGGATGACTGAAGTTAATCAGGGCGGAATGGGACATTTAAAATTAAAAATATTAAATCAGTCAGTCCCAACTCTGTGAACGCTCAATTAAAAACACAGTAGACAGCCGTGCAGGCAGCTGAGGAGTGCTTTGCCAGTTCTCTTCACAATTATAGCATCCTTGTTGTGGCAGCTTGGAGGAGTAGCGACTCACTCTCTCAGATTGTGTCAGAGGCTGTACTGCACTACTCTGTCCAGGCTGAGAGGAAAAAGGAAAATAAAAAATAAAACTTCTTCTAAGCTAAGCAGTCAAGCAGAGGTTGGTGGCTACTTAGCTGTTTTGTTATCCTTCCAAGTATATTTATGTCAGCTAAATTTTCATGGGCAATGAAAAAATTTCACAGGGCAACCAAATTTCAGGTCCATGTTGTCCGTGGGCAACCAAATTAAAAAAACTTCTAAGCCTGAGGATTGAGCTCATAGCATAAATGCTGGCATCTGAGTGCTGTACTAAGGGGATACTGTACTGTTGGGCTGTGCCATCATTCGGATGAGTGGTTAACCCAAGGTCCCATTTGCCTTTTCTGGTGGAAGTTAAAGATCCCATCGCACTCCACGAAAAGAGTATGGGAATTTCTCTGTTGTCCTGGGCAAATTTCCCCTATTTAATAAAATGCCAGCAATAGTTTAACCTGGTTCAACTTCGGTTGGTTTACACCCCCCCCCCCAAAAAAAAAAAAACAACCAGGAAGACACTGAAAAGAGGCAGTACTGTCTAGCCCTCCTTTCCCAGTCAAAAACAAACAAAAACAAAATACTTCTTCCAAGAATCAATCTGCTCCATATCACCCCATTCCTTGGTCAGACTAACAAACATCCCAAACTAAGACAGAAGCCTGCTCATCCCCGAGCCTAAAACGAGCCTCAGCCCTCAGCTGTGCAGGGGAAAACACCTGAGGCAGGAATGTTCATATCTAAACTTGTAGTGCTTGTCCTACCATGACTGTAGAGGAATTTGTACTTTCCCCTCATTCTTTACAATGAAATCATCTCATTTGTACTTGTCCATCAAGGAAATTTATGTATCGAGGCCATGGGGTCCAGACCCCTGACCTGGGGGGGGGCCTGTTCTGGATTGACAAATGGCTTATTTAGGTCAGGTGGGAGCTCCTGAGGTTCAGAAGCATAAGAATTCCCCACATGACCCGAGGGGAGAAAACATGCCCCCCCTGGAACTGGGAGTTCAGGGCCTTGCAATGAACAAGGGGTGCAAGCCATAACAGGCAAAACCCGGACATCTGTTTAACATAAATGATCCTGAAGCCCAAGTCTTTGGCATTATACAGTGTCCTTAACCGGCACCAGGCTGCCTCCATACCTCTGATAGAAATATCTATGACCTGACTTTCTAACTTGCTACATGTTACTGCAGAAAGCGCCAGCCCAGTGGCGCTGAGGGCCAAGGCAGTGGACGCCTTACCTCACGTCGGTGACCCAGGTTCAGTAATTACCTCAGGTCGGACAGCCGACATACTGGGGGCCTGGACTGAGAAACCAAAGGTAGCTCTCCTCTCCCAGGGGTGGCGGTGGCGCCCCCAGTTCCGCTCCACGGGTGGAGATCTGATGGGTAGCATAGGCAGGAGGGGGCAGCAGTGTGCTCGAAGGGGAGCCTCGAGGTGTGGCATGCGCATACCTCCACATGTGTATGCGACGCCCGGTAGGGAGAAACGGGGGTAAACAAAAAAAAAATCTATACAGAAATATTTTATTTAAAAGTTACTGCAGAGAGCAAGTTGTGCACCTGCATCCATATATGGCATTGGTATGTTGCCATATGGGCCGGATGCAAGGCTATGAAGAGGGCAGACTTAAAATCTTTCTGCCCAGTATGTCAAAACCCCTGAAATCTGCATTAGGAGAGTACTTCCCAGTCACAGGCCAATAGCCACTCTGAGTCTGGAGCACCTTTAAGTTAATTTGGCCCCTATGATCTCCTACAGTAAGATGGCGGCCACGCTGGGCCAGCCATCAAGAGCAGTGATCAGTAGCTACTTGCTTTATTTATTTTTATTTGTTTTGCATTATATTTAGTTTCTTTTAATTTTCGTTCCGCTTCTCGGTTTAAATTTAAGTTGGGAATTTTCTTTGTGCTATGCTAAATTCAATATTAGTGCATACCTTTCTTAGTGAAGCCGCGGTTGTGCATTTGCTTTTTCGACTGACTGCTTATGGAGTTTTTAAAGGATTGTGTAATGCTCGCTTGAAAATCAATGGCGAGCCTCTGCCTGCCACTGCCGTTATTTTAGTATCTGCAGTACTGGGTGCATCACACCAACGCTTTTAGCGGCGGAGTAATTTACTGGCCTGTGGAGCTTTTGTGAGGATTGCCAGGAGACCCTGTTGAAGCCGAGCCATTATGGAGGCAGCTGGCCTGGGAGATATTGCCTGGTGGCCCGGAGCGGCTGGGGAATTATTTGACTGAAGCCAGAGAGTGCCCCGATGAATGACAAGGGACTTTGCTGCAGCTGAGCTGGCTTGAACCAAGAAGGACTGCCGTTACCGTTGGAGGACTAGTTGGCCTGGACGGCTGACCCTGAGGTGGGTGTCAGTTCTGGTTGGGGACCCCTCCTGTGGGGATTAGGGGGTGCTGACTGGAGTGTGGGCATCCATTTTATTCCCTGGAATCACATGGGCTATCCATCTAAGGTCAGATGGCTCCGGTGGTTTAAGTGGGGTGGGTTTCTCCAGGTTCAGGCATCGGCTTTGGGAGAGACAAGGGGCTAACTGTTTAAATCCTGGAGGATCCATTTTCTCGGAAGCAGCTTAGTAGGAAGATCCTTAGCGTTTGACGATCTCTCCCTGAAACTCTCTTGCATGGGCTGGTACTGTAGTTCATACAAATCGTATGGAAAAGGCAGTGAGAGTGCTTTATCGTTTCTTTATTTTTTAATAAAATAACGTGGAAGCGAGAGGGCCATTGCATTTTGGACAGATTCTGTGTTAGAAGGGGAGGTGTGAGCTCCCCCTCCCCAATGCAAGTTACCTGGAGTAAAGACCTGGACAATTCTAAAGCTAAACTTCTGTTGATAGTGGACAACAATTTTATTTTTCATATCTCAAAATAATTTGTTGCACTTTTGTTGTTTTTGGGTGGTGTTTGTTACTTTGGGGTTTAAGATTTGGGTTATGTTTGGTAGAAAACTGGGGATGGTTTCTACTGATTTATAGGATTTTTAAGTTTGTATGACTGAGTATATGGCTGATTGTGCGAGTATTTGAGAAAGAATTTATTTTAGGAACTACGGATTATTAGGTAATGGCAGGATGTGTTGGCAGAGGGCTTCGCTGGGCGGGCACTACTCCGCCGAGCTGCAGGCCTTCCATCCTTCCGACTGTCCCCAGCTTCCAGGAGAGGTTTATAGGCACTGTTACGCCTTGGGCATAGCAAGGGGGCATCAGAGGGTTGGGGGTCGCAAGCATGGAGAGGGAGGGGAATGGGGTGGACAAACTGGGGTTGTAAGGTCAAGGAGGTGCCCTGGGGTGAAATGGGCTCAGGAACGGGGTCCACCCTGCCTGGTTCCCATACCCAAGGGCTCCACTGTATGTGAGCATGTAGTGCGATCAACCTCGGCTGCTCATCCAACTCAGGCGGTGTTATGCAATGCCAGGTCAGTTAGGAACAAGACAGCAGTTATCGCTGATCTTGTTGGAACATCGGACCTGGCATGCATCACCGAGACCTGGCTGGACGAGAATGCGAGTCCCATTCTGGAGTCGGCTGTTCCGACCAGGTAATCTGTGATACACCGCCCGAGGTAGGATTGTAAAAGGGGGGGGGGGTGTAGCTATATGTTTGAAGTCAGAACTGGGCCTTGTAGATGTGACAGTTGGAGCCACCAGATCTTTTGAATGTATCGTGGGTGCAGGTGTGGGTTGCAAGGATACTTCCCGTATACCGTCCACCTGGGAGCGAGAAGGATTTCCTACAGGAAATCGCGGACTTCATCGTCAAGATGGTGGAGGTGCCCAGGTGGTTGGTCCTGGGAGACTTCAAGACCTGGATCGACAAACTTTCGCACTTTGGACAGGACTTCCTCCAATTGATATCACTGGGCTTTACACGGGTTATTACCTCTGCGACCCACTCACAAGGTCACTCACTGGATCTGGTGTTTCTGCTGGGGATGGAGCTCTCCAACGTGGTGGCAGAACATATTGGATGGCTGGATCGCCACACTACTCAGTTGTTTCGTAGCCCCCCTCCCCAATAGGCCTGCCCCTACAGAGATGGTCCGATGCTGCCCTTTACAGGGTTTGACCCCCGATGATCTTATGGCGGTCTTGGACCTAGCAGGGAGTCAGAATGTTAGCCGGGATCCAGAAGGGCTACTTTTAGCCTGTAATATGGCTGTGGTGACCACTCTGGATTCCACAGCTCCTGTCCGGGTTCGCCCCCTCTTCACCCTCGGACCCCCTGGTTTGACGGGATCCTGAGGGAGTTGAGGAGAGTTGGCAGTTGGTTAGAGAGATGCTGGTGGAAATCTGGGCTGATTAATGAGAAACTTAGATTGATGTCCCATTATAAGGGCTATCAATCCATGGTCACCTGTAGGAAGGCAGAGTTCCTGTCCAGGGAGATTGCAGCTGCGCAAAAATCGACCGGCTCAGCTCTTCTGTACTGTGGACAGGCTGTGCAATCCAGTTTGCCTCCACAGTCGGGTAGCTTTTTCACAAGAAAAGTGTGATGACGTTGCTCGATTTTTCATACATAAGGTTGCCGACATAAGGTCGGAGATCGGTGCAGCTCGCCCGAATGGACAGAGCTGTGATCGATGGGAGATTACAGTCACCCAGTCTGTCTCGTTTGACTTCAGCCAGCTGGCGATCATGGATGATGAGAAGATTATCCAGGACCTGTGACCGACTTACTGTACTTTGGACCCAGGTCCAACACGCCTCCTGATGGGGTGCGTAGAGGTCATCGGACTGGTCCTGGCTGAGATCACTGGGTGCTCGTTAGAGATTGAGGTGTTCCTGGATACTCTGAAGGAGGCGGTAGTATGCCCCTACTGAAGAAATCTTCTCTCGAACCTGACTGTCTTGCCAACTATAGGCCAGTCTCTAACCTGCCTTTTCGTGGGCAAGGTTATTCAGAAGGCAGTCGCGTTGCAGCTCGAGGAGCATCTCACCACCCACGATATCTACAATCCTCTCCAGTCTGGTTTCAGGAAGAGGCATAGTGCTGAGACAGAGTTGGTTCGGGCACTTAATGATCTCCTGACAGCGAAAGAAAGATTGGGGCACTTGCTCCATCTTAGTCCTTCTTGATCTCTCTGCATTTGACACCCTGGATCACGAGGTGTTGCTCGAGAATCTGAGGTTACTCTGCAGACTGTCTGGTACAGTCCTCAGTTGGTTTAGATCTTTTCTCACTAGTAGGACGCAGAGAGTGGAGTTTGGGTTTTTTCCCCCCAGCCCCTCATGCCCCGCCACGTGGAGTACCACAGCTTCTGTGCTTTCGCCCATGTTGTTTGCAGTGTATATGCTGCCACTGGGAGACATTATAAGGCGGTACGGGCAGAGTTTTCACTGCTATGCAGATGATACTCAGCTGTACATGCCCTTTGTACCCGAACAAAATGACAGTGTCTCAGTCTTTAATAACTGCCTCTCCAAGATTCAAGACTGGATGAGTGCCAACTGGCTCAGGTTAAATCCAGATAAGACTGAGGTGTTGGTTGTGGATCCAGGTCGTCGGGTAGAGGGGTCACTGGCTAGGCAATCCTCTGGGCTTTCGCTTGGAGGGAACCAACTGTTTAACTCTGACCGGGTGCGGAATCTGGGCGTTGTGCTTGATGACGAACTGACACTTAAGTTTCAGGTGTCAGCTGTCGTCAAGACCTCTTTTTACCATCTGAGAAACATCGCTCAGACAAAGCACCTAGTCTGGTCTGACGATCTTCCTTCCTTGGTCCACACCTTTGTAGCCTCATCTTGATTACTGCAATGCTCTATACCTAGGGCTGCTGGGGTGGACCTTGCCGCCTACAGCTGGTGCAGAATGCGGCTGCCAGGTTAACTGGCTTGTCAAGATCTTGCCATGTCACACCTGTGCTTCGTGGATTGCACTGGCTGCCGGGTGCGGTGGAGGATCATCTTCAAGGTCGGTTTGCTGACCTATAATGCCCTACATGGACAGGGACCGTGCTATCTGCAAGACCTCCTGTGCCCCCACCACACCCCTTCATCCATTCCGTTCCGCCAATGAGGGATTGCTGGAGATTCCCAGGGTCTGACTATGTCTGGAGCTAGATCTTTTGCCTTTGTAACACCAACCCTGTGGAATTCTCTACCTCGTCGGATTAGAGAGTGCCCGTCCACTGAGGCCTTCAGATCTGCTTTAAAGACCTATCTTTTTAACTTTGCCTTTCGTGAGGTTTAACTCATGCAAATTTTTTTATTTGATTTTAAGCATATGTTTTTATGATAATTGTGTTTTTAAACCGTGTCCATGTACAATGCCATGATCTTCTGGAATGGCGTTTTATAAATAAGTTTGCTTTGCTCTGCTTGCTCCTACCACCCCCCAATCACCTCTGCTGTTAGCATCCCCTAGTTCAATATCAGCCTCTGTCAGCTTCTCATGGAAAATATGCACTGTAATTGTACCTGATCCATTTGCTGTTCTGCCTGCCTGTAACTGTGTTACCCTGACTAATCCTGTGTTGTACCAACTAGTTTACTACTGGTCACTTGTGAAAGCGGACTATATAGCTCATCTTGCTCTCCAGTATAACAAATCAAATGAAATGAAAATGAAATTTATGAGCAGAGGCGAGTCACTGATGGACTCTGTGGGTGCACAATACTGTACATGGAGGCCCCTGGGGATGGGAGGGCTGGTATGTGGGTGCCTCCAAAGTGCCCTAGTTGGCTCTTTCATGCCTCTGTGTCAGTTAGAGATTCTTTCTACTATTCTAGTCTTTGGTAACCGGGTAAGGCCCACTAGGCACAAGTGCCTGTTTTCAGGAGCGACCTGGGAGCACTGAGCGGTTAAGTGACTTGCTCAGAGTCACATAGTATGCAAGTGGAGGTTGTGAGAATCAAACTCAAGTCTGGTCTGCTGGATGTATCAAGCTCATTCACACCTCGCTCCTCTAGGCTATACTGCCAGCCCCATGATCGTGGTGTCACTGCTGGGAACTCCGATGAGTCCCAAAGGGAGGGCAACTAAAGTAACATGGAGCATTCAACACTTTCATCATCTCCCCACAAATCGCTGGTATAGAATGTACTCAGTAGCTGTAGGCATGTGGCTGTATGACTCATCCTCTGAGGAGCACCCTGAGAGAGAAGAAACTGGGAAACCACTCGGATGGAGAACAGGGGGATGGTGCCCTGAACTGGGCCCTGTCCCGACTCCCTGTACCAGGATATTACAGTCTCCATTCAGAGATGGTACTTGTCCTGCACCAATGGGCCTGGATGTCTAAGGCAGGAGCTAAAACTGGTACCGGCCCACAAGCCAAATGCTGGCAGATTTTGTATCGGGCTAGGAAGATTTTCCTTTAACTAGCCCTGTGGGCTTGTACTGGAAAAGGAAACATTTCAATAAGTACATCAGTTGGGCCAGTGGAAAAGTCTGTGGGGCTAGTGGATTTTCCCGGTCACCAGCCCTGCTGGCTTGTGGCTGCACATCTTAATTTCGACCCATGCCCCAGCCAGCCTGTCAAACCAAACCCGAGGCACATGAGGCGGAGGTCTCGAGGGGCATGGAGTGTCCTCAGATGTTGCAGTACCCACAGTTCCAGTGGAGCTTTGAGACTCTAGACAGCCTCCTCACCCTAAGGGAAGAGCGGGTAATGTCCCAGGACTAATGGTGAACATCCCTGGCTGAGTAGGCACCAATGTCTGCGAGACCCAAGCTCAGTCTGACTTCCATGCCTATGCCAGAGCCAGAAAGGGGCACGGCACTGCTCCCCAACGCAACACAGCCAGCAGTGATGACAGTGAGGGTGACAACTGCACTAATGCCAGAATCCACCCCCAAAAATATCAACCTCATTCTCTATGCCACTCGCAGCACTGAGGTTAAGGTCAAGATCACTGCAAACACTGACAATGGCACCAATCCCGGCACAGATACCACATGCTATGTCAACACCGATGTCAGTGTTGCTCAAGAGTCACCACTGTGAACAGTGATAACAGCCGAGGTGACACAGACAGTCAGCGTCATCACCACCAGAGAGGTGACCAAGACCAAAGGTGTTAGTCTCAACCCCAGGGGTGCCTGTCACCCAAGGTCAACAGGCCACTATGAGTTTTTCACCTGCAGCCCAGAAGCAGCTGATGGTCTGCCCATCAAGCCACGGAGCCAATGGTCTGACCAACACAACCACTAGAGATTCCAGCATGAAGGGGGTCTCAGCGCCTCAGCCGACTCCAAAGAGTGGTGAGGAGACTCTGAGGAGTGGTCAAGAGACCTACTCTGACTTCCAGGATCGAAGCCTGCTGTTACAGGCAGGTACAGGGCAACCTAATTTAAGAACCTCATCTCTAGGGTGTGGTAGTCAAAGTGAGACAGGCGTCACAGGAGTTCATGTCATGGTTTGGTCCGAGGCATGCAATACAGATGGAATGTCGGTCTTTGGTGGTAATATTCTAACATACTAAAATGCTAGCAGAATAGGCCTAACGGTCTTTCGTTTCTGCTCGTTTGGTCATACCTCACCCTGGGGGCTGACCTTGCTGCCCCCCTCGTCCTCTCTGGCTTCTCCGTTCCCAGTCCCAGATATTCCCACTGCACAGGACTCTGCATCCAGAACCCTTCCCCTGTACCTGTTCCACCCCCTCTTGAACCCCTCCACTGTCTCTGCCTCCACCAGCCCCCTGGGCAGTGTATTCCATGGCTCCACCACCCTCTCAGTGAAGTAGCACCTCCTTTCTCTCCTGAATCTCTTCCCCTTCAGCTTCCACCCATGCCCTCTTGTTGCCCCCCCCTTCCTTCGAAGTACCTTGACTGCTTCTCCCCTATTTAACCCCTTCATGTACTTGAAGAGCTCTATCATGTCCCCCGTCTCTTCTCTCTTCCTTGCGACACAGACACTGATGAATAGGAGGGCCCTCTTTTTTGCCCTTTTTAGTGGGGCTGTAAATTCTGATGGGTAAGGAAACAAACCGAAAGTGAAAAAACAGAAGAGGAGAAATTAGGTATTCAACGAAACTCGTCCCATGGTGCACAATGCATGATGGGGAAAAACAGAACTAAGGTACACTAGAGTGTGCGCAACGGTTATTGTTAAGCATGTGCCACCTCATGGTGCTATACATGCATGGACACCAATGACCAGTGCTGGAACCCTGGCTGCAAAAAAATCTGCTCCCATGGGGTCCTACACCTCTGGCTCCAAGACCAAAGAGTGGGACTCAATGGAGAAGACAGATTCTTTAGAAGATCTGTAGAATTAGGGAGGCAAGATTCTACGCTTTCAAATACATGAAAGCAAACAAGACACAAAGGATTTCATAACTCCGTCAGAATAAAACATCTCTACCCGAGAATTTACCTCCACATACACAGCACTCATATCAACAGCTGATTATATATATACACACACACATATATACATATATATATAGTGTGTGTGTGTGTGTGTGTGTGTATATATATATATATATATATACACACACATATATATATATATATATATATATATATATATATATATATATATATATACACACACACACACACACACACACAGTGACTTGCAAAAGTATCCAACCCCCTTGAAAGTTGTCAGATTTGTCTGGATTACAAATGAGATTTACATATATTATTCCAGTCAGGATTTTAATTGCAAACTCATATGCTCTAACAGTATATCCTCAAAGCCAAAATTAATTATCCGTCAGCAGATCTTTTAAAGAAAATTAAAAACTGGAAAATGCTGCTTGCAGAGGTATTCAACCCCTACACATTAGTATTTGGTAGAGCCACCTTTTGCTGCAATAACAGCTTTAAGTCTTTTGGGGTAAGTATCTACCAGCCTTGTACACTGTTCGGGAGTGATTCTTGCCCATTCTTCTTGGCAGATTTGTTCCAGGTTGTTCAGGTTGGTTGGGTGACGCTTGTGGACCGCAATTTTTAAACACTGCCACAGATTCTCGATGGGATTGAGATCTGGACTTTGACTTGGCCACTGTAGGACATTCACCTTTTTGTTGTTTAACCACTCCTGTGTTGCTTTGGCCTTGTGCTTGGGATCATTGTCTTGCTGAAAGGTGAAGTTTCTCCCACGCTTCAGTTTTTTAGCAGACTGAAGCAGGTTCTCTTGCAGTATCTCCCTGTATTTTGCTCCATCCATTCTTCCTTCAATTTTAACAAGATGCCCAGTCCCTGCTGATGAAAAGCATCCCCACAGCATGATGCTGCCACCACCATACTTCACTGTAGGGATGGTGTTTCTCGAGGCATGGGCAGTGTTAGGTTTGCGCCACACATAGCGCTTTGAATTTTGGCCAAAAATCTCTATCTTGGTCTCATCAGACCACAAAACCTTGTGCCACATCTTATCTGGGTCACTCTCATGCTTTCTGGCAAACTCCAGACGTGCTTTGATATGGTTCTTTTTGAGTAATGGCTTCTTTCTAGCCACCCTCCCATACAGCCTAGTATTATGCAGAGCTCTTGATATGGTTGACTGGTGCACCTTCACTCCACTCTCAGCCACTGAACTCTGTAGCTCCTTCAAAGTGATTGTTGGCCTCTCTGTGGCTTCCCTCACTGGTCTCCTTCTTGTTCGGACGCTGAGTTTTGAGGGACGGCCTTGTCTAGGTAGTGCCTGGGTGGTGTGATGCAGCTTCCACTTCCTCACTATTGATACAACAGTGCACACTGGGATATCCAAACACTTGGATATTATTTTGTACCCTTTTCATAACTTATGCATGTCTATTACTTTATCTCTAACTTCCTTAGAATGCTCTTGAGTCTTCATTTTCACACCCTTCCTTCAGATTCACAGTCTGACCAATGGTCATTAAACTGATGGGGGTTTTATTCAGAAAATGTGAGCTACTTTAATGTTTCAGAGGTGAGGCCAATTGTAAGCCAACTGCTCCCTCGTTAGGGCAATATTCTTCATCTGTGTAAACTTGGAGCTTCCAGAGCACAGGGGTTGAATACTTATGCAAACAGCATATTTCAGTTATTTATTTTTCTTAAAAATATTTTCTAACATAAAACCAATGTCACTTTAAAATAATTATTTTGAGGGTCAGTCTTTTTAAATACAATATTACACAGAACAAAATCTCAATGTATCATTTGTCATTCAGACAAATCTGACAACTTTCAAGGGGGCTGAATACTTTTGCAAGTCACTGTATATATATGGTATTCCATAGGACATCCCAGGAATATGTTTTCTATTCACTAAGGAATGTTGCCAAGCAATGAGTGGCAGAGTGAAGTGGAGCCACTAGTGCTAGGGAAAGTAGTACTGACAACATACTAGTGTAAGCAAAAACAAAACCTATTGCTAGACGCCCAATGGACTGACCTACTAATACCACAAGCCACATCTCAAACTGATGTTTATTTAGAAACTGGTAACCAGGAAAAACGCTCAACCAAGGTCTACTTTGACTCCAAGTGTGATCACCAAAGAAGATGAGGTACACAGTGGGAGAAGAAGTACAGTAACAATGCAGAGCTAAATCGACAGCTGCAAGCTCATTATTACATGAGGGGACTGTATTGTTCAAATTACAACATACAAGTACACAAGACTGGCAGCTACGAAGAACCAAGGACTAGAACCACCAATAATCAGCAGACTGTAATATCAACAAAAATTAGGAATAAAGGTCTGTAACACCCTCAGGAGGGTAGCATATGTATTATCTAGGCAAGGGATAAGACTAATAGGGCAACCGATTTTCCATTTTCAAAAATGGACGATTCCATTTTCCAAAATTTTAAAATTCATTTTTCCATTTTTTTTATTTTTGTATTTATTATTTGGAAAGCACCTTTGAGGGGACAGTTTGTTTACAAAGGTTCCACATCAAACAGAACATTGGAAAAGTGTACATAACATGAAGACAAATTAGAGTAATAGTAACAAGTCAGATTAAGTAAGCATAAACAGTTAACCAATTCATGATTACAGACAAGCCAATAACAGTGAATAGTGTAAATATGACTGGATCACTGTAGTGCCACTGGAGCAGCTGAGAAATAGCTTTATCACAAAAAGGTGCAACAATAGGAGTTGCCAGAGAAGGCTGCGTAGAGAGGAGAGATGGGGAGAAAGTTAGTGTGGAGGGGGTGAGGGAGGAGAGAATAGCTGGTGTAGGAGCACTGGAGGGAGATGGATGGGGGAGGGTATAAGAAAAGTATCAGTGGGGCTGGCATGGGCCAGTAAAAAAAGATAGCAGTCAAAGAGTAGGATCCCTCAATTGTAGAGTGCAAAGTGACGCAAACTAAGTGCAAATCATGTGGAACAAAAAGTATTTTACACAAAGATGGTGCCAAGTGTGGCTATAAATGTGGTGCAACTGTTTGTTTTTTTTTTATTTGAAAAACTGAGTTTTGCCTAAAAATGTAACATTTTAATTTTTAATCTCGTTTTTTCCATTTTTATATACAAAAAGGTGACCCTGCTAAAGTACAGGTTAGATGGAGGGGCAGACTGGGGAGTAGTGAGCTCTGAGGTGCTGTTTGAGAGAAAGGTAGGAGAGGCAGGTAGCATAAGGCAAGGCAAATTTTATTTGTATGTCACCCATTCCCAGAGGCTCTGGGCATCTCTCAGAAGAAAAAAAATAAACAAGTAATGCAAAATATAAAATATCACCCAGTTAAAACTAAGGCCCTGTCCACACTACGCCTCTGTAATGTTACAGAGTGCCCAAACCGTTACTGCAATGGTCTGCGTTTACACCTGTAATGTTACAGAAGGCGTTTTTGTAACAGTTGTTGAAACCACATGAGTTGGTTTCAACAACGGTTATGAAACCAGTCCCACCTCAGTAAAGTTACCGCGGTAGTGTGGACAGGAGGTAACTGTCCCCTGCAGGACCGTGGGCAGCAGCGAGGAGCTGCATTTTGGGATTGAGCGGTAGCGACCGCCGCTTCCCGGAGGTGTGGACTGGTGTACCGGCCCCATACCGTCACCGCTGTAGTATGGACACACTGCACCGCTCCCCGGCTGTAACGGTTTCTATACGTTATGGGGTCCGAGTGGTGCAGTGTGGACAGGGCCTAAAATAGAGAGAGAGAGAGAGAGAGAGAGAGAGTTCCAGAGGGACAGCAATCCCACCAAAAAGGCAGACTGGCCACTAGAAGGGTAACAGTGAGGAATGCTGAAAGAATGCAAGTCAGAGGGGTGGCGTAAGAGGAGGCAATACAGGGTGAGAGCAGAAAAGAAACGTAAGAAGGGAGAGTAACAAGTCAGTATTTTGAAAGGAATGCAGCAGAGTGAGACAACATGATCTGAAAGTGATTTGAAAAAGGGGATAGTGAGGTACTAGTAGAGGAAGCAGTGTGATTATCTGGCAGTGAGTCATGGCAAAGCAACAGAAGGAACAGAGGTGTACAGCCTTGCCGGGGGGGGGGGGATTTAGGGGTGCCTCCATAGACTACATATGCATAATCAAACAATCCTCTTTGGGAGGATCTTTCAATCAACTGGGAGTGGCAGGCAGGACCAATGCTTTTATAAGGTGCAGAGATTTAGGAACGTTTATGTATGGCATCGACATGGGTGGAGAAGTCTCTGTCCTGCCCAGCCACACAACAAGGTACTTGAACTGAAGACATCTTCAAGTGGGTCACCAACCAAGGTTCAAATGTCCAGGGGGCTGACATGGCAAGGCACTGCCCAGTGCTAAAGATACAAGACCGTTGTTAATGGTGACATGGTTTAAACAGACCCAGCATTAGACACAAAGTAATGATCAAATGACTTTTCCAACTTATGGACTCAGGCACCAGTGACAAAGGAGGACAGTGTCATCCACTAACATGCGTATGTTAGAGGAGACAAAAACAGTAGCGAGGTTATTGGGGAACAGACGGAAAAGACAGATCCCAACATGGAGCCCGGGATCACTCCAGAGGAGACAGGGAGGGAAGGTGATAAGGCATCACCAACCTGGACAAACTGGTGGTGATCAGTGAGGCAGGATCAAGGCTAACCCACCCTGGAGTCTGACAGTTCACAGCACTCAGGTTTTTCCAGGAGGCCATGGCGAGCTACAGTACCAAAGGCCTTAGGTAGGTCAGTGTATATGGCAACAGTAACATGGCCCAGCCCACACTCTTGAGAATGGCATTAGTGACACAGAGGAGGGAAGAGACAGTGGGAGTGGTCCATTCAAAAGCCATACTGGAAGGAGGACGAGTCAAGGAAGGCAGAGAGTTGGGCTAGAACTAGCTTCTCCTGGGGTTTAATCAGAGTGGGAAGGAGGGAAGATGGGGCAGTAGTAAACAGGACAGAAGTCATCCGCCTTGTGACAGGGGAGGACTTTACAGTTTCCAAGCACACAAAACAGCCCTGAGACAAAAGAAGAGATTAAGGAGTGTAGAGAAAGGGGCAGCAATAGCTGGAGCAGTGAGGTAGCGTTTCTACCAAGAGCCTCAGGGCTCTGACTCTTGGAGGGGCTGAACAAGCGTAGAGCAGGACAGGGTAGAAACTGGAATGATGGGAGAGGAGGAGAAGAAGATAGGGAAGAAGAGTGGATGGCAAATAAAGTGGAGGTAACAGTACAAGCAGTAAAGTGGAGGTTGAAGGCAGCTGCTACTTCATGTAGGGAAGTGAAGTGTGTTGGAGCCATCAAGTTTGATAACTGGGAAGGTCGACAGGGTGGGGGCCAAAAAGGGAGTGGACATGCCAAAACAGAGAACTGAGTGTTCTTCAAGTTGAAGGAAAAGTAGGCAGACTGACATTTAAAGTGATTCTGTGCTGGAGTCCAAAGTGTCTTGTAACTCTGCAAGTCCCTGGGTAGGTCGACCAGAGGCCAGCCCTGTGGCGAGACTACACTTAAGTCATAAGCCCTGAAGAAGGAAATGAGGTCTGCAGTAACCCAAGGTAGGTGGTTACCGTGCACTCTGTCCCTCTTGAGGGAGGCATGGGCATCAAAGACTGAAAAGTTGGACTAGAAAAAGGACAGGGCTGTATCAATAACACAAGATATGTTGAGAGGGCCCCTATCAAAAGCATGTAATGCGTCGAGGAGGGATGCCAGGCTGAGGGACCTGAACTATCTAGTTTCAATGTATGTTGGGGATATTTTAGGGCTTGTGGATTTTTCGGATGCAATAAACCATGTGGCAGTCACTGAAGAACTCTGGAAGAGTACCAGCAGCATGGCTGCAGTGCACATGAGAGGAAAGAACCCAGTCGAAGAGGGAGTGACTGGAAAAATGTGGGTTAAGCCACGTAGCTTCAGAAATCAGTTGTGATAGGTTAAGTGTTTCAAGTATCTTAGCTGTCTGGGAAAGCGACTTATAGGAAAAGGAAAGCCAACTGAAATTAAAAATCTACTAAAACGAGTTCTCGAGAGGAGTGGGTAAAGAGGATGAGAGTAGATCAGGGATGACTGCTGCTTTAGACCAGGGAGAGAGAGAGAGATGACACTTACATAGACGGGGAGAGAGAGTGTTTTTTTTTTTTTTTGTTTACAAAAAAAAGTCTGCACAGGAGCAGTTCATGGGTGAAGGGGGAGTCAGACAGCCCAATGGATGACATCACAGGAGAGATTTTGAGGGATGTACCTCAGAACAACATCCCCAATACTGCCACGATACTGTCTATGGGCAACATCTCTCAGGATCACAATGTCACCATCACCAACCCTGGTAGAAAGCCAGGCCTCAGCAATGACTAGGACATCCGGGAGGAACAAGGCCCACAGCCCAAGACAGACCAACTTCTGTAGAAACCTTCTAGCTTTAAGGTAAAAACAAACTTCGGCCCTTAGGGAGAGGGGAAAGGAGGGACCGGGCCAGGACTTAGCTGGACATTCCCATACAGCAGAAGCAGTAAGGCAAATGGTGAACTTGTGGGAGTAGGATTTTCCGTGACAAGGAGCTTGGAAGGGGATGGACTGCAGAAAATGGCTGCTGATGAGAGTAAGCCCCACAAAGGAGTATTGATGAGTAATCTCCACAAGGTTTCAAAAGAAGGGAGGAAGACTAGGAAGGAAAGAGATAGGGAGAGAGGGAGATGAGGGGAGAGCAGAATAGAGGGAAGGATGAGGGGAGTAGGCACGTGTGGGGAAAGAGGAGAAATAAAAAAACAGGTAACAGAGATGGAAGGAGACAAAGGAGGAAGCATGCTGGGAGTTAGTTGCACCACAGCACACACAAAAGAGAGCAAGATATAAAAGAACTAAAATGATTGACAGTTATAGAGAAAATAACATGGGCTGGTGGGCAAACAACATGTTATTTGAGTATAACAGGGACAAATACAGTTTACGTTATTCATCTCTCATGGTGCACACACATTTGGTAAATTTTTTTTTTCTTTTTTCAGTCATTCTATAATCTACACGTGTTATCACTACCAATCAGCTGTTTCCGTAGTACCGCTACAGGTGGTCTCTAAGCAATTTACAGCCCTCAGGAAATGACTAAGGGAGTAAGCTGGTTTCCAAACAAGTTATGCAAACTTGCAGCTTCAACCAACTTTAGAGAAAGCCCGTTTTCAAGTTGGGCCATCCATCAATACGGTAGATTAAATTGTTGGATTTTATGAGTCTGACGAATGAAATGTTAGGAGAAATCAGCCTGATTGCTAAAGTCTACAGAATGTGGATACTGTCAAATGGATCAGGACCAGAGCTAGGTGAATAATCTGGGCTCATATTTTCACAGTGAAAGTATGCCTCCTTAACCCACTGTGGGACAACACATTAAACCTAATAAGAAAGGTACCTTATTCTTAACATCCCTCTTACCTTCCTTGTACATAGCCAACCCCACGGTGCGAACCCCAGCCTGCTGCCACAACACTGACCCAGCCAAAGGCATTCTGTGGCTTATACACAGGGTGGGGCCATCTACCTTAGGTAGAAACTTCATGAAGGCAGACACTGCAGGATTAGAAGCCATGGTGTGGTGGCACTTTCAAGTATAAATCGGGAGGAGACTTTTTCTGCTTTTCTCCATTCCTCCAGTTCTTATATGCCTATACACACACACACATCCAGTCACAAACACATGAGAGTGCATAATATTTGCCCACCATTCCTAAACATGCATCACTACCTTCTGCAGCCTTTGCAGCTCAAGGCAGCAATATGTCAACTCTGGCCCTCAAAATAGGACGCAGAGCTTTGGAGTACCCAGTATAACAGCAATACTAGCAAAATGGATATTACACTCGAGATAAAAAAAAAAAGTGCAAGGAAAATGAGGATTACTCACCCATAACCATAGTCCTAGGAGTGGTATATGGTGCACAGCCACACTTCTGGCAGTACTTCCTTTCAAGACTTGCCGGAGGTCTTCAAGCTAGCTCCTCCCACCCACTCGGGTGGTATCCCTCTCGGCAGCACCCCGTGACGTCAGATCTTGTACACTGGAAGCAAGGATCAGTGTGCCACTTGCCAGGGGAGGTTGTGTGGATCTATACCACATACCACTTCTAGAAAGTACAACTGCTAAGAACTTACCGTAACAGTAGATGTTTGAGTGCATCTCTTGCAACAGGCCATAACACATGGGCTATCAGCAGCAGGCGTCACATCCACCGGATGACTTCTCAGCAGTCTACCCAGGGACCTCCTCTTCCCGTCATCACATGGTTTGCTTTAGCACATATAAAAAGGGGAGGTCTCTGATACGCCCCAATTCTTTTCCATCTTAGCGACCGATTTTAGAAGTGGCTCATATGTCTCAGACGGGGAGGGGGGGGAGCAGCAGCTCGAGGCTTCCACAGGAGACTGGAGCAAGGTACCCTTCTGAAGCAGGAGCAAGGGGGAAGGCGGGCAGGGCAGCATGACCTGCTGCAAGAGATACTCTCAAAGATCTATTGTTATGGTAAGTAGTTACACAACTGTACTATCTTCGAGCCACTCTCTTACAGCAGGCTATAACATGGGGGAAGAATCCCAAGCAGTTATGTCCAAGGGAGGAGGAAGTGAACCATATCAGGCTAGTACAAGAGGCTGTTGAGGGCGGCCTGTCCAAAATTGGCAGGCTTCTTGAAAGCAATGTCTAGACCGTTTCTTGAATATATGTACAGTAGACCAGGTGGCAACCTCGCAAATGTGCAAGGCCGAGAAGCCTCAAAAACACATCGTGGACGTAGCCATGCCTCTAGTGGAGTGGGGTTTCACAGACCCTGTGAGTGGTTTAACATATTTGTTATAGATGAACGTAATGCAGTTGGCAACCATATGGAAAAGCACTGCATCAAAACCTGAATATCCTGTCATCCTGGGGCGAAAAACAAAAAGTGCAGTTAGGCTGTTGGTTAACTAGAATCGGCGGCCTATCCTGTAGGTAGGGAAATGGGCAGACTAGATGGGCCAAGTGGTCCTTATCTGCCGTCAAAGTCTATGTTTCTATGTTTCGCAACTGTTCAGTGCCGAGAAGATAAAGTCTCAATGTTCTATGCACATCGAGAGTATGAAGCAGGGCTTCCCCTGGATTCTCATGCTCCTCAAAATATATTGGCAATTGAATGGAGTGATTCAGAGTAAATTCAGAAACCACGTTTAGGAGAAAGGAGGGATTAGTATGTAAGGACACCAGATCCATATGAAACTGTAGGTAAGGTGGCTTGCACATAAGCACCTGTAACACCAATATACATCTACCTGACGTAATCGCCACCAAAAAAGTGTTTTCCAACACACAAATCGGAGCTTGCATGTATCTGGGGACTCAAAAGGACTTTCAGTCAGTTTTTCAAGCACAAAATTAAAATCCCACACTGGGACTGGGTCCCATATAGGGGGATTTAAGCATAGGATACCTTTCAAGAAGGGCTCTTGTCAGAGTCAACTGGGACAATGGTTTGTTGTCCACAGGTAAATGAAATGCAGAAATAGCCACAAGGTGTACTTTAATAGAGGAATATTTCAGGCCACTCTCTGACAGAGACAGCAAGTAGTCCAAGACGCTCTGTGGGGAACACCCATAGGGGTCCAAATCCCAGGAAGAGGCCCAAATGGAAAAGCGTTTCCATCTCTGAGTAGGAGGACCTCGTAGAGGGCTTCTAAGCCACCCTTAGGATCTTTGCTACCCATGGGGACACCTGACAGCAAGAGAGGACTACGTCCTCAGGAGCCAAGCATGTAGGAGCAGCAGGAAGCCATTCTCCTATGACAGGAGGGCTGGGCAAAGTGGCAGAGGAAGTGGATCCTGGTCCAAGAGCTGCAGAAGCAAGCGGAACCAGATCTGCCTCAGCACGTGGGGCTCTATTAGAGTAATAAATGCCATGTCTTTGACCAGTTTTAGAAGGATTCACTGCAGGAGAGGAAAAGGCGGGAAAGCATAAAGAAATGTTCCTGTCCAGGAACAAGATAAGACATCCTGCCATAAAGTTTCAGGACCTAGCTCAAGAAAGCAATGTTTTGCTTTTTGCCAAGAGGCAAATAGGTACAACTCTGGGCAACCCCACTGGAGGAAGACATCTTTTAAGACGTCGGAAATGATTTCCCATTCATTTGCCTGAGCAGTGGATCTGCTCAGGGCATCCACTAGAGTATCTGACACCCCAGGAATGTGGACTGCCAGAAGGTAAATGCCCTTCTGGATCGCACAACACCACATCCTCATGGATTCTCAGCAGAGAGGGTATGAATGGGTACCGCCTTGTTCGTTCAGGTAGCAAACTACTGCTGAACTGTCGGATTGCACTTTAAGGCAATCCTGAGAGATTAAGGTCTCGAAGGCCTGAAAGACATACAAGACAGCCCTCATTTCCAGGACGTTGATGTGAAGATGAGCTTCCACCTTCGTCCAAGAGCCCTGGGACTGAACCTCCTGAAGATGAGCACCCCAACCCAACAGGGAGGCGACCGTCATTAGAATGAGATCCGGGACCAGGGGATGGAATGACACACCCCTTAGATTGTCTACGGACTTCCAAGATTGCAAGATGCAAAGCGCCAGGGAAGATTACAGGACTGCGGCATCGAAGTCGTCCATCTTCTGATCCCATTGGACTCTGACGGTCCACTGAAGAACCCTCACGTTGAATCTGGCATAGGGAACAGTTGGAATGGTAGCCGCCAAATGTCCCAGAAGTTGAAGGTAGTCCCTTGCAGAGACATACCGAAAAGTCTCCAGTCTCAATTAGAGCCAGAATGGCTTCTGCCCGAATCCCGGCAAGAAAAGCTATGCCCAGAGAAGTGCTTAGCACTGCTCCTATATACTGCAGAGTTTGTGATGGGTCCATAGACTTTGGATGGTTGACCATGGAGAACATCCATAGGGTGGGGGTCAGGGTATATTCTAACATAGGGCATGTTAACGCCTTGAGGAGCCAAGCGTCCAAGTATGGAAAGGCATAAAGGTCTTCCTGGTGGAGGGCCACTGCCGCTAGGCATTTTGTAAAACACCCTTGGAGCCGAGGAAAGGCTGAAGGGGAGGGATTGAAACTGGAAATGACGGCCCCGAAACTGGAAGCACAAGAACCGCCAGTGAGCCGGATGCATCAGGATGTGAAGATACGCGTCCATGTCCAGGGAAAAGAGCCAGTCCCACATATTCAGCACGAAGAGCAGGGTGGGGAAGAGTCACCATCCTGAATTTTTGGTACCTTATGTAGAGGTTGAGACCCCCAAGATCCAGAATGGGGCACAAATCACCTGTCCATTTTGGAGCCAGAAAAAATTGGGAGTAAAATCCAGAGCCCCTCTGATGGGTGTGAACAGATTCTATGGCATGTTCTGTAACGGAGCATCCATTTCTGCTCTCAGCACCAAAGCGTGGTCTGGAGAGTAAGGAGAGACCAGAGGAGGAGGAGAACTGATGAAGTCCAAAGTATGACCATATTGGACTAATTGAAGGATCCAGAGGTCTGAGGTGATCCCTTGCTAACCTCCGAGGTGCAGGAAAAACTTGTCCCCCGACGGCTGTGGAGGGGTCTCTGCCACCACAGGCAAAGACAGGTCTTCAGGCTGGCCCTGCTGAGGTGCAGCAGGAACATACCTAGACATTTTTGGGGCATTTCTTGGGCCAGGCAGAGTTAACCAAGCCTTTCATTTGTTAGCGGGTGGTCTCTGAGCATTAGATCTACCTCAATTAGAGTGACCACGAAAGGATCCCCCGTATGCAGGTTTCACTTGAGGGCAATGTAGGGTCCAAACAGACTGAAGGGTATGACCAGAGTCCTGCAAGTCTTTCAAAATGTGCTGGGCCTGTAGCCCAAAAGGTCTGTCCCCTTTAAAGGGATCATGGAGAATGGGTTATTGTACATCCTGTGAGAATCCTGAAACCCTCAGCAATGCATGATTTCTGAGGCAAACACCCGCAGAGAAGGCCCATACCGAAGAATCTACAGCATCATACGTAGCCCTGAGCAGGTGGCGGCAAATGGCAGCAGCAGTGGAAACCTTCGCATTAAAGGTCCTCTTGAGGCTGGCCAGCCAGAAGGGACTGATCTGATTCCCAAGTAGCTTTTAGGATCTCCTCCTCATATTTGAAGAGGTGACCCATATAATTGAGGATATGAAGAGACATTGTAGCCGAAGCATAGACTCTCTTTCCCATGATATCCAGTTTCTTGGACTCTGTCACGGGGTTGAGCACTTGTATGCTATGGCCCAGCGGATCTATCGTGAGCCGCATTACAAACCACAGAATCTGCCTATGGTGGGGTAGTAATATAAGGGTGATCCACAGGGGCCCTATAAAGTCTGTCCATCTTGCAGGGATTGGAGGGTATCTTGAATGGCTGTTGCCAGCTTCAAAAACATCCACAACAGGAAGGATGATCAAGGTTGGTCTTTCCAGAATACCAAGGTATTGGGCCATCTTTTTTCTGGAGGCATCCTGTTCTGTAATATGGAATCCAAATGTTTTCTGTAGATGGACCAGAATATCAGAGAAGGAAGGGTCATCTGGAGGAGAACAGGGCAGTGCTGGTGTAGGTTCCCCCTAAAGGGAAAACGCCTCGAAGGAGGACACATGGTATTCATGATCCTGGTCCATTTCCTACCCCTCTTCTTCTAAGTGCGCCATGTCCCATTCCTGTAAGAATGGGTCGACCATATCGTCTTCTCCAGGACGAAACCCCTGAGAGGCTGGAGAGGAGCTTTCCGTCCTGGAGGCCAAAGAAGGCCCGGACGGGGCGGAGAAAGGTATCACCGTCACTCCAGATGGGCGAGGGGAGGACCTAGTAAGGCCCATAACAGACTGGAAAAGAGCCTGAACATCCACCATGGCTAGTTGACCCCCTGAAGCAGCAGACACCATGGACTGAATGGGCACCACATAAGGAATGGCAGAAGGCAAGGGGCCCTGCTGTCCCGTCGACGTGGAGGGGTACACATAAGACCCCAACACCACTGACAACAAAGAAGCCATTATAGGGCTTACAAAAGGGTGTCCAGCCGAGGACGAAGCAATCATATGTGGAGCAGTGCTCATCGATGGGAACACTGTCTACGAGAGAACGGTGACATTCTGATAAGGAGCCACCATTGACGGGAGAACCATGAACGACTTGCAGCTTGCACTGTCGACAGGAGAACCGCTGGAGGAGTTGCAGCCATCATCGACGGACGATGGCCAGAAAGACATGTGGGAGGAGGCACTGGTGGTAGCTACAAGGTAACTCCAACAGTCGTCATTGATAGAGGGGGCACTGATGAAGGAAGAGAGGGACCCACAACCATCAATGGAGAAGAAGATTATAGAGCAGTGGGTTCCCTCCTAATACTCACCTTCTTAGTGGAACTCAAGGACTTAGATGACGAAGATGGCGGCATGGGAGAAACATGCCTGGATTTGGATCTGTGTTTCTTCCCGGCCTCATGAGTCATCAATGAGGAGGGCTCTTCCCTACAAGATCCCGAGGAAGAGGAGGAGGTCGAAGACTCCCCTGTAGTGGAACGTTGGGTATTCCCGAGTTGCTGGAGCCTTCAATGCTTTCTAGCCTTGTTGAATCGCTGGCAGAGGACACACACCCTGGTGGTGTGTTCAGGACGCAGGCACTGAACACACTTTGTGGAGGTCCTCAGTCGTGATTCTATGGCCACAGAAACACTGTCGGAATAAGGGTTCCAAAAACATCAGTAGATGAACCTGTTGAAATTAAGTTTTGGTCAGTAGAATTCTTCGTCGACGAACTGAAGAAAGCTGGACTCTGGAGGAGAACGAGATGCTTATCGAGACAGGATCCGCAGACTATGATAAGCTTGAACCCAAGCTACTAAGGTTAGCTGCCCCGGTCTTTGCCTTTCCTATCACTTGGCTATTCAATAGATCACTTCTAGAAGGGAAGTTACCCTCCTTATGGAAAGTGGTCCTGGTCACTGCAGTGCATAAAGGGGGGTCCCGAGAAATGGTAGAAAACTATAGACCGATATCAACTCTAGCTGCACTAAACAAGATCTTGGAAAGTCTTATCTATAACCAGGTACAAGACTATTTGGAGAGATATGAAATACTGATGCCCGAACAGCATGGTCTCAGAAAGCACCATGGAACAGACACTGCGCTTGTCAGCTTGATCACTGATATTTTAAACTCCATAGGTAGAGGGGTTCTAGTAGGTGGGGTCTTTATAGATCTTACAAAAGCATTCAATCTGGTCGGCCACCACCTACTAGTTGAAAAATTGGCATCCCTGGGCCTAGATAATATCTCACTACGATGGTTCACCAATTATCTGGAGGGTAGATCTCAAATAGTGAAGTGGCGAGGAGCTCTCTGACAGCGGCCCATTCTGGATGGGGTCCCACAAGGATCAATCCTTGGGCCGCTGTTTTCGCTATTAATAAATGATCTCCCACAACACACTGGAGGAGCCAAAATTGTGCTGTCTCAAGACTTGAAGGTGGTAGGGCAGTGGCTAAAGCCAGTAGAGTGCTGGGACACACTGGGAGAGGGATCACCAGCAGTAGGGAAGAGGTTCTGATTCCCTTGTACACCCAGCTGGTCAGGTCTCATCTGGAGTATGATGTCAAGTTCTGGAGGCCTTACCAAAAGAAGGATGTAGATGGGGTGGAGAGGGTGCAGAAGAAGGCAACAAAGATGGTGAAGGGACTTAGTCACCTGACATATGAGAGGCTGGGAGCCCTGGATATGTAACCCTTGAAGATGGGGGGGGAGACATGAGAGAGACCTTCAAGTACCTATAAGGGATAAACAAGGTAGCTCCTGAAAACCACCTCCAGGTGAAGAAGTGCCCCAGAAAGAAGGGACATGAACTGGGGGGGTTAGGGGCAACATCAGGAAGAACTTCTTTACAGAGAGTGGTGGACTCTGGGATGGGCTGCCTAGGGAAGTGGTGGGAGAAAATTCAGTGGGGTTTTCAAGAGAAGTGTGGGACAGGCACAGAGGGCTGCTGAAAGGTTGTTTTTGTGGGGGGATCAGGGACAGGCCTAGGGGTGCTAGGCAAATGTACAGACTGGGTAGGCCTGGAGATCATTTTCTGCCGACACCTTCCTATGTTCCTATACGCAGATGATGCTGTGATGTACAGGGCTGCCCCAAACGCAACACAATTAAATAAGCAATTAGGTAGAGACCTCTTATCACTGTAAAATTGGATTATTGATAAACTGATCCCCAATGGGAAAAAAACTACAGCAATGCTATTCGGCTTGCGAAGTCTTCGTTCTGACCATGCCGAAAAGCTCAATCTTTGCCTCTCTGACAAGTCAACAGTGGAGGTGGTCAGTTCCTTCAAATACCTGGGGGTCTACCTTGACCAGGACGGCACATACAAAACCCACCTCAACCACTATCCTATACTGCTTAAGCCCCTTCTTTATCCCTGAATCTCGCTGCAAAATTGCCCAAACTACCCTCCTTCCCCACCCTTCTCCATGGGGATCCAGTACTGCACTCCGTTAAGGAAACAGCTGCAAATGATGAGAAAACTCTAGCACAGGATAGCGAGATTTGCCAACTCAGCACACCACTACACAGTGCTGAACTCCCTAAACTGGTCGTTCCTTGAGGGCAGACTGGCCTACCCCTCCCCATGTCTAGCCTACAAACTTAGGCAAGACACCTCATCACCTAGTCTAAAAAATCTGCTACAGTCTAAGCAGTGCACAAGAACCTTAAGATCTTCGGAACTCCTGTTACTCCAAGTACCTAGGGTCCATAACTCCTGGAGAGTGCGATCTTTTTCCTCCTCCATACCCTCCCTCTGGAATGTGCTCCCATGTAGCGTCCACTCTTCTACCTCCTCAAGAAATTTTAAAAAAAAAAAGAGCTTAAATCTTATCTGCTGAAACCACCCCACTGCTCCTGCTATAGTTAATCAGGGGCTATCCTTGCCACACTATTGTCCGTAATATGTTGTCTTGTCATATTATGTGCCTGCTATTTGTAATCTGTTGTTCCTCAAGTCTAATGAGTTGCTCTGAAAATGTTACTAATATTGTTGTACTCCTTGTAATATGTGTCCTATTATTGCTCATATTTGTATAATGTGTAGGCCAACTGCTTCATGACTCTAATTAACCCCGGATCGCCCCTGAAAAAAGGCCCATCTGGTCTCAATGGGCCTACCTGGTTACCAAAATTAAATAAATTGCTCAGTCGCAGCTGAAAAAGAACTGAAGAGTATCAGGGACCTCCCCTTTTTATATGTGATAAAGCACACCACGTGATGACAGAAAGGGGAGGTCCCTGGGTCGACTGCTGAGAAGAGGATGTGATGCCTGTGGCTGATATCCCATGTGTTATGGCCTGCTGCAAGAGATTGGCTCGAAGATGATCTATAGTTACAGGTCAGTAACCCTCATTTCTAGAGACATGGGTATGGTGCACTACCTACACTTCTGGCAGACTCCTAGCAGTTCTCCAGGAGAAGGGTGCAAGGCACACACACCCCTACTTAGGAAAGAGACTGAAGAACTGAGGCCCCAAAACCAGCACCCTGGCATGACTCAAGGTCGATGTGGTAATGGCAGACTAAGGTGTGTGCTGACTTCCAAGTAGCAGCACTGCAGATCTCCTGGATAGGGATGTCCCCGAAAGCAGCCACCAAGGCAGCGGTATTTCTGGTGGAATGAGCCCTAAACCCAATGGGAGGCTCCATACCAGCCAAACTACGACAGAGGCTGATGCAGGAGACAATCCACCTGCTAATCATCTGCTTAGCTGCTGGTCTGCCAGGTGCAGCTTCAATGCAGGTAACCAAGAGCTGGCGATTCTCTCCCTGAATTCCAGCCATGTGCTCCTTATAGTAAGTGAGCGCTTGCCTCAGGTCCAACATGTGGAGCCTGAGCTCAGCCTCAGAGGCTGGATTGGTGAAATCCATCGGGAGGTTAATCACCCAGTTATAGTGAAACTCCTAAGCAACCTTCAGAAGGAACTTCAGGTTGGGGCAGAGGACAACCATGTCCTTGTGGAAAAACAAATAAGGAGACTCCACCGAGAGCACTTGGAGCTCCCGGATCCTTCTGGTGGAGGCGACAGCCACCAAGAAGGTGGTCCTCCACAACAGGTGGGAGATGCGACACCTCTGCATAGGTTCAAACAGCCTGCCCATGAGCACTGCCAAAACCAGCAACAGGTCCAAAGGTGGAGGTGGTTTGCACACTGACAGGGACAAGTGGTCAAGGCCCATGAAGAAACGCCCGACCACCTTTTCCTGTGCTACCGTCAGCATATAAGCCTGCACCCGGTATTGAGATATGGCTGCCAGGTGCACCTTGAAGGTCACTGACCTCAGGCCCAACCGAGAGAGGTACCACAAGTAATCCAAGATGCTCACCTCTGGGCAGGACAGGGGGTCAAGTTCCTTGCACTGACACCAAATGGAAAATCTTTTCCATTTGAAGGCGCAACACTGGTGAGTTGACTCATTCAGAGAGGCCTCAATGACATGAAGGACCTTGTCGGAAAGAGCCAAAGCCCGTAACTCTAGCCAGTCAGGAACCAGGCCATCAGGTGTAGGGGACTCAAGGTCCCAGTGGAAGACTCTGCTCTGAGAGAAAAAGAGCATGTCCAGGTGGAGCGAATCGCCATGGAGGCCTGCTGCTCAGGCTGAGGAGATTAGGGTACCAGAAATGGTGCGGCCAGTCCTGAGCCACCAGATCATCCACGCCTTCTTCCTCCAAACTCTGTAGACCATGGGAAAGGGAGGGAAGTGTACATGAGGCTCGGGGTACAGGGCCTTGTGAAGGCATCCCCAGCAGTGTCCTGTACTGAAGGGGGCAGACACAAAACAACCTCAACTTCACATTCTCCCAGGAGGCAAACAGGTCGACTAGAGGAGTGCCTCACTGGGAGAACAAGCGATCGACTACTTCCTAGTGAAGAGATCACTCATGAGATGCCTAGCCCACTCGGCTGAGGGCGTCTGCCAGTTAGTTGGAGACACCAGCCACATGGATCACCAGAAGATTGGTGTCCAGATGGCGTATGAGGTACCAGGTGCAGAGAGCTTCGCAGCAAAACAGGAGGGAATGCATCCCGCCCTGCTTGTTGAGGTACTACATGGTCATCGTGCTGTCTGTCTGGACCTGAAAGGCCTAAACCCGCACCACTGGAGCGAAGGCCATCCAAGCTAGACACACTACACTGAGCTCCAACAGGCTGATGCGACATCAGTACTCCTTGGGGGTCAAGAGCCTGTGAGCCCCCAGGTGGGCTACCCATCCCAGAGAGGTGTCAGTCGTGAGGGTGATGGTCGAATATGGGCAGACAAATGGGACTCCTTCCTGCAGATGTTCAGGGACAAGCCACCACTGAACGGCATCCCATAGCAGCTGTGTCACCATGACCAGCTAGTCGAGATGACAGAGGGCACTGAGACCACTGACTGACCAGCTCTCACTGCAGGAGGCACATGCACCAGCAGGTCCACCAGACCACGCTGGTGGAGGATGCCATGTACCGCAGCAGCCGCAGGAAGTGCCAAGCAGGGCATGACTACCCAGCTCAAAATGATCAGCAAAGGAAGTAACATTTTCCACCCTGTTCACCGGGAGTCGGGGCTAGGCCGAAGGGAGTCTAGTTCTGCCCCGATGAAGTGGATGACCCATAAGGGGCAGAGTTCAAACTTGGCCGGGATGACCTGGAGGGCCCAAGGCTGAGCAGGTCTCAAGGGCCAAATCCCTGGACCACTCTGCCTCCACTCTGGAGGAAACGCTGATCAGTCAGTTGTTCAGGTAAAGGTATACCCAGACACATTGGCACCACATGAATGCTGCCACCACTGCTATGCAGTTGGTGAAGATCCTGGGGGCCAAGGAAAGGATGACCAGCATGGCCCAGGAACTTGTAAACAATCCCTTCCGAACTGAACCGCAGAAATCGGTATGTGGAAGAAAGCATACTGATGGTCCAGAGAGCAGAACCACACATCCTGCTCCAAGGATGGAATGATCCAATTCAGAGTGACCATCTGGAACTTGTGCAGCTGCAAAAACTGATTGAGGTCGTGAAGATCCAGTATAGAGTGTCAATCCCCCAATCCATTTTGGAACCAGAAAATATCTGGAGATGAACCCCAGACCAACCATGGAGTCTGGGGCATGAGCCATACTTTCCTTTTTAAGAAGCTAGGCAATGTCCTCCTAAAGGGCGGACAGCATCTCCACAGACATCAAGTCTTCCCTTGGGGGAATGGGTTTGGCTGGGCAGGAAAGCCTTGAATTCCAGAGGCAAACCTCAACCCACCACTTCAGGAACCCAGTTGTACGAAGTAATGATGGAGCAGGCAGGCGCGAAAAGTGGCAGAGTCAGTGCCCCATGGGAGGTCCTGGGCAGGACAGGATGTGTGGGTGTCATCCACCCAACCCGTCACTGGGCAGGCTCACCTGCCTCCGGATCTCTTGGTGCCAGAGGAGGCTGGCTTAGGTTTGGGCCACCAGGCCTGATGTTGCCCTACTTGGGGCTTTGGCAGTCTGGATGCAGGCGCCTAGTAAGGTCGAAACAAAGGGCTTCTTTCACGGTTTCAGGCCCATGTGACTGAGTCCAGAGTGGTGTTGGACTTCTCAATATGGGTGAGACAGCCATCGACACCAGGCCCAAACAGGTCGGTACCCAAGAAGGGGCATCCGTCAATTTGTGCTCGGTATCAACCGTAAAGGTCGAGATACTCAGCCACGCCCAGCAACACATGGCCACCACTGTGGCCATGGACCTGGCACAGGAGTCTCTGATGTCCAGGGCCGTTTGGAGCCATTGCTTGGTCACAGCGTGTCCCTGGTCCCAGACCAGCTTAACCGCTAGCTGCAGATCAGCAGGAAGGCAGGGAGTAACCTGGTCCAGCGTTCCCAAGAGAGCATGGGAAAAGTTGGCCATCATGATGGCCAAACTGGCCTGTGGAAGGCCCAGGGATAAAGCAGTGTAGACCTTTTTCATCATGTGGTCTAACTTCTTCGACTCCTTGTCCAGGGGCTTATCGACATCCCTGACATTACCCATGCACCAGAACAATGAGTTGGCAACCAAACCATCGGTTGAAGGATGGTCAGTGAACTCAGGCAAAGACCTGGTAGGCACCGCATACTTGCGGACCATACGAGTCGACGGCGCCAGACGAGAGGCAGGTTGCTGCCACAGCTTTAGCATGGGACCAGGAATTTTCTCCGCTATAGGGAAGGCAACTCCAGGGGAGTCATCCCTGTCCAAAATCTTGGTTAAGGGGTACTTAGCCCGCTTCTGTGCCGGTTCCAGCGGGATTCCCATAGACTCCAAGATCAAGCGTAACAGCGCCACAAAGCCAGCCCCTTGCTCCAAAGACAGCTCCTCTAGGACTCCCAGTCAAAGCCGGGGTCAAAGAGGTGCATGGAGAACTCCTCCAAGTCTGAGAACTTCTCAAACACCACCCACGACTCCAGCTCCCCGATGACAGAGGCTCGCCAGAACGTGAAATTTACACCAACAGCCTACCAGGAAGCCCGGAAGCAGGGCAAGCAGCCATTGACAGGGGCCCCCGTGTAGAGCTGTGGAGGTGGTGTCACCACCTGAATGGGTGCGGAAGCCTTGGCCGGGTGAACCAGCACCAGCTGGGGGAGTGACAGAGCCTGCTGGAGAGCACAGCAGTGACCGAGAATTCACCGCTTCCAGACAAGTTCCTCATATCGACGCCACAACCTACAGCAGAGCTGTTTCTCACTGGCAGACAAGGAATAAGTGGAAGAGGATCATCAACAGTGCCTCTTGGTTGAAGGTCGACAGCAGGACAGTCCAGAATGTCAGGAGTCCTGAGACCTCAATCGAGAGCCCTATCAACCTCGATTGACTGACTATGCACCAGTCGTCAGGGAGGAGACACAGGAGAAGGCGTAGGATGCCAAGGAACCCCCGAAGGGTCAAGCTCCTGAGGGGAGACAGCCGAATCGGCCTGCTGAACTGGCCCCTCTTGTGAGAGGGCAGTAAGGACCAGAATCCTTCAAAGGGAATCCTCCCCACCATTTGCCAACAGTAGGTTGATTGGGTCAAGAAAGATCTTGACTGCTGGTCAACCCGTGTCTCAGCCAGCAAGCCCGATGGGGACACTGAGGGGCCAGCAGTCTGTGCCTGAACATCAGAAGTGTTGGTCGAAGCAGACAGCTTGACGGCAGCCAAGCCAGAAGCAGAAGTGCAGGAACAGGACAAGCGAGCCCACTACCAATCCCACGACCTGCAGCAGGACTTCAAGGACTTGGAGCCCGGCGAAGTTTTGTACCCTCAGGAAGGGCACTACCTGAGAGTAAATACAGACTGACATAAGTCCCTGAATGCCCCGGTAGACAAGGCACCCAAGCCCGCTGGAACTAAGGTGGATGAAGCAGAACCAAAGCGGCATGGGCTGTGGCCTTCTCTAAGGCAGCAAGCTGTGCAGCCAAACCAGCCACCATAGAGATTGCCTTGTGGGCATCCTTAGACCGGACAGATGGGTCCTGCTGGTCCCAGCAACCCAAGATGAGGCAGCCGTAACAGTCTTCCAACATGGAGGGCTGAAAGGTCCAGCAAAGGTCACAAGCCTGTGGAATATGCTGGCACCCTTCCCAAACAGCAGATACACAGACAGAGTGCGGATCTGTACGCAACATTTTTTTGGGCGCACGTCATGCCGCTTGAAGCCAGGACCCGATCTAGGTTCCTTGTGTTCAATGTTGGAATTTGGAATAAGGAAAAATCCACATGCTAATGGCCCAAAGACAGAAAGGGGTTTTTAAGCCTACACCTAGCGCAGAGCTGTGAAGGAGGGAGCCTGATGCTTCCAGCGAAAAGGAATTGACGCCATTGGGCTGTGCCGAGAGGGATACTGCCCAAGTGGGTGGGAAGAGCTAATCTGAAGACCTTCTGGCAAGTTTTAAAAGGAAAGGAAGTATTGCCAGAAGTGTGGATAGTACATCATATCCAGGTCCCTAGAAATTTTTTTTTTTTTTTTTATCTTGCAACTTGTTTGCCCCCAGGATGCCACAGCTAAGGTGCAGTATCTAGTTTTTAGTGAGGGCCTGCATTCCTGCTTCAACCCACTTCTACTGCTGGATGGACTAAAGCTGCAAGAGATAGGTTAGGTGACTTGCTTATGGTCACACACTGAGTATTTGGCTCTAGTGGAGGCTGAACCTGTGATCTCCCATCTCCCAAGCCAATGCTCAAACCACTAGACCATACAGCCTCTACTCAATGACCCTCAATTTTACAAAAGAAATAAAAACACTCAACATTTTTGTTAAAAAAAAAATAAAGTTGCTATAATCAAACCCAGTCTGTATGGGTACTTCTTGTTACACTATTATTGCCAACAGGATAGTAAAGCAAGATGGTTCTATGAGATTGCAGCCCACTGGTTCTCAATAAAAAGGTAAAGTGTAAAAGTGAAATTAAATCCTACAGTGAGAAAAAGGGTACATTTCTATTTAATCCAACTCATTCACACAAAATGGACAGTGTGCTACAATTCCATCCCGCTGGTTCCCACAAAATGGTACAGTGCAGTTCAGTCTTACGGGTTCTGCATTAAAGGATCTATACAGTGCACATTAATCCTATAGGTTCTGTATTAAAGACTGCAGTGCAGTTCAGTCCTATGGGTTCTGTATTAAAGGGTACATACAGAGCACGGGTTCTGGATTAAAGGATCCAGTTAGTTCAATCCTACAGGTTCAGTTTTAAAAAGGTACAGTGCAGTTCAATAATACAGGTTTTTTATTAAAGGGTACATGCAGTACAGTTCCATCTTGCAGTTTTTTTGTTAAAAGGTACATACAGTGCGGGTTGTACAGTACTGTTCAATCCTACGTCTGCATTAAAGGGTCATACAGTGCAGTTCAATCCCACAGGTTCTGCAGTAAAGGATACATGTTCAGTCTATGGGTTCAGTATTAAAAGGGACATACAGTGCTGTTTAATCCAGTGGGTTCTGCATTGCAGGGTATATACAGTGCAGTTAAATCTTACAGGTTCAGTATTAAAGGGTACAGTGCAGTTCAAACCTACGGGTTCTGTATTAAATGGTACATACAATGCAGTTCAATCTGACGGTTTCTGCATTGAAGGGTACATATAGTGCAGCTCAAACCTACAGGTTCTGTATTAAATGGTACATACAGTGCAGTTCAACCCTATAGTTTCTGTATTTAAGGGTACAGTGCAGTTCAAATCTATGGGTTCTGTACTAAAGGGTTTAGTCCTACGGGTCGTATTAAAGGGTACATACAGTGCAGATCTGTCATACAGGCTCTGTATTCAAGTGCTAGTGGAGCAAATACAGGCAAACTGCAAAATAATACAAATTTTAAGAAGCAACCAGTTGTAAATATTTATTTCTGAAGCATTTTTCTTTTTCCTTTTGCTCATTAAAAAGTGTTCTATGTGATAGTATTGTGCTGGATGTATGGAACGGTTCTTAGCCTGGTACCTGACATCTCTATCGTCTCCCACTACATCATCAGCATTGTGATCTCACAGACAGTGACATCACAGATAACTGACCTGGCAGCCACTGAGTGGCTGTTCCTAAGCAACAGTGATGTCACAGTCAATGAGGCTGCAATGCTGATGATGTAGTGTGGGGCAATAGAGCTGGATATGTCAGCTGCCAGGCAGAATGTTGTTCCACACATCACACCTACTAACATCAGGTAAACAATCTTCTAATTAACCAAAGGGAAAAGAAAAGGTACCTCAGATATTAAAGGTAATGACTGTCCGCTTTTAAAATCTATTAGTTTTAGACAGTACACTAGCTCCTTAAAGGCTATGTAGCAGTTCAGTCCTATATGTCCTGCATTAAAGGGTGCATACAGTACAGTTCAATGCAATGGGTCCTGTATTATAGGGTACATACAGTTTCAATGCAATGGGTCCTGTATGAAAGGGTATATACAGTTTCAATGCTATGGGTCCTGTATTATAGGGTACATACAGTTTATTTTATTTTTTATTTTATTTTATTTAAACAGCAGTTTGGAAAACCTTTGAGCCATAGGCTCATTTACAAAGGTACCTTGTCACAGTAAGACAAACGAAAATACACAGTATAGCAGTACAACACATAAGTATAACAGTAACTTAAGACATAGATACAAACAAGCTGGTACAGGTAGGATTGATGCAAACAATACCAGAGTTATGTTGTCCTTAGCAGCTTAGTAGTAAGCTTTGTCATAAGTATTGAGTACGGCTTTGACTAATGGCAATTACAGCATCGGGTGTTAATAAGGTGGTTACGTAAGGAAGTTTTGAAGCACGATATAGTTGGAGCTTCGGAGATGGAGGGGCAGTGTGTTGAACCAGGAGGGGCCCTAAAGCTGAAAGGCTCTTTGGTGAAGTGAGAGGTCCTAGCTCTAGGGATAACAAGAGAAGTTTTCCCAGAGGTCCAGTATGAACTAGTGGGACAGAGTGGTGTATGGTGGTGGTCAAACCTGGTGAGGGATAGTCAAGGAGGGTCTTTTTGTAAGGGTACAGGTCAGATATTTGAGGCGTTCGTCAAGATCAAGTACAAGCGCTTTAGTGTACAGTAGACAGGTGTGTGTCAGCCTAGGTGCCCCAGTAATTAACCTGCAGGCCTTATTCAGAGTAGTGCGAATTTTATGGAGTGCGGTCTGATCAGCAGCACCATACACCAGCAGTCCATAGTCCACTAGGGACAGGATAGACGAGGTGACTGCGAGTCGAAGAGCCTCCGGGGGAAGGCAGTGTTTATACCGATGTAAGATGCCCAATCGGATATTAGTGGCAGTGGCTAGGGCAGCGATGTGTCCATGGAAGGAGAGGGAGGGGTCAAAATGGATCCCTAGGTATTTACAGGAGCAAACTTGTTCGAGTGGGAAAAAGGACCCAGAGTGAATGAGGAGTTTGAAGTTGCAGGACTTGTTTTGAGGATGAGTGAAGAACATGGTTTTTGTTTTTTTAATATTTATCACCAATCTATGTTCCTTGAACCAGCCCTCGGCTTCAGCGAAGGACTTCTGCAGCGAGTCCTGGAGGGCAATAGGGTTCGACTTGAGGCAAAGATGACTGCATCTTCAGCGTACAATAGAATGTTCCCCGAGCAAGGCGTGGAAGGGTGTTAAGGTAAAGGGAGAATAGTAAGGGCCCAGAATGGAGCCCTGGGGAACCAGAAAAGATGGGACAGATGTCTGAGTAGGTCCCATTAATTTTCGCTGCTGTGAGTCAGACAGATAACTGGTGCATCAGGAGATAGGCCCAGCAGCAAAACCAGAGAGACTAAGGGCATCAAGAAGGAGGGGTGGAGACAGTGTCAAAGCTTTAGAGAGGTCAATGAAGACCGCACCAGCCAGAGAACCAGTGTCTAAGGAGGTGGAGAAAGTTGGAGAACTCTGGGAGGGCTGTGTTGGTACTGTGGCCCACTCAGAAGCCATGCTGCTCAGGACATAAGACATTGTAGGTGGAGAGGTAGTCAGAGATTTGAGAGGCCACCACTTTTTCCAAGGCCTTGGAGAGAGGAGAGAGAATGGAGATTGGCCGATAGTTTCCAGCCACAGTCCTATCACCACCTTTAAAGATAGGGGTGACAGTGGCGACTTTCCAGGCAGTTGGAACCTTCCCAGGCAAAGAGAGTGGTTGATGAGGCATGTGATCGGGGTAAGGAATGTGTCTAAGACCAGCCGTGGGATACCGGATCCAGGGTGTCACTGCCTGTACTAATACTCTTGAGGGGCAGTGACAGAGGTGCGACCTAAGTTCTTGGGCAGAAACACGGCGGAGGAGAAAATAAGAGGCGAGAAAGATTTCTGGCAGGTGCTGGGGAGGAGGGTCAAAAAATTTGTAGGGAGGATAGGGCTAAGGTCAGTGAATGAGGTGTTGAGGTGGTTGGCTATGAGGGCTGGGTCTGAGGAGATCACACTATTAATGTTGATCTGGGTGGGTGGGGAGGAGTGTGCACTCCCATTTAACTGTTTAATGTTATCCCAGAAGGTTCTGGGGTTCCCCCATGAGGCAGTGAGTGAGGACCGATAGTGCTCAGACTTGGCCTTTCTGATAGCCCGAGTGCACTTGCAGTTTCAATGCAATGGGTCCTGTATGAAAGGGTACATACAGTTTCAGTGCTATGGGTCCTGTATTATAGGGTACATACAGTTTCAATGCAATGAGTCCTGTATTATAGGGTACATACAGTTTCAATGCAATGGGTCCTGTATTATAGGGTACATACAGTTTCAATGCTATGGGTTCTGTATGGAAGGGTATATATAGTGCACTTCAACACTACAGATTCTGCATTAAAGATAGTGCAGTTACATTCCTACTGGTTCTGTATTAAAGGGTACAGTTCAGATAATCCTATGGGCTTCTGTAGCAAAGAGTACAAAGCAGTTAAATCACACCGGTTGTGTATTAAAGGGTACATTGCCAATATCCCCCCGTGTTCTATAGTGAAGGGTACAGCACTGTTAAATCCTGTGGGTTCTGTATTAAAGGATGCAGGGCAATTGAGTCTCAGTAGAAGAGCACTATACAGTTAACATTCTCAGTAAAACTGTGCAGTCCTTTTAACTCCTACATGGACTCAGTACAGTGCAATTAAATCTTAAAATTCTACTGTTTCTCAGTAAAAGGGTACAGTACAATTATGGCATGCTGGCCTTTCATAACAGGGCAGTTTGTCATTTAATATTTTCACAAAAGTACAATGTTGCTAAAGCCTAATGATTTTCAGGAGGACAAAAAGTGATTGACAGTTGTCCGCGCAACTAATATAACTTTTTCCTTACAGGCAGCGGTAGTGTTGATTCCTGTGACTATTCTTGTGAAAAGGTACACAGCTGACTGTAGATGGGTAACAGCATGAATATAAAAATAGGAATGAACGTCACAGCTGCAGGAAAAGGTGGCTCCTAGCACTTCTGATTATTCAGCCATATAAGCTGCCAGGAGCTTGGATCTCCGCCTGTCCCAGTTTGTCTCATCTAAACAAACCTGTTCGATCCCCACCCATCTCCAGCAGACTGTAGCCCTGCCACAGACATAACACACCCAAAAAAACAGCAGTAAAAAGGAAGAACACCAGCACCTTTTCCCCCTCTCCCTCTGCCTCACATTCAAAAGTCTGCCTCCCTTGTACACTGCAGTTTTTGTTCCCATGTTGTTCTGTACAAATAGAAAGGGTCTCTTTGCACTCAAGACATGTACCTAGAGATTTCTATGCTAATCCAGGAACAAAGGCACTTTGTAATTCACTGCTTATCCAAGTTTGTGGCACCAATCTACCTTTGAACACCTTAATTCCTTTATTACCCACCAACCATCACCCCATTCAGAACTGTGAAACAGTCACAGCCTGAAGGGACCCAAACTCTGATGCACTGCAGAGAAGTTCCACAAATACAAAATGGACATTTTACCAACAGTACACAACAGTTCTCTAAAATTGTCATACTGAGCCTCTTATAATATGCTTTGGAAACCATACTGGGACATCCAATATTAAAAAAAAAAATGCTTTACACAGTATTCCAGAAGTAAAGTGAACTGTGTCTGGATTAATGACCATGGATTTATATCCAGAAACAAATGATTTGATACCTTTTATTGGACCAACATGGATGTTACAGAAAAGAACAAAGTGCTCTAGCTTTCGAACCTACCCGGTCCCTCTTCAGAAGCTTTATGGCAGTTATTTTGAAAATCCCATACTATTAACACCAGATTATGTTGAAAAAGCAGAAATAAGTCTCATTGGTTTAACACATACATTTAAAACATAACAGAAGATTACGTCAGAGAAGCTAATTAACACCAGTATGCTTTTAACTGAGGAGCCTCAGAAGGGCAAAGGTTATCAAGAATTCTCAACAACCAGAGAGTTCTTCTCACATTAATTTTAAAATGTCTCAGTATGCTAAGAAAGCATTCTAGTGATAAAAAAAAAACTTAGGCTAGTATTCTCTCTAATACAAATAAGATGAGGTTACAACTTACATTCCAAGTGTCTTGGTGTATTAAAGAACAGATAATGAGAGACAAAATCCTGAAATTAGGTATAACTGCAAGTTGAAAGAGAGCCCCGGGACTTCCGGTGACGTCATGAGTATGGTAGCAGCCTAGAGCGAGTGGCTCCCCGAGTGATCCCTGAAATAACCCTCTCAATATAGCGCATCCACAAAAATCTTTATCGCATTCAGCACAGAGGGCAACAATGCCGAAGAAATGAAGGGAGGCAAAATTTACTCTGCTGGCACACCAAGATGGAGAGAGATCGTAAGATGAGAAGTCGGAAAGTGGTGACTCTCGGGCCTCATCGACCTCGCGTCGGACTAATGCAGCGCCCGACCGGGCCCCCCACACCATCCTTCAAAGACAGATGGCGCAGATGCTGGCAGAAATCAGAGATTTCCGGAAGGAAATGAAGTCAACTGTTACTGCATTGCACACCGATACTGGCAAATTGGAGCAGCGCCAGAAGAACAGCGAGGCCTGGACAACAGAAACTGAAGGAAGGCTAGAGGTTGTGGAGCGTGCCATAGCTCAGCTACACGGTGATATCAGGATCCTGCAGTCTCGAGCTGAGGATGCAGAAAGCCGAAGTCGCCGGAACAACATATGGCTCTCTGGGATCCCTGAAGGAGCCGAAGGTACAGAGATGATCCCCTTCCTACAAAAACTTCTCAGACAGCTACTTCACTTGCCTGACTATCTCCCTAGAACTCGAGTGGGCGCATCGTACCCTGGGCCCTAGGCCACCACCGGGCTCTCGCCCTCGAACCATCCTAATGAAGTTCCTGAGGCACCAAGAGAAGGAGACAGTTTTGCATGCAGCCTGGAGGAGAGGCAAAGTCTTCTATGTGTCGCAAAGGTTGTTCTTCAATAATGACTTTGCCCCTGAAATTATGGCGCGAAGACGTGCCTACATCCCAGTAATGAAGGTGTTGAAGGCTGCAGACATCAAATTCCGAACGCCCTACATCTCCAAGATGACTGTCTTTTTCGAGGATGGCCCGCGTACATAAGATGGAGTCGAGGAAGTTATTGCTGAGTTCCAGAATAGGAAGATGGACGTACCACAGCCCAACATAAACCGGGAGCCCTCCATAGCATCCAAGCTAGCCCAGAGGATGTGAAGCAGCGGGCAGAGGAGCGCCAGGCGTAGGCAGGGCGTGGAGTTCCTCCAAAAGATTGTCAGAGCCTTAAGAGCATCTCAACCAGCCACGAATTAACAGGCGAAAGAAACACTGGATGCCACAACCTGAGGGGCCGCATGTATTCCCCTGAACTTTAAACAGAGGGGCTAATAAAAGGATGGCCTAGCGGCTATAACAGTCACAGAAATTATGCTATCTGAATTCCCAAGGTGGGGGAGGAGAGGGAAGGGTGGGAGGTGGGTGCCCCAAAGTAGGCCTTTTCACCACGCAGAGTTTGAAAATATGGTCCGGTGAGTGGTGCCGGCCTGGGGGGGGGTTCTCTTGTGGGCCTGGGGGATCGGAGCAGACAGCTGGCGAGACCTGTAAGGCACCTAAACAGGACTATTTCCTTTACTACACTGGTGGGGTGGGGGAGCTCAAAGATGCTGCCTGCTCCGAAGAAGGGTTTGGGGTATGTGACTGTAGGCCGGAGTTTTGCGCGTAGGCTTAGACCCTCACGTTGTCGGCAGACAGTGTGATTTGAGCCATATTTGGGGGGGGCAAGTCCCAGGCTGCGAGCCGTTCGACCGAGGCTCTTAGGTGGCGATGCTGAGGCATAGAGGAGTAAGGAGAAATGTAAGCCAAGAGGGAGGGAAGGGAGAGCATGGGAGGGCTAATGGGGGGAAATGTGCAGTCAGACCCAGTAATCTTAGCATTTCAGCCTGGATATGGAGGGAGGGTGGGACACACGAATCGGCTGATAGCTGACTGGGCGAGGCCTTCCACTTGACGTGGAACCTTTGTAAAAGAGCCCTGGGCTCAAAGGCAATTGTAATCCTAGACTTGAAATTAAATAAATAAATAAATAAAATATGCCTCAGTTACAACTCCATATACAGCACAGCGTGATGCAGAGGGCCAGGCGGGAAGGTTGAAGGAGGGATGAGGGCGGGAGGTAAGGAGTAGAGTAAAGGTGGGGGGATAGGCATAAGCACTCATGGAGGCCGAGCACTACAATTGAGCTGCCTTAACTAAAAACAGGCCTGCCACTAGAGACCTCTGCGCTACCTGGAACTAACACCGAAATAGCCACTGCACTGGGACTGGATGAGGAACAAGTGGCTCTTCGGACTACTGCCTTATACCGCAGGCCAATGAAACCCAGGGTGGGATTGGGGGAGAATAAAAGGCGGGGGGGAGGAATTGGGAAAATGCAACAATACTGCACAAGCTGCTGGCCACTAGCGGCCCTGGCTGCCCCCTCTCACAAGGGCCACCCGATGGGAGATGGGGGGCACTGGAGAGGCCTCCGGGGGGACTACACGGTTGGCGTGCACATCCTGGGACTCAAAGTGAAGGGGCCCTAATCAGTTGTAGAGTGTATCGGTCAATGGCCCGCTTTGATGGTGCAACAGAGGGCCTGAGTCTACACTGGAACCCTCAACTCTCGAGCACTTACAGCTGGCATTGATACACAATGGAAGGGGAAAATAAATATATGAAACCGAGCACCTATGGACCACTACCGGTGGGGAGAAGAGAGCCGCTGCCCTGTCGGACAAGGACTGGATGGAGGGGCTGCCTGCGGCCAGGTCTGAGTCTAGCTGGGGAACACCTTGCCTGGCTTACTGGTCTGGCACCCAGAGGCCATGACCAGCCTCTATGGCAAAGGGCGGTTGGACTGTTCCCCCACCGCCCTGATTGGGTGGGGGACGAGGGGGGGCACTGGATCTCGAATTAGTGCCTCCTCCGATCCTATAGAGGGCGATCTTCTCCTCAGAACAGTATTCCCCCCGCAAGAACAACCGGGATCCCAGGGAGCCACAAGTGGCAGCTGCACACGTCACCTAACCCCGATTACCCTTTCCCACTAAGCACCAAGGTGCTAAAAGCCCAGGATATCCAGGGCATTTTAGGTAAGGTCTTTCCTTACTATTGGATCAGGACCTCCTGATCCGTGGAAGTACCAGTTCATTGTTACCCGTGGTAAAGTTTATGTTAATTAAGATGTTGATCTGTTATTTGTATGTTGATGTATCTGGTTGTCAAAACCGAATGTAACGTGCTTACTGTTGCTATGTTACCGTCACCAGATCTAAGCAAATAAGCTCAGCAAATATATATTCTAAGAAAGACAAGTTTGGGACTCTTTTTGGAGGTGGAGGGGCTAGACTAAGCAGGATACCCTGAATTATAAAATGTATTCTCCTAAGGTGAAGCTACTCTCCCTTAATGTTAACGGCCTGGCCTCACCCATTAAAAGATTTAGGACCCTAGCATTTGTCAGGCGCTCCAAGGCCGAAGTGACATACCTTCAGGAAACGCATATGAACCTTACTGAACATGCAAAACTGGCCAAGCTGAGCTGGGGGCAGGTCTTCCACTCCTCCGCCAAAGCAGGGAGACGAAGAGGTGTGGTCATAATAATTTCCCCGCACATTCCCTTTTAAAGTCGAGTCCACCTGGGCAGACCTGGAGGGCCGCATGGTGGTGGTACAGGGCACGCTAAATAGCAAACAGGTAACTTTGGCAAACATACTTCCCCACGGGCATTTCGATGTCCCACATGAAGTCCCTGCTGGATAAGATTATACAAAAAACAAAGGGGGTGCTCATGATGGCAGGCGACCTCAACCTCACTATCGACCCCAGCATGGACACTACCAACATAAGACCCTCTCAAACAAACAGCAACCCAAAGATTTTTCAAAAAATGTGTGACCGAGATGGGATAGTGTGATGTTTGGAGGAAGCTACATCCTCATTCGAGGAATTACACCTACTATTCCCCAGTTCACCACACCTACTCCCATATTGACCAGGTCTATACTCGGGTAGAGAGCCTGGAGTCACTGCAGGATATTCAAATAGGAGCTATTTCTATCTCAGATCATGCCACCCAGACGTCCACATGGGACTTTGGGCTCCAAGCTAAGAAGACATACTGGAGACTAAATCCATACTATCTGCGCTCCAAGCAGTTATGTGAATTTCTCAGAGAAAATTCTAGAGATAAAAGCTGACAACCCGATGGCAGATTCCACTCCTGCAATCCACTGGGACACGATTAAGACCGCACTCCAGGGGCATATAATAAAGCACGCTGCAGAGCAAGAAAGGCAGCGCAACGCGCAAAGACTTAAGCTGGAAGACACCCTCCACTTCCTACAAATGGCCCACAAACAGGGTGACATGTCAATACTCCCCCAATTACAGCAGACTAGGTACGAGGTGGACCATCTCATTCAACAATAAACAGAGATAGCGCTGACTTTCTTGCGAAAAAAGTTCTACAAGGTGGGCCCGAGAGCTACGCGGTTGCTTGCATATCAAATTCGAAAACAAAAAAAGGCAGCCACGATCTTAGCTGTGCATCACCCGTCGGGAGGTCAATATCTTACCAAGACACATGATATTGCGGAGGCCTTTACCCTGTACTACAAGTCCCTATACACCCCCGAACATACAGCATCCCCAAAACAAATAGCTGAATAGCCGGCCCGTCGGCGCAGCGGTGGGATTTCCGCTTGCGACACCGGCGACCCGGGTTCGGGAACGGATCCGGTCGCCGGAGGGCCGCCGGGAGTAGGGATCAGCGCCCGCTGGACAGCTCTCCTTCTCCGGGAGGGTGGGTGGCGCTGAGCGCTGGGGACTCCTGGCGGAGGTCGGGGTTCACGCAGCCAGCAGCAGCGTGGGGAGGAGAGGCGGGCAGGCGCTGGCGTCATTGCACATCCCGCCTCCTCTGGGAAGAAAACGGAAAAAAGAAGGCAGGACCACCATAGGATGAAGCCCTCCCGGAGATCCTCGCATCGCCACGCAGCTGGGACCCCAACCAGTCACAGTTCGGGCCCACGGTGGTGCTGCTGCCACCCTCCGGAGTAAGCGGGGTGACCGAGGGTCCTCTGCAGCTATAGGCGGTGGTAGAGGTCTCCGGGGGCTGTGACCAGGGCGGAGGAAGTAGACGGTGGTCCAGCCAGGATAAAGGGTAAAATAAAAAAAAAATAAAAAAAAAAACAAATAGCTGAATTCCTACAGACGATTACTCTTCCACAACTCACGGAAAACCACAGTGAAGCCCTGATTGCTCCAATCACGGAACTGGAGTTATCCAATGCTATTGCAAATGCCAAATCTCTGAAATCACCGGGACCGGACGGATATGGGGCAGAGTTTTACAAAGTGGCTAGGGCACAGATCTTCCCCAATCTCCTTAACGTTTTCAACTCTGTACTGGAGGGGAATCTCCCCCCGCCATCTTGGTCATACGCAACGATTTCCGTAATCCCCAAACCGGACAAGAATCCACAGTTATGTATCTCTTATAGGCCCATATCGGTACTAAATCAGGACTATAAATTATTTATGAGTATACTGACCCATCGGGTGGATCAGGTGCTTCCTTTACTACGACACAAAGACCAAACAGGATTTGTTCGGTCTCGCACCACCACTGACAGCATTAGGCACACCCTACATGTGGTCCACCACATGCAAACCAACAAAATCCCAACTATATTAGTCAGCCTAGACACTGAAAAGGCATTCGACAGGGTGGCATGGCCTTTCCTTTACTCAACGCTACATAAGTTCGGGTTTCCCCCCGCTTTAATCACAGTTTTCCAAAACATATACTCTTCCCCCCAGATCTGTGTAAAAGTGAATGGGCATCACTCCAATTACTTTCCCCTACACAGGGGAACGAGGCAGGGATGCCCCTTCTCTCCTCTGTTTTCAGCATTCATTGAGCCTCTGGCACAGCGATCAGAGAAGCCCGAGGAATAGGGGGAGTGGAGATTGGAGGAAGTGAACACCGGATTGCCCTTTACGCGGATGACATCCTCATGTATCTTCAGAACCCTGAACAATCCCTCTCCGCAGTTAAGCAGATCATAGACTCCTTTGGCCTGGTCCCGGGATACAAGCTGAACTTTACTAAAATGGAGCTGCTCACCTTTCACTACTCCCCCTCACTAAACTTACAGGCTAGTATCCCGGGAAGGTGGAACTTAAAGACTTAAATATCTGGGAGTATTTATCCCCAAACCCCTACGGAATACTACAAGTATAACTATACCCCCTTCATTTCGCAATTGAAAACTGACCTAAACTCCTGGGCAACTCTCCCCTTAGGCTTGGCACGGAGGATTGACTTAGTTAGAATGATAACCCTTCCGAGAGCTCTGTACTTATTTCAAAATATCCCCATACATCTCCCACTAAAGACCTTCCGAGAACTGAACCGTCACATCACAAAATTTATTTGGGCCAATCAAAAACCCCGGGTGCGCTTAAAGATCCTCACTTTCCCCCACCACGAAGGAGGACTGGCACTCCCAGACCTCAGGCACTACCAAGGAGGGGACCTGGAGGATTTCATCCTTGGGAGTTTTCATTTAGATTCCTTAGACTGATTCAGGGCATTTTTGTTATACACTGACTCTGTGTTGAAATCTGCACTTATCAGGCTCATGGTCTCATTTTCCTGGGGGTCCTTGACAAGTATTTTTATTTGGCACTTACAAGTGATACTATCATGCATCATGTATATATGTGTATGTTTAATTTGGGGCTCTGTTTCAACTTGCAATTATACCTAATTTCAGGATTTTGTCTCATTATCTGTTCTTTAATACACCAGGACACTTGGAATGTAAGTTGTAACCTCATCTTACATGTATTAGAGATAATGCTAGCCCAAAGTGTTGTTTTTTTTTTTTTTTTTTTAATCACTAGAATGCTTTCTTAGCATACTGAGACATTTTAAAATTTATGTGAGAAGAACTCTGGTTGTTGAGAATTCCTGATAACCTTTGCCCTTCTGAGGCTCCTCAGTTAAAAGCATACTGGTGTTAATTAGCTTCTCTGACGTAATCTGTTATGTTTTAAATGTACATGTTAAACCAATGAGACTTATTTCTGCTTTTTCAACATAATCTGGTGTTAATAGTATGGGATTTTCAAAATAACTGCCATAAAGCTTCTGAAGAAGGAACGGGTAGGTTCGAAAGCTAGAGCACTTTGTTCTTTTCTGTAACATCCATGTTGGTCCAATAAAAGGTATCAAATCATTTGTTTCTGGATCTAATCTTAAAAGGACCAATACGGCACCAACAACATTTTTTTGCATGTATTTAGATGACATTTACACCTATATCACACCTCTGTGATGTCTGTTCCACCACTTCACAAACAACAGCATAATACTCAAATTTTCAGTAAACAGTTCATTAGGCTTGTATTAGCCTCCTCTTGAACAGGTTGGGGCCTATCCTGGGAGGCTGACCTCAATGACGGAGACAAACTGCATTGAGCAGCCCCTGCTTACAAGAAACAAGATAAATGTTCTATCACAGATAAAAGCCAAAACCTGCATCAGTGGTAATGAAAGTTTTATTTGCAGCCTGAAACAACCAGTACCTTTATTTGTTCAGGTAGATTTTCCACACAGGAAACAAATATTGATGTTACCATAAAATGGCCAGTGTTTCAAAATTGTTTGGCCACAGCAACCTCTATGTAACATCCCCACCAGCCTCTATTTAATGGCTCTCTAAAGCAACAGCCTGCTCTGAAGAGCTCCGCAGTATTTTCAGAGCTATGAAGGGGAAGCAAGAGGTAACTCAGTGGGAAACTGAATGTAATAGGCTCTGTTAAAGTGCTAACACACACAACACGCACCCTTGTCAGATCCAAGGTCCACAAAACTCCAATGACAAAAATACAGTGCTGGCTGCAGGCCGTCTCAGTGTCTGGTGAGCCAGATCTGGGAAGAACTCCACAGCTGCCAACTAGGATCTGATGAAGCCTCAACAGGCCAGTAGGATGCCTACCTACAGCAAATCAGGTAAGTAAGCAATAATACCCTCCAAGGTGGGAGGTACTGGGATATACTGGACCGCCCAGGGCTTAATGAGGCCCAACACGACAGACAGAGGGCCTTATAGCCCATGGAATGTCCGGTATATCCCAATACCACCCACAACAGAGGGTATTACTGTACTTAAAAAAATGGGATACGTATGCCATTTTTACTTAAAGAGTTAAATATAAAAAATAAACAAAAAAATTAGTAGAAATTACTTTACAGGCTTTCTTTGGTAAAGCAGACCCTCGTCTGGTATACATGCCAGTAGAGGGCAGTGCACTGTTTTACAGGTGTGAAACCACAGCTGCCTCCCTCATTTGCTCCTTCAGCGGGCTTCACTGTCTCTCCCCCCTGCCCAAACTCCAAACACAGACACTGCACCTTCGGTCACCGGTGCTCTATTTTTTTAATGTCGTGGAATAGAGAGGCAGAAATTACAGTTATTTAAGAACTTACCGTAACAGTAGATCTTTGAGAGAGGCTCTTGCAAGTAGGTATTCACATATAGGACTGACCCGCCAGGCGTCAGGACCCCACGGAAAAATTTCTAGCTAGCAGCCTCTGGCGGGGGACTGCCCCCACGTCAGGTGACTTGCGTCATACGACGTCAGTATAAAGGGGCGGTCCCCCACACCCGCCTTCCAGTTCTTTCCTGCCAAGGGCCAAAAGAGGCAAGACGAGAGAGAAGAGGATTTCTTCCCCATGGAAATGGAGCCAAAAAAGCTTAGGGGGATGGAGGGCGGGATGGCAATACCTACTGCAAGAGCCTCTCTCGAAGATCTACTGTTACGGTAATTTCTTACATAACTGTACTATCTTACTTCGAGAGGGCTCTTGAAGTAGGTATTCATATATAGGACTGAGTCCCAAGCAGTCTGGAACAAGGAAAAGTACTCGGGAGGAGAACCGTCATCCATAGTATGGAACCTCAGGCTGAACGGGTCTCACAAAAGGAGACCTTGTAGTACAGCCAGCCCGAAGCCTGCTCTACGGCGAGAGACAATGTCCAAACTGTAGTGTTTCGTAAAGGTATGGAAAGAAGTCCAAGTTGCGGCTGCACTGATGTCTGCCGCTGATACATTCTTGAAACAAACTGCAGAGGCAGCCACTCCTCTGGTGGAGTGACCTCTGACTTGACCCAGCAGGGTCTTCTTGTACTTGTAACAGAAAGTGATACAATGAGCCAGCCATTTTGATAGGCATTGCCTAGAAACAGCATTGCCTTCTCTTGTGTGAGCAAGAGAGACAAAAAGCTAATCAGTTTTCCTGAGATCCTTAGTCCGAGTGGTGTAGTATCTCAGTATTCTGTGAACATCCAGAGTATTCAACAAGTATTCCCCTCGATTAGAATGTTGCGTAAAGAAAGCGGGTAGCTCAATGGTTTGATTCAGCGTAGATTCAGCCACCACCTTAGGGAGAAACTTACGGTTGGTGCATAAAGCCACATGTTCCTTGTGGAAAATCAAGTATGGGACTTTGCACATCAAGGTCTGAAGCACGGAAATGCGCTGAGCAGAAGTAATGGCCATTAGAAGAGTGTCTTTCAAGAAAAGAACTTTAAATCTGCTGTGGCTGCCGTCTCAAAGGGAGGCAGGCTAAGCTTCTCCAGAATAAAATTGAAGTCCCAAGGAGGGGCAGGAGTGTGGATGGCGGGTCTCAAATGGAGAACCCCTCTGAGAAAAGTCTTAGAGACTTCCAACTGCGCAAAAGTCCTGTCTCCGAAGAGAATATGGTAGGCTGAGATAGCTGCCTTGTGGACTTTCAACAAGGAATGGCTGAGACCCAGATCGAAGAAGTTGATGCATGTAGTCCAGGACTTTGACTGGGCATGAAAAATGTTCAAGGTATTTCGAGCTAGCCCAAATAGAAAATCGTTTCCACTTCATGGCATAGGTGGACCTGGTGGAAGGCTTTCTGGCCTCTACCAAGATGTCTGCCATGAGCAGAGAAACTCGGAAGCGGCTTTTGCTATGTCTGCAGGAGACACATGTAAATGAAGGGATTTCAGGCCTGGATGAACAAAGGTCCCCTGATCCTGGGTCAACAATTGTTGCGACAGAGGAAGAGGAAGTGGAGGTTCCTCTGCAAACTGTTGCAGAAGAGAGAACCAAACTTGCCTGGGCCAGAAGGGAGTGATGAGAATCATTCACACTCCCTCCGATCCGAGTTTGTTCAGGACCCTCGGAATTAAGGGAATAGGAGGGAAGGCATAAACAAATCTGTCCCTCCAAGCAAGGGACAGAGCGTCCCACCAAAAAATGTCTCGCCCTGGAGCGAGCGAGCTGAAGGCAGGAAGTTTTGCATTTTGGGGAGACACGAACAGGTCTAACTGAGGTATTCTCCATCGCTGAACAATGTTGTTTATGACTTCTTGATCCAATTCCCATTGGTGGGATCTGGCTGAGGACCGGATGAGCTGGTCCACCAGCGTGTTTTCCACTCCCGGAACATGGACTGCAGTTAAGTGAAGGTGATGCTGGGTTGCTCAAATCCAGACTCCCGTCGCTTCCTGGCACAGAGAATAGGAACATGTTCCTCCCTGCTTGTTGAGATACCAGACTATGCACATTGTCTGATTGTATGAGGAGATGGCCAGGAAGGATAATGGGAGTCTAGAGCCTAAAGGGCATAAAGGACAGCTCTCAGTTCGAGCACATTTATGTGCAGGTTTTGTTCGAACTTGAACCAGCTGCCCAGAGTCCTGTGAGACCCGAGATGGGCTCCCCAGCCTTCTCCTGATGCATTTGTCGTCAACGTCTGGGAAGGGGTTCAGTATTGAAGTGAACTCCCAGGTACAGGTTCTCCTGCACAATCTATCACTGTAAGTCCCTGATCATGGGATCGGAAACTAGCACCTCTTGGTCTAGACTGTCCCGGGTCTGGTCCCATTGTGACCAAAGCGTCCACTGAGAGATTCTCACATGGAGACAAGTGCGTGGGACTGTCAGAATGGCAGCCGCCATTAACCCAAGAAGGCAAAGGACTGACCTGGCTCCGACCCTCGTGCAACTGGACAGAAGATGGGCTTGAGTCTGAATGGTGTCCACCCTGTCTGGAGGCAAAAGACTTTGCCGATAGTCGTGTCCAGAATCGCCCCTATAAATTGGAGGCGTTGGCAAGCGACCAAATGGGACTTTGCCCGGTTGATGGTAATACCCAGGCTGGTGAAAACCTGAAGGGTAAGGAAAAGGGAGTGCAGGAGTTCCTCCCTGGACGGGGCCGCCAGGAGCCAATCGTCCAGGTACGGGAAAACCTGAACTCCCTGGGTACGCAAGTGGGCCACTACCATAGACAGGCATTTGGTAAAAACTCAGGAGGCCGAGGAAAAACCAAATGGGAGGGCCCAGAATTGGCAGTGGTCCCCCTGAAAGCAAAAACAAAGGAATCTGCTGTGGGGAGGGCAAATGGGGATATGCAGGTAGGCAGCCTGCATGTCCAGAGCGCATAGTCACTGTCCCTGCCAAAGAAGCGGTAGAAGGCACTACAAAGAGAACATTCTGAAGTGCTTGTACTCCACGAACATGTTCGGGAAGCTGAGGTCTAGAATAAGCTTCATGTCTCCTGTCTTCTTTGAAACTAGGAAGAAATGGGAATAGTAACCTGTCCCCCAAAGATGGAAGGGAACTCGTTCTATCACCGCCTTCAAGAGAAGGGACGTGATTTCTTCTAGGACCAGAGGGAGATGTTGCGGGGAGTAAGACAACTGGGGGGGTCTTTAAAGAAACTCTACTGACTGTCCTGCTGACATCAACTGGAACACCCAAGCATCTGACGTTATCCTCTCCCAACCCGCCAGATGGAAGGTGAATCTCTCCTCTCCCCCCCCCCACCGGTTCCTCTGGATCCTCCAGAGGCAATGGGAAAGGGAGGGAGTCAGGTGGTGTGGGGCAGCACAGCAGCCGAGGCTCCCGCGGCTTTTTTGCTGGGCGGAGTCTTGGTTACTAGAGGGGCCCAACGTTTGTTGGCCAGTTTGCCCTGTGGTTTTTGTCTGTCAGTTTTGCCTACGAAAAGGACGTCGCTGTCCTTGAGGGGGCCTGTACATAGAGTTGACAGACTTGAGTGCAGTGCCCTTCTCTTCCAGCTCAGTAATTATGTCTTTGACATCACCCCTTAACAGCACCGAACCCCTGAAGGGGGCATCCTGGATAGCACTTCAGGGACCAAACCGGACACACGCGAGCCAGGCACACTGCCGTAGGCCTACGGCAAAAGCCGCGCTCCTTCCGGCTGTGTCCACTGCATCGTAAGTGGCATGAAGCATGTACCAACTGGCAGAACGGACAAGATCTGCCACTTCCTGCTTAGTCTGAGACTCAGGAAGGGGAGTCCAACTTGGATTCCACCTGACTAAGGATAGGCTTCTGGTAATCCGCCATATGTGCCACATAATTCAGGGCCCCAATACCCAGGGTAGAAGAGGAATAGATCTTCCCGTATTGGTGCAGAATGCAGGATTCCTTATCAGGCAGAGACGAGTCGAGGTGTTTGGGATATACGGAGCGGCTGTGAGGCGTTAATGATGACCAAGTCCACCTTGGGGTGTAGGTTAAGGAAATCTACACCCTCAGGAGCCTGATATAGCCTGTCCACCTTCCTCGGAAGGGAGGGTAATGCAGAAGGTTGTTTCCAAATGGTGGAAACAAGATCTGCATGAGGCTCTATCCAGGGTGGAATCAACATAGAAGTGGTCTCGGGCAGATCCAGATGAGCAGCGAGTTTCTTGCGTTGCGGGTCTGGCTCCAGTGATCGTCACTCATGGACTTCCTGGATTTTCCTCAGTAACTCCAGAAAGGAGGGATCCTCCGGAGGGGACTTTGGAGGGGCCCATGGCCTGGGGCGATCTGGAGTACGTGGCTCGTCTTCAGGATCAGAGTGTCCCATCTCTGAGTCCAAGTCAGATGTATCTGATGATGATGATGATGATGATAAGGAAGACTCCTCCCTATGAGGGGGAGTGATGGTCCCTTTGGGGAGTTCCCTGGGGTGCATATCCTCCCCTCCTCTGGTGCCAGAAGGCTCTCCTCTGGTGTTGGGAAGTGGGGAAGGGGGTCTCCCATCTCCGACCTAGGGGATCCTGTGCAGGGTCCGGCATTGGCAGAAAATTCTTGAACTCCCCAGTGAACTGAGCCTTGGCCTCAGCCCACCAGAAGGCCAGTGTCTCCTTCAGATCCGCCAGCAGCTGGGGAGTGGGCGGTGGAGGAGGAGGGAGGGATACAGATACTGAGGATATCCGTAGAAGGAGTATCCATAACCTGACGGCGGGTAGCCTGGCGTCAGGTATTGGGGCGTCGGGTACTGAAGCACCGGATACTGCGGAGTCGGGTACTGTGGCCCCGGATACTGCAATGTCTGATACTGGATATCGCCAGAGACTGCTAGCTAGAAATTTTTCCGTGGGGTCCTGACGCCTGGCAAGTCAGTCCTATATGTGAATACTTATTGCAAGAGCCCTCTCGAAGTACGATGGAGACTTACAGCCAGTAGCTATGCACTGTTGCAAAGTAACTTTTTGTTTTACATGGGGAAGGGGAGACTCGCACATTCGCTGATTCAATAAGCAAGAGAAAAGCTGTAAGAAATGGCAGCATTTATGCTGGCCATTTAGTTATAGATTAAAAAAGATTTCCATGTTCCTTTTACATGGAAATTCAACTTTTATGTTGCCCGGTGACTTTCTCTTTCATGTGGAGAGAGGGAGACTTGCATCATATGCACACTCGGTCACTCAGTAAGCGAGCAGAAAGCGCTGCAGGGAACATCTACATTTATACTGGCCATTTAGTTACAGATTGGAAAAGAAAAATATTTCTGCGTTCCTTTAACACAGACTATTAACTTTTCTGGGTAGCGAGGCAGTCAGGGTATTGATGACAGCGGTTGCTCAATTGGCGGGGTGGGGGGGGACTCCCTCACTAAGCCAAGGGAAAGCGGCCATGTCTTTTTTCTTTGCAGATTCTGTTTATTCACCGGGGGATTGGGGCATCTCTTAGGGGTGCCCACTCAACCGAGGCCTCTACTCCCGGCCTGAAACCGCTTTCCTCCGGAGAAGTCACTGAGCACCCTCTCCCCGAACCCAAGGAACTTTCCAGTTCCCCGGATCACCCACAGAACAGGACTCACCTCACCTACCTGGTGGCCTGTCTGAGATTAGAGAGTCATTACTGGGTTGGTTCAAAGGGCTTGGGAGTGCCTGTTGGAAGGATGGTTCGGCCTTGGGATATGGGCTTTTGGCTCCCGGGACCTCCGTCTCCCCCATATCCTCCGGGGTGCTTTCTGCTTTTTACCCAGTTATCCTGAGGCCCCAGAAGTGGTAGCGGGGGCACACACGTGCATCGCAGCTCTGGACCACAGCCTCAACTGCCTTCCCCTAGCACCAGGGCTCCTCGAACGTGATTCTGCCACCCGGTCTTCATCAGGAGGCAGCCAAACCCCGAGGAGCCCCTCAGATCCCTGCCGAGGATGAGAGCTGCCAGTCAGCAGCTCAATCAGCTCCTCATCCTCACTGACCCCCTATTCGAACCCGGGTTGCCGGTGTGGAGAGAGGTGTGGCATCCAGCACCTTAACCCTCAGCGCCACAGGGCCAGAAAGCTGCCACGCCATTTTAAAACTGAAAGTGGCACAGTGATATGAGTTGAGTAAGGTGGCAGCGTCTACTGGAACTTGTTTTTTAGCAGGCAATCAGAAATAAATGTATGCCTACAAGAGAGTCTCAGCCAATCAGGATTGAGGATTTTTCAAGCCCATTTTCGAAGTCCAGTTAATGAGATGCTATGAACTCGCAGGTGTAGAGGACATACTTGTATATTTTGGTATTCTTTTATACCTCATTTTGTTAGACTGAGTTTAAATAACTCTTGAATACATGATGTGGTCTGCAGAGTGGCAGGACTTACCTTCTGCAGGCTTGAAGAGTTCAACTGGGTTTTGTCAATTATTTTCACAGCAACCTAAACCAAGACAGAAAAACAAGTATTATTTCTGGCATGGGATATGTTGACCGATTACACATTATTTTATAAGGTAACGTTACCATATCAAAGGTAAAGCCACATGCAAAACAAAAACATCTATAAGTCGATTTTCTCTTTCAGATTAATTTTCAGCCCTGAGAAAACACTTCAACTAAATTGTTAATCTCTACAATTACGAAATATTTCACATCACAGCATTATCATTCATTAGCAGCTTCTCAAGGGATCCAAATTAATCTTGCAGAAGTAAACCGGTAAAGCTAAAGCATAAATATTTAGAGATCAGGCAGGACAGTGGTACTTGTCAATATCAGAGTAAACACAATCTGAATAACCTTACCCGACTTTCTCCAGGTTCGTCCATACCAGTCTCAGCCCTGGGGTTATGTTTAAGTATAAAAAGAACTGCCATGGAACTAATGAGCCATGATTTTAGGATTTTCACATACAATCATGATAAACCGGTTATAAAAAGGGGGCGCTGTGGAGCAGCCAAGCTGGCGGATGTCATTCTGATGGCTCTAGATCAGGATTAATCAAACTTAACTTGAACTCTGTTATCCCTAGCTTTTTTGGGTAACCAAAATATAATCAACTGGATAGTGGCTTATTTTGTCCACACAATGGCACCAAAAAAACAGCATCTAATGCAGGGGTTAAGCAGTTACTTTTCTGTCCCAAGGACAAGCACATCAGGAAAATCCAGTGGGCCAATCATTCCCAGTAGCCCAGATTTTTCACCGATAATGCCTATTCTCAACAAATTACAGGCTACTGGGGATGAGACAGACAAGAGATTGGCATCGATGGAGCAGAAATTTTGCGACTTGGAACAACAAAATTAACAACAAGAAGAAAGCCATTACAGAACTTAATGTAGTTGCAGAGCAGCAGGACAAAGTTAGCTCGGCCCTTACTGGAGATGTGGACTTCTATGAGCTAAGGTGGAGGCCTCTGAAAATGGTCAGCGTCAACGAAATGTTCGTGTTGTTGGATATCCCCCTAGGCTGGCAGGCTAAACGGAATTACTGAAATATATTGATGAAATGATCTTTGACGATTTAGCTCTTCTACCTAGAGACGCAGGTAACTGTGTCAACAGCAGCCTTTGCTATTCCAGTGCGTGCCAGACCTCATGGTGGCACAGGGGACAGACCGCTCACAGTAATCGCCATGTTTTCCACTCCAGAGGCTCAAATCCCCCTATTGCAGGCAGTTTGCCGTAAGGGAGATATTATCTGGGAAGGTAGCCAACTGGAGTTCTTTCCTGACCTCTCCTCTCAGACACAGGATCACAAGAAAAAGCTACAGCTAATTAAAAAAATGTTTATGGAATGGGGAGTGGTGGCTCAAATGCTCTCTCAACCCATCTGCAGGTCTCATGTCAACAAAAAACTTACATCTTCACTGATCCTGTTGCTGCTTCCAGCTTCTTGGCCAAAACCATCAGCAAACCGACGCTGGAATCTCAGGAGCCTGTGAACAAGGATTTTTAATGTGCCCAATTACTGCACTTATGCCGTCTAGCCCCATTTCATGGATTTTCCTGATAGGTCCCGGTGGCCTGCAGATTGATGGTTTGCACCACTGACAGCCCACTACCTTTACACCCTGTAAGCAAACTTGTTTTACTGTGTGCTGCTGTTTTGCAGATGTTTAGACCATTAATTAATTTGTCTAAATACATTTCCTCTGTTATGGGACATATTGTACTAATTTGTGCACCTTGGTGCATCACTCAGTCAGTGAACTTTATGAATAATTGCACGGAAGTTTTGTTCCCCAGCACGGCATTTGATTTGCTAGCTGGACGTACAGGGTATACATTTTAACATTTGCAAGCCTGCGAAAGGGAGGGATTACCAGCAAACTGTTTAATTTCCATATAACCTATGGTGAGAGCGTCATGCCCTATGATTTTACTCTCCCGGTACGATTACTCCTTATATCCTCGTTAAGATGGACTGTCTGTATCTGCCTTTATACAGTTCTTTGTGTAAACATTTTCTTTGTGTTAACCTCATCTCTACCTCTCACTGGTCAGATGCAGCCTAAAGTCTTACTGTTTACATCTACTATTATACACACACACACATATATACACATACATACATATTTACATATATAAAGAGAGTACTGCAGTGTTCAGTACTGCGACCAGTCCTCTCTAATGTCTTTATAGTTGACATTGCAGAGGGGCTGGAAGTAAAAGCATGCCTCTTTGCAGACACAAAGATCTACAACAAGGTCAATACACGGGGGGGGTGGAAAGGATGAGAAGGGACTTGGCAAGGTTGGAGGTATGGTCAAAACTGTGGCAGCTTAGATTCAATGCAAAGAAGTTCAAAGTAATGCACCTGGGAAACAAAAACCCAGGGGAAGAGTACACAATTTTGGGGGGGGTGGTACTAACACCAACAAAAATGGAAAGGGACCTGGGCGTAGTCATATCAGATGACCTTAAGGTAGGCAAGCAATGTGAGAAGGCAGTAAGCAGGGCTGGGGGGGATACTGGGATGCATAGGGAGCAGCATCACCATAAGAAAACAGGAAGCTGTTAACCCTTTGTACAGACAGTTGGTGAGATCCCATCTGGAGTACTGTGTGCAGTTCTGGAGACCCCATCTCTGCAAGAACATAAGACAGGACGGAGGCAGTCCAGAAGAGGGAACTAAAATGGTGCAGGGTCTGCAACAGAAGCCATACAGAGAGAGACTAAAGGAGCTTAATATGTATACCCTTGAGAATAGGGTTGGGGGGGGGAGAGACATGATATAGAAACTTTCAAGTACCTCAAGGGAATCAACAAAGTCCAAGAAGGTAGCATCTTTCAGAAAAAAATGTGCAAGAACAAGGGGGCACAATTTGAAGATAAAGAGGGGATGACTCAAGGGCAACGTGAGGAAGCATTTTTTCAGCGAGAGTGGTGGACGCATGGAACGTCCTTCTTGAGGTCATGGGGTCAAAAACAGCTGGGGAATTCAAAAATGCATGGGACAGACACAAGGCACTTATAGTGGGGGGTGGGGGGGAAGTAGGCTGTTGGTTAACTAGGATCTGCAGCTTATCCAATAGGTAGGGAAATGGCAGACTAGGTGGGCCATGCACTCCTTATCTGCCCGTCAAAGCCTATGTTTCTGTGATAACACATGTTGTTGTACTGTTTATGTGAAAATCATCAAGTCCTCCAAAAAAAAAAAAAAACTGAACATAAAGTAAGAAGAGGGCAGGCCCAATAGTGCAGTGACAGGAGAACCATTTGCCATATCAGTGACCAGGAAATATGTCCTGAGCACAAGGAGCTGCTGTGGGCTGGCAGGAGGCAGACACCAGGGAGGACAGGCAGGATACCTAGTCTAATTGCCCACTCATGGCACAAGGGAGTGTGCAGTCACAGCACCATAAAAGGGTGCACAGACCTACAAATGGGCTCTGCCTCAGTTTTCCATAGGATGCACTAGCTAGCAGGCTTATGTTGATGTCCCTAAAGAGGTGGGGTGGTGAGAAAACAGATATGGGACCACACTTGCCTGAATGACAGCCCTGACACTCTTGGGGCCCTGTACCTCGTCTAACAGGACCAGATGTTGAATCTGGAGTTGGGGGAAGGGGGGCATCACACCAGAATGCCCCATCACACAGACAGGTTAGCGTCTGAGGGGGGTGACTGGGGACCACAGGGATGAAGACAGTGTGCATTAGAATATACATACATTGATTTAAAACAAAACAAAAAAAAAGGCAATAAGGGCCAGCCAGCAAACAGAATAAAAACCCTTGCTGTTTAATTTAGAGGGCTTCAACATCTAACATTTTCTTACCCCACCTCTACTGATCACAAGATCCTCACCACTGAAAATACAGAACCAAGATTATTTATTAGGATTTCAGATAACACCTTTGATCCAAGGTTCTCTTACAAAGGTTACATGTCATATGACAAGAACAGACAAAAACAGAGCACTGATGAAGTACAGACATACAAATGGTTTTGTAAATGGAGCTGCTGAAGGCTTTTGTCAGTAAATACATGAGATTAAAGTAAGAAAAGCAGTTGGAATAGTGCTCCAGGCATTGTACAATGTATGCCTGGGACAGATGCTTTAGAGGTGAAGACAAAGTGCATTACAGGGCAGTGGGTACCTTAGGGTGAGAGCATAGTTAAAAAAAAAAAAAAAAAAGGTGCAGGAGAGGCAGGATGACAAAAAAATTACAGTCTGAGGAAAAATAAAAGGAGAGAGGAATGCATCTGTGAAGAGAGTAGGGGTGGGAGTAGGATATAGGTGTGGGTATAGAAGAGGTAGGAGAGATGGAGAGCTGGATGAAGGGGAAGAGGGAGGATAGTAGGGGGAGTGGTGGTGATTGGATGATTCTGTACATGCGGGGGCATGGATGCATGAGAGGGGGCCGGCAGTGTGAGAAGGAGTATACTGGATATAGGAGTGGTTGGGCTGTCAGGTGTGGGATGCAGAAAGTGCTATCCGTGAGTTTGGGGGGATGAGAAGAGAGACACTTGTTTTGGGGGAGGGGCAGGGTAACATTACAGAGCAGTTTAAGTGAAGCAGTCGCAGTACAACTCCCCCACCCCGAAATAAAAAATAAACACTGTGCTCTATAACTTCACATCTTTCCCTGGCACCAGAATGTCCAAGATCTGTGATTGCTCCAGATACCGTTTCCCACTATGTGCAGCAAAATAAACAGCAACAGAGCCACTTGGCCAGCTTATGCTCACACATTTTTCAAGATTTTGACGGTTTCCATGATCATTGCCATTTTTTATATTCATTTTTATTTCATACTTATTCAGGTACAATAAAACAGAAACTTGGTACATTGGGTATTGTCTGTTCATTCTTACAATGGCATCTGACTAGTTCTGAAGACTATATGTCTGTCATACCCCTTTAACACTATCAGTCTTTTTTTTTTTTTTTTGTACTTGCCCGGATCCTCTGCTTCAGAGAGGGCCTCGGACCCCCTCCTACTCCATCCACCAGGTCCCTCCACCAGGATCCCTCTGGTTTCATATTGCTCATTATGGCCGGGGGTTATACATTTTTCCCCCCATTTTCTCCCGATCACACCGGCATGAAGGATGTTCACCCAGACGAACAATGTGCTGACGCACGCCATCGTTAAGCGCCAGACACCGTCCTCCCTTCCCTGGAGAGCCATGTGCCCCTACTGCCAGTGCTTCCACTGGCAGAGAAACTACGGGTGCTTTGTGCTACCCGGTAACCAACCCAAGGAAGAGGAGAGCATCCGTTGGGACGCTCAATCCTCCTTCTCCCATCCCACCCCCGTCGGCCCAAGTCCTGTCCCGAACCCAGGTCGCCGCGTAGCACGAGGTGTCGTGTCCAGGCCTCAGCCCCACCAGGTCGGCCCACTCATTTTTAAGACTACTGAACTATGATTTAGCCAACTATTTCACGACCATTTTTTTTTTAATTTAATTTTATGTAAAATGTATTAGCCAACAAATGCATACAGAGTCTGATGCATATTTCTAGGAGCTTCCAGGGCAGGAGTTATAGTAAGTAACTTTTCTCGATACTACTAGTATTCAAGTTACATCCACACAACACAACTAACCTCCCATGGCCAGGATTGCTCTTCAGTTTCTGTTCTCCAGGATCCAGATCTGAGAGCAGAGGGGGCAGAGCAGGAGGACACACGAGTGAGTTGTAGAAGAGGTCACACTGGATGATGATTCCAGTGACTGAGCTTGCTCAGTCTGGGTAGTCAGTCGGCACCAAAGAAGGAATATCGCTAATGGCAGCAGAGGAAACAGTGCTGGCACCAACCAAGGCCCCAGCACTGAGAAGGATGACTGTGCTGAAGGTGACACTGATCCTGAGGGAGCACCCAGCACTATACATGGACTGAAAGGGTCCAGAGGATCCATTATTCAAGAGCTATCCTTCAACCAAAGTGCTCATCCAAGACATACCTCAGATGGCAGAGGGGGTGTTTGAGATGGAGAACTCAGTCCTGAGGGCATGAAGTCCAGTACCAAATCATCCCTTGTTGATGGTAATGAAGGAGAGGACACCAGAATGAAAAGAAATTGACCTGGACCTGTATCACTTGTATTTCACTGATGTTTATCAGAACACTCGCTCAGAGAGGAGAGGTGGTTAGACACAACCTTGCTGCTAGAGCAACTTGCTTGACAGGCACACTCTACCTGCTATAACAGTTTCCGAATGTCAATGAATGAGCTAGGGCTGTGATAAAACTTGCTGATGTCAGGCTGGTGGTGCTGAGGCACCGTCAAGCAGCTTACCTGGCGACCCAAGTTCAGTCCCAAACTTGGGAGCAGGACTGAGCCAGCAGCTAGGTAGCTCTCCTGTCCCTAGGTAGAGGTGGCAAGTCATCCTCATCTCGGCTGACACCTGGTGGAGGCTGGGTGTCACAGCAAGGTCGTTTGGAGGCAGACGTAACATCGGGTAGGTGGACGGGGAACTGAACCGGGAGCACATGCATGCCTCCATACGCATGCATTCACTGCATGCCTCAAATCTGGGCTAGGGGAGAAAATGAAGGAAAAACTTGATGGCACAGCGGGGACAATGTCGCCCACACCTCCACACATCACCGAAGCCAGTAGCATCACTACTGGATGTGAATTGGGGGTGGAGGGGCAATCCGTGGGGGTACCTAGTCACCAGGTAAGCCAGGGGAAAGTGGGAATGTGGTGGTGATGCTGGCTGAAGGGAGCCACCCTGCAGTGAGCAAGAAGCAAAAACAAAAAAGGTGGGGGGAGAGAAAACTTAATATAAACTATCAAAACTGATACAAAAAAAATCTGTTCAAATTAGATGATAGAAACATGACGAATCAGACAAACAATCTGTATGGAAACTGGTATTCTGGTCACTGACAAGAAAAGAAAGAACAGTTACGTACCTACATAGCAGTTGATCTTACAGAGAATCTCTTCCATTATGCCACACCTTTGGAACTATACCCGCATCAGCACTAAAACCATACGGAAACTTGTTAGCCGGGCGCCATGCACAATGACATCATGGAGACTATGTAAACATGAGTGGCCTCATCACTCCTCAGTTCCCTGATGGAGATTATACTCAGAGGACCTCCAAGTGTAATGAACCAGAAGATCAGACCACCATCAATCACACAAGGCAAGAAATGGTACTAGATATCACAGCCATGGATTAGGATCAGGCACAATATCTGGTGCAACTCTCACTGAAGTAGGAGGAGGATGGAGGGAGGGACGACATAGTCTAATGGAAGAAATTCTATCGAAGATCTAATGTTACTGTAAGAATGTCACTGTACTATCTTCTTATAGGATATCTATTCCATTAGGCCACACCTTTGGAACGAATCCCAAGCAGTCCCAAAAGCCACTGGGAGGCTGGTACAGTCTGATGTATACATTCAGAAAAGCCAGCACATCTACGAGAGACTGTCCCGACTGTAATGTTTAGTGAAAGTGTGGAGAGTGCTCCATGTGGCAACATTTCTGAAACAAGCAGTAGAAGTGGCTATCCCTCTTGATGAATATGAACTGCACCAGAAGTTCCTTATTGTAGTTCCTATAACAGAAGGTAACACAATGTGCCAGCCATTTAGACAGGCATTGTTTAGACACAGGGTTGCCCTCTTTCCCCAAGGACGAATGAAACAAAAAAGCTGAGAGGATTTTCTGTAGTCCTTGATGCCAATTCACAATGTATCCGAGTATTGTACGCACATCTGAAGTATGGAGCAGTGCCTCATCTTGACCGGCATATTCAAGAGTAGTAAATGAGAAGGTGTATCGTTTGAATCAGTGTAAGTTCAGATACCAATTTTGGTAAAAATGTAGTTTTGTATGCCAATAAACTCTGAGAAACAATCAAATAAGGAGACTCACACAGAGGCTGTAGCTCTGAAATCCTTCAAGTAGAAGTGCTTGCAACCAAAAATAATGTTTTCCTTGACAAGAAACCAGTCACAACTCATGGCAGGACCAACACGAGCCAAATTCAGTTTCTCAAGTATGTGACTCAAGTCCCAAGATGGGACTGGATTGTGGATAGGTGGTTTCATACGCAAAATGCCTCACAGAAAAGCAAGGGACACCTCTAACTGGGCGACCATATGACCATCAACAGGGGCATGGAAGGTTGAAACAGTGGCCAAATGCACCTTAAGTGAGGAATACTGCAGAACAAAGTCTGAAAGTGATAGCAAGTATTCTAGCACCATGTTTGCAGAACATGTAAATGGTTCCAAATTCCTGGAAGCAGAAAAGTCAACCACTTCCATTTCAAGAAATAGGTATGTCTGGCACAAGGCTCTCTAGCCGCAACCAGCACATCAGCAACCTTTGGGGATACCCCAAAACGTCCTATGGCTATGTCTTCAAGAGTCATGCATGCAGATGGAGGGATTTCAGGTGTGGAAGAACCAGAGACTCCTTTGTCCTGTGACAGACCCAACATACAAGAGGTACCGGAGGCTCCACTGCCATCTGCTGCAGAAGTGAAAACCATATCTGGCAAGGACATATTGCAGCAGTGAGGATGAGGGTGGCACCCTCCATCCTCAGTTTGAGTAGTACTTTCTGTATTACAGGAATTGGGGGAAATGCATACACAAAATGTCCCTTTCCACGAGAGGGACAAAGCGTCTTGCCAGAAAACTCCAGGCCCTGGAGTATGCAAGCAGAAATGCGTAAGTTTTGCGTTGTGTGGGAATGCAAAAATATCCAACTCTGAAAAACTCCATCTGTGAAGAAGTCATCTACCACGGAGGTCAGCAGTTCCTATTTAATGCATCTAGGACTATGACCTACTTAGCCTGTCTGCCAAGATGTTTTGGAGACCTGGGAGATGCATGGCTGACAGCTGTAGGCCATGGGACAGGAGCCCACAACAACATTCTCACTGCTTTCCTGCACAGGGGATAGGAATGAGTGCCCCCTTGCTTGCTGATGTAATGCACCACATTGACAATGTAAGTCTATAACAGAGGACGCAGACTCATGCTACTGAAATGCCTGCACGCTAGCTCTCTTCTCCAAGACATTTATGTATAACTTTGCCTCCACTTTGGAATATGACCCCTGCGTCCTGTAAGGGGCAAGATGTGCACCCCCATTCAGAGTTGGAAGCATCGTGGTGAAGCTCTGTACAGGAGCTGGTACAAGGAATGAAATGCTCTGTAATAGGTTTTCAAGGTTCATCCTCCATAGCAAGGCTCTGCATAACAGAGTCATGACAAGCACCTTTTGGTCCAGTTGGCCTGTCAGCTGATCCCACTGGACCCTTACTGTCCTCTGAGTGACCCTCATACATAAGCAGGCTAGTGGCACACTCACAATGGTTGCAGCCATGAGACTTGGAAGATGTAACGTGGTCCTTGCTGGGACATGACTTCAGTAAACCACCTGTGCTTGTGCCATCAGGTTTCCTGCTCTTTCTAATGGCAGTAAAGTTCATCCCTTCTCTATATCCAGGACTGCTCTTATGTACTGCATTCTCTGGCAGGGAGTCACAACAGACTGACACATTCTCTATGACCCCAAGTCGAACAATTGTCGTGTTCTCAGACAGGGTACGTAATAGGGCCTCCCTGGAGCTGGCCTTCAAGAGCCAGTCATCTAGATAAGGGAAAACATATTATGCCTTCCCTGCAAAGGGCTGCTGCTACCACTGAAACATTTGGTAAAGACCCGTGGTGCAGAAAATCAGCCAAAGGTCAATACTCTGAATTAGTACTACTCCCCCTCCAGCTTAAAGTGGAGGTATGCCTGTGAGCATCTAAGATTTTGATATGAAGATATGCATGCTTCATGTCATGTCTAGGGAGCAAAACCAGTCCCGTTTGAAGCAGGGGAATCAAAGGTTGTGGACAGACCATATGAAACTGTTTGTATTCTATGCAGAAGTTGAGGTTCCCCAAGATCCAACAAAAGGCACAGATCCCCTGTCCATTTTAGTACCAGGATGTATCTGGAATAGAACCCTTTGTTTCTGTGACAAAGAGGAACTGGTTCTGTAGCATGTTTTTGAAGTAATGACTGCACTTCTTCCTTCAGAAGGGACAAATGGCCCGGAGGATAACTGGAAGGAAGTGAAGGATGATCTGGAGGAGTTTCTAGAAGCTCCAGAGCATGCCCCCTTGCAATTATCTCTAGTACAGATTTATCTGTTGTGATCTCCCACCACTGGATGCAGGAAGAGTCTGCCGTCCACAACCACCCCTGGAGGCACAGTGGGGGTGGGGAAGGAGTCTGTAGGAAGTCATACGGAACCAGTGGGAGCAGAGCCACCAACCGGTGTTGACGGTTTTGGGAGCTTTTGTATGGGCACCTGGGGGGGAGTGGCTTGGCAAGGACCCACTTTCTTTACCTTGGTCTTACTGATAGGTAGGGACGACCACTTCGGACAGCAGGCTGATGAAAGGATCCCCTCCCACATCCCCTAGCAGGAGTGGGATAAAGTGATTTGACGGATCTTAAGGTCGTTTTAGATATCTGAAGGCCTCCAAGTGCCTCTTCAACATCATAGCCACAATTTTGTCCCTCTAAAAAGGGCATTTAAAACTGGCTGCTGCACATCATTTGCAAAACCTGCAACCTTTATCCAAGAATACTGCATCATACAAATGCCAGAAGCAGCCATTCTGGCAAAGGCATCGGACACATCATACGCCGAGTGGAGCAAATGTTTGCCAACCTCAGCCCCAGAAGTTAAAAAAGTTTTAATCAATTCATTCTTGGCAGATCCTTCAGGAAAAGCCTGGGCTGTAGCTTTAGCAGCTTTTCATAGGCTGTTCTGATATTTAATCATGTGGGCCTGTTAATTTGCAATTCTATGGCCTAGTGAGGGAGAGGCTTGTGTGCTTGCCCATCACATCCAATCTCCTGGATTCTTTATCAGGAAGTGAAGTATTCATATGTTAAGGTGCCCTGGCTCTATCATGGGCAGCCATAAGGACCACAGAGTCGGTTTCTGGCTGGGTAGCATAGTAAGGCTTAGCAGACAGGGCATGAAATCAGCTTTCCATGGAACTGCAGGCAGTGAGTTAGGGCTGTATCATGCAGCAGAAGTGGCATCCTCCGATGCCGGATATATTGGTGGAATAATAATGGAGGGAGTACAAGGGGCCTCTAGAAACTCCATAAGGTTCCTTTTTGTGGAGTCTTCCTCAACAGTAAAGCCCACTGCACTTTGCACCTGCAGCATCATGGAATGAAAAGTAGGGTCCTCATGAGAAGACCTGGCAATATACTCCACTGATTCCTCACTGCAGGAAGAGAGGGCAGAACTGGATCTCTGCACACACTGTTCTCTTCATTACCCTCCCTCTCCTCCTCTTCACAATCTATCATGAGGTCAGGATTATATGCAACCTCTTCGGGAGCCACGGAGTACACTAGTGACACTGGCGGTGGCAGAGAAGAAGGGATTGCTATGTGCTGAAAGATGTCGATGGAGACTGAAAACTAGCGAGTCCCATCGATGTAATAACAGTATGCACATGCAAGCCTGGCAGAATGAGTTGTATCATCTCAGAAAATGATACCAGCACATTGAGAGAGTCAATGACGCCCAGGTCAGGGACCGTGACTACAGTAGTCAACAACAGGCCTTGACCAGACAGTGATGGAGTACCATCCACAGCAGGTACAAGAGCACCTGAGCCAAGCTCAGACTGTGGTGTCTCAGACAGTTGGGGGCGGGGGGCTGTCATCAACACCATAGGAGTGACTGATGACACTGCAGGATTACCTTGTTTCAACAGTGACCTTGATTGGGAAGGGGAAGCAGACATCTCTATCACTATGCTCGTGTTTATGGCCAGATAATAAGGAGCGGCTGTGAGGACGGCCACTCCCTGTCCCAGTCCTTTGACTTCAGCAGCCGCGGCTTGGCCGATGTGGATGGAGACACTGATTTTGGGCTTTGTTCCTTCTCCACGGATGCTAAGGTTTTCAACAAAAGGAAATTTTCTAGAGCTTTTCTTGCAGCATCACCTTGTAGCTTGGTTAAAGCTCTGGCAGATCTCATAAGTCCTAACGTTATGAGACAGACCCAGAAAACACAGAGACCTCATGTGTGTCTACTTTGTAAATTTTATCTCCACACTTTCAGTACCAAAATAATGTTTCTTTAGATATCAGCGTTATGCAGAGATGGGGGGGGCAAAGCAAAAAAAAGGATAAACGGCAACGGCTAGTTGACGACGTTTCTAACAGCAGGACCAACAAGGATGATCAACAACAGAAAAAAGACTTGAGGAGTGAAGGGGCCGCCCACTTTTATAAAGATGATGATGCATGACGTTGTGAGGAGTGGACCCTGGCAAAAAGTTTCCATGTAGTCCTAGCACTGACACACAGGTGTAGTTCCAAAGGTGTGGCCTAATGGAAGAGATGTCCTTGAAGAAGATCCATGCTTCAGCGGGAAGTAAGGAATTAAGGCAGCTGGGGCCGACGCTGCTATATATCCCAAGGATGCATCGACACCACCATGTGTCAGGTCTAGGTACTGGTACCACTGCCCCGAAAATCCTAGTTGCTACGGGGTCCTGTCTCCTCAGGCTCGAAGACAAAAAAAAAAATGTGTTTCTATGGAGTGTGAAGCAGTATAGCGTAACGGTTATTAGCACCGAGCTACATACCTGCAGAACTGAGTTTGAATCCCACAGAAACTACTTGCATACTGTGCAACCATGAGAAAGTCACAATTTTCCTGTGCTCCCAGGATGCACCTGGAAACAAGCCTCAGCATAGTGCAGCTTTTCTGGCCAAAAATTGTATTAGAAAAAAAAAAAAGGGCAGCTAATTCTTGGAAGATCTATGGTTACACATAAATGACCTTCTCTTCTAGCTGCCTAGATGTAATGCATTATCAACACTTAGGTAGACTAAGCAGTCCTCCAGGAGGAAGGGGCCAGACACGCACCCCAAGATACTACATGAAAAAGAGAATGGAGGACTGAAGACCCAAAAGCAGCAGCTCTGATTCTGCAGGTCAAATCGGAAATGAACGTGTGAGTGCACTGGACCAAGTCACATCCCAACATATTTCTGAGACGGAGATGTATTTGGCAGCAGCAGCAGAGACAGCACTGTGTCTGGTAGAGCGAGCTCATAACCCCTCAGCCAGTTCCTTTCCAGCCAAATGATATAGCGGAATGCAGTTTATGATCAGTCTAACAGTTAGGTTAGCTGACAGTCTGCCATGTGCAGCTTTAATGCACGCAGGACAGTAAGGACAGATGTACCCGACACCCACATTCTAACAGCATGATCAGCACACCTCAGCCAGATATCTTCTCTCCCCTCACCCACCTTCCTCCTACTCCGTTCACAGCTGTGGCTATCGTTCCCTCGCACTCTCTTCAAAGAGATCATCAGCTGGCCAGGCTGCTTTCTCCTATCGCTTCCCAAAGCTATGGAAATCTCTTCCCCTAAATATCTGCTCTGCCTCTTCCAAACACACTCTCTCCATGACTTCACTTCCCACACATGCAATTGCACCTGGTACCCGTCCCTGTTCCACTACTCTGTACCTGCCCCCTCAACTCTTCCTGGTCTTAAAGGAGAAGTCCACCCAAAACTTGAAAAAATATATGTTGTGCAGAGTGTTTTAATTTGTATGTGAAGTTCTAGTGTTTCCTTCCCTCTGACTGGTATTAGGAGTTTTTCCTAAATTAGCCTGCTAGCTTTAGGGTAGTTTTACGACCCCTGGAGATCTCCATATCAAACAGTTTAATTGTATTTCTTTGTCCTACAATGCACCTTGTTTCATGTGATGGTGATGTAGTAGAGCTCATAAATCCAGCAGAAAGCATTGCTTTACAGTCAGTTCACAACAATAGAGATGGCTATATTTTAAAATCTGTAGAATTCAGCTTGGTGACCACCCTCATCGTAAATGTCTTACTGTCCTGATAAACTTTGCTGCTGGTAATTTTTGTGCAGCTTTGTGCAAATTGCCCTGTGTGGAGATATCCAGACTAGATCAGATTACTATAAGTCACTAGAGGCTGCAATTTTCAAAGACACAAAGCACATTTGCTGGAGCTGGAAGGATATTGCTTTCTTCAACTGCGAGCTGTGTGAGAAATTCTATATTGCACTTGATATCTGCAACAAACGTGCACTTTTGCTTAATTCTGTGGGAGGTGAAACTAACTACCCTTGGTAATTGCTTTTTATTCACATATTTATTTAGTGTTTAACTAAGAAGGGGCTTGTAAACTCTGTTTATCTTGTTAGTAACTTCAGAAGGATTTAAATACTGCATTTGGGTAGGTCCTGGAGGTAGCTAGATTGTCTACTAGGATTTGGCTGACAGTTAAACTATTTTTAAATTCCAGGTGGCTGAGGAGTTGAAAAGAAACCTTGCAAACTCTGCTTATCTTGGAAGTAACCTCATAAGTGTTTGAATACTGCATTCTGGTTGTCCCTTGGGGTAGCTGGATTGACTACTAGGCTTTTGGGACTGAAACTATTTTTAAATAATTTACTAGTGCATAGGAGTTTGTGATAGTTAAACTCTTTTTAAACAGAGTTACTGGGGTTAAGGAGTGGTCACAGAAAAACCTGCAGTGTGAAACAGGAAAAGACAGTCTTTCAAGCAACAGAGGGTGGTGGATTAAGGTTTACGTTTGCTTGTTACAATTCTTAAGATTTTCAGTGCAGGAAGATGTGTCAATGTGGTGCATTACATCTCAACTTGGAAGGGAGGGAAAACCCTAAGTTGAAAATAGAGGGGTTCGTTGGTGAAAGGTGGGGTTTAAACTTGTGAAGGGGGAGGGATGGGAGAAGAGGCTGTAGAGAGGGGGCAGATAAAGGAGGGACTCTGCCTCCACCCCCCTGGGGAGCTGGTGGAATGTGGGAAAAGGCCATCTGGTAAGGTGCAGACAGGGGGAGGACGGAATCCCCATTGGAACGCGAGCAGGGGAAACGGGAGTATACGGAAGGGATGGAAAGTAGTCCTGCTAAATGCCAGGAACTTGGGCAATAAAATGCCTGAGCTTCAGGCAATGCTACCTGAGGAAGAGGTGGATATGGTAGCTGTCATAGAGACCTGGGCCACCGAAGGGCACCACTGGGACGTGAATCTGAAGGGTTACACCATGTTCAAGGACAGGGGGGAGGGAAAGGGAGGAGGGGTGGCAATCATAGTCAAAAACTGCACTGACATAGGAGTAATGGAGGAGGCGGAGGGAACTGTGGAGGTGATTTGGGTCACCTTGATAAGGGAGGAAGAGTAAAAATAAGAGTGGTGTACAGACCCCCTGTGCTGGCGGAGGAACTGGAGGAGAGTCTGGTGGCAGATGTTGGGAAACACTGCAGATTGGGTAGGGGAAGGGTGGTGGTGTTGGGGAATTTAAACATGCCAGAAACGGACTGGGGGACTATGACGTCCTCGGTGGCCAGGGAACAGAGGTTGTTGGATGTCTTTCAGGACACGTTCCTAACCAGGCAGGTAGGGGAACTGACCAGGGAGGAGCGGATACTGGATGTGGTCCTGGCAGACAGTAACCAGATTTGAGGCCTGGACGTAAGGGACCCATTGGCAGAGAGCGATCATGCGACAGTCTGGTTCTGCCTGGACCTAGGAGGGGTAGAAGGCTGCACAAAGACAGAGGTAATTGACTTTAGGGGGGGCGGATTTCAAAGAAATGGGAAGGATCCTTAAGGAGCATTTGGATGGGATTGGTGGACGCTGACAGTAGGTGGGAAATCATCAGGAGGGGGGTGCAAGATGCTACCAGCACCTGTGCAGAAGTGAGACGCAAATGCAGTAGGGTCCGAAAAACCCTGCTGGTGGACTGGAGAGGTTCAGGAGGCGGTGAGGGGAAAGAAGGCGGCCTATAGGCATTTCAAGTGCCCAAGGAGTACAAGGGATCGAGGGGAGTACAAGCTGATGGCCAGAAGGGCCACTAGGGGTGGCTAAGCCAAGGAAGGAGCAGAACCTGGCCAGGGAAATTAGAAGAGGGAACAAGGGGTTCTTTAGATACACTGGGGAAAAACGAAGGGTGAAGAGGAAGATCAGCAGGATTAAAACAAGGGAGGGATGGGCACTAGATCCAGGGGAGCAGGCTGAGGTACTAAATGAGTACTTCGCCTCAGTTTTCACCAAGGAAAATGGGGGGCTGCCTCATACAAGGGAGGAGACGGGGGACCCTTACCGATCGGGGGGTCTGGGGAGGGGGGTGATCAATGGCAGAAGAGGGAAGGCAATGCAGGAGGACGAGGTAGCGGAGGTGGAAATCACGGCAGAGAGAGAGAGTGAGGGAAGCCCTCAGGTCCCTTAAGATGGAGAAAGCACTGGGGCCGGATAAAATACATCCCAGAGTGCTGAAGGAACTGGCGGATGTCCTGACAAAACCCCTGGTGGAGCTTTTCAGCATCTCCCTGAGAACAGGGTGGGTGACCCAAGACTGGAAGGTGACGCATATAGTGCCTATCCACAAAGGTGGACCAAGGGAGGTGGAAAGGAACTACAGGCCCGTCAGCCTGACCTCGGTGGTGGGCAAGGTGATGGAGGGCATCATAAAGGAGAGGCTGGGAAGGGACCTGGAAAGGTCAGGGTGCCAGGATGACAGACAGCATGGCTTTGTCCTGGGGAAATTGTGTCAAACAAACCTTGTGGAGCTCTATAATTGGGTGACGAGTGCCTTGGACCTGGGTAGGCCAGTGGACAACCTCTTTATTGACTTCAGCACGGTGTTTGACTCTGTTCCCCAAAGGGACCTGTTGGATAAGCGGAGGGGAAATGGGGGTGGGAAACAAGATGATCAGATGGATAGGGAATTGGCTCCAGGACCGGACCAAGAGGGTCGTGGTTGGTGTGATAGTCTCATCCCCAAGGAGGGTCATTAGTGGGGTCCCTCAGGGATCGGTCCTTGGACCCCTTCTGTTCAACACCTACGTCTCTGACATCAGGAAGGGTATCAGGAGTGAGATGGGTCTCTTTGCAGATAACTCAAAGCTGGGGGTGCTAGTGGATGGGGAGGAGAGGAGGGTGGCCCTTCAGGGGGACCTGGAGGCTCTGGAAGGGTGGTCTAGAAAGTGGAAACTGAGGTTTAATGCAGGGAAATGCAAGGTACTGCACCTGGGAGCCAGAAACCCGGGCCAAGTGCACACCCCGGGGGGGGGGGGTTGCTACAAGTCTTAGTGGCTGAGAGGGACCTGGAGGTGGGGGTGGATGTCAAGATGAACAACTCGGAGACTTGTAGGAGGGCAGCAGCCAAGTCCAACAGGATGCTGGGATGCATTGCTAGGGGGAATCACCTCCAGAAGGAGGGAAGTGATACTCCCTCTGTACAACTGCTTGGTGAGGCCGCACCTAGAGTACTGCGTGCAGTTCTGGAGGCCACACTTAAAGAGGGGCATTGAACTCCTGAAGAGGGTCCAGAGGAGGGCAACCAAAATGATCTGGGGCTTGGGGGACAGGACCTATGGAGAGAGGCTCGAGAAGCTAAATATGCATACACTGGAAGAGAGAAGAGACCGGGGACATGATAGAGGTCTTCAGGTACATTGGGGGAGATAAGGGAGGCAAAGTCAGGGTCCTCTGAAGGAAGGAAGGGAGCAACTAGAGGGCAGGGGGGGAGATTCAGGGGAGAAAGGAGGAAGGGCTACTTCACTGAGAGGGTGGTGGAGCCATGGAATGCACTGCCCGGGATGCTGGTGGAGGCAGAGACGGCGGAGGGGTTTAAGAGGGGTGGGACAGGTACAGGGGAAGGGTTCTGGAAGCAAAGTCCAGTGCAGCGAGAATATCTGGGACTGGGAAGGGAGACGCCCAAGAGGGCGAGGGGGGGCAGCAAGGTCAGTTCCCAGGGTGGGGGCCGACCAAATGAGCAGACGCGAAAGACCAATAGTTCTATTATGCAGGCATTTTAGTATGTTACAGCAAGCCAGAAGTATGCAAAATCTGACCTATCAAGGACACAGTCTTAAGCGATTTAATGACCTCAGCCCCACTATCAGACAAAGGTGAAAACTGTCGATGTTGAAGCAGGATTACATAAGATTTTTTTTTTTTTTTTTTTTCTTTAGCTTTATTGACTCGTCACTTCTTTTCTGTATCACCATGTGCAATTCCATACATCAATACATACATTCAGCATTTAATACATACTGCTAAAAACAACAATTCTAATCTATTCAAATTAAAAAGTACAAAGGTTAAGCTTCAGCCTAGTTTCAGTTTGCATTAATATCACCAATCGTATTTAGGATTAGGTAACTGAGAGACCAGTTCTTTCCCATTCTCATTATATTATTTTGTATTTCATTGGTCTATTAGCCAGTGTCCAAAGCCCACTCACTATTATTCTTTCTCTCATTACCGGCATCCTATATAGTCACAAACTACCCAGAGCTTCCTTTTTATTTCATCTGTGGGCCCTTCCCTTATCTTCTCTTTTTGTCCAGAAGAGGGGTTAAAATAGGTGAGATGTCCCCAAAGAATCCCCATCATCTCCTCACCGTACTCTCCCAACTCTAAATCAGTGACTTAATATCACTAGCCTTCTTTTGGGTGTATATTTCCTTCTCTATTTTATTTTTCCCCTTATAAAAGTTCAGGGCTCTCCATCCCCTTCACTGTTACTCCAGGACAACTCCCATCTATTCCATCTATTTTCGAACTGTAGGCGATTTTTGTCTGAGTGAGTAGGTGACCCTCTCAAGTGTTTTTACCCCCTCGACTAATTCTTTCCACTCATCCCACGTAGGGGCATTTGGGACAGACCATCTTCTGGTTATCACCTTCCCGGCTGCAGCAATCAGTATGTTCCAAAGATACTTTGCTTCTCTTCCCTTAAGATTTTCAGGGTGTAACCCTAAAATCATATGTTCAGGTCCCAGTGGAGACTCTATACCAAACATTCCTCTTAGGTATTTTTGTATTTTCATCCAGAAGCCCTTCAATACCGGGCATTGCCAAAAAATATGCATCAGATTAGCCACCTCCGCATTACAGTTTCTCCAACGAGTTGGATTAGGTTTATGCCCCCCAGCTGAGAGATGGAGCCCTAAAGAACCGTACCCTTAGCTTCCATAAAAATTCCCTCCACCCCGGAGACGCAGTTGTACTCCAAGTATTTTTTCATACCCTCATCCAATCCTTAACACTTAATGTAATCCCCAATTCTCATTCCCATTTCTCTTTAATGTATTCAGTTGTGTGTTGTAGATCCTTCACATAGTTTTGGTATAAGATAGAGATAGCCCTCTCTCCCCTACACGAGGTCCAAATGACTTCAAATGTGTTCGGTATTGGAGAACCATCCCTTTTTTTAATTGAGTTATTCATTTCTGTTGCTATATAGTCTCTCATCTGGTAATAGTAAAGTAACTCTCCCTCTTTCCAACCAAATTTAGTCTGTGCCTCCCTAAACGAAATAACCTGGTCCCCTCTGAGGAGCTGCCACGGGGCTACACAGCCCTGTCTCTCCTGTTTTTTTATAACACGGGTCTGTAGTGGCCCTATTCCTCTCCGTATTTATGGACCACCAGGTGTACTTCCACAGGTAAACCTTGGATAATCCTCTCATAAGTCCTTGCCTATAGCCGTCTCCGTCCCCAGGTAAGGCATTTTCCCCCACTTGGCCCCTGGATTTAAGGTCGTGCACTGTGCCAGTAGAGAGGGAGACAGGCCTACAGCTAGGTCCAACTCCTTCCACCTGGCCCGGTAGCCCGAGTGTTGTAATAGCAAGACTATTCTTGACTGTGTTGCAATCCAGTATCCCACTAACATGGGGACAGTCAGCCCTCCTGTGTTTTTGGCTAGGTATAGGGTTTGCTTCCTAATCCTAGGCTTTCCGGCCAACCAGATGAAATTTCCTATAATTTTTTGCCACTCTCCTATTTGCTTAAATGATATTGGAGCGGGTACACACTGAAATAAAAATAAAAAAACGAGGCAATACATTCATTTTTATTGCTTGTACCCTTGCCGAAATGGAGACTGGAAGGAGTCTCCACCTTCTCATATCCTCCTGTATCTGTTTCACCATTGGTGGATAATTTAGCTGGACTACTTGAGTAGTTGTCATTGCTGATCTTGCACCCAGGTATTTCGTATGGGGCAACTCCCATTTCATAGGGTATCTTGCTTTAAGCTCATAGGATGGTTGGAAACAAATTTTCAGTACCTCTGTTTTATTTTCATTGAGGGTGTAACCGGAAAGGGTTGAAAACACCCTTAAGTGTTGAAATAAGTTTGGTAATGAGGATTCTGGTTGAGTCAAATAGAGCAGGATGTCGTCCGCATACAGAGCTAACTTTTGCTGGGTCTCCCCTATTTGTACACCCTGTATGTCTTGATTTTCCCGAAGCCCCTGGGCCAAGGGTTCCAGGTATAGTGCGAATAAAAGTGGGGAAAGGGGGCATCCCTGTCCCGTTCCTCTTTCCAGTGGAAATACACCGGAATGGTGTCCATTCACTCTCACATATGCCTTGGGGGAAGCATATATCTTTGTAATCAGGGCCACAAACTATGCAGGAAAGCCAAACCGCCTAAGCACCGCTTGAAGAAAAGTCCACGAGACTTTATCAAACGCCTTCTCGGCATCTAAGCTGAGAAGGATAGCAGGTTGCCTAGTGTGGTTAAGATGGTCTAAAACATGCGCAGTCCTTCTTAGATCGTCTTGGGCTTGCATACCCGGTATAAACCCCGTTTGATCTGCATGTATTAACGTTGGTAAAATTTGTTGTATTCTACGGGATATTATTGCCATAAATAGCTTATAATCCGTGTTAAGAAGAGAGATAGGTCGATAAGAGGGGCACAATCTAGGGTCCTTACTCTCCTTAGGTATTACCGAGATGACCGCCTGTGACCAGGATTCTGGGGGAGGAAGTTTCTGTCATAAGAGTTTCGTTAAATACTTTTAACAATAGTGGGGTTAGCTGTTCCTGGAAGTGTTTATACATCTCAGCGGGATATCCGTCTGTCTCTGGACATTTATTTACTTTAAGTCTGACTATCTCCTGTCTCAATTCTTCACTGGACACCGGATTCATGAGTTGACTTTGTGCCAATTCTGGGATTATGGAGAGGGTGATCTTGCTCAAATATTGGTCCGCACTTTGCTCCTCAGTGGGTGGAGGGGCCTTGTAGAGTTCTCTGTAATAGAATCTAAAAGCTTCTGCTATGTCCGGAGTAGTATGCTTAATATCCTTACTTTGTCGGTGTCCTACTTCAACTGTATGAGCCTTTGCTCTTTGGTTACGCAATCTAGCTGCTAGGATTCTAGTTGCCCTGGGCCTCCTTCATAATATTTTTTTTTAATATATAGCAGTTTCTGTTCGATATGGTACTCCAGCTGCCCATTTAATTCTTTCTTTAGTTTATTTAATCTATGAAACACCTCTTTATTATATTTTTCTTTTAATTTAGTTTCGCAAGCGTCTATTTCACTTCTCAGGGATTCCACCTTTCTCTCCCTCTATTTATTTTTATATGCCACTATGGATATTAATTTCCCCCTCACTATAGCTTTTATCGTGTCCCATAGAAGTGCTGAGGTTATATCTGGGGATGCATTTTCTTCTATGGCTTGTTTGATGGCGTCCTTCACCTGCTGTTTAACCTCCACGTCTTGTAGCAGGGAGACATTTAGTCTCCAGAACGTTTTTTTCTGAAAACCACCCAGGTCTACCTGAAGGAATATCGGGGCGTGGTCTGAGATCGTCATATTCCCCATCCAACTATCCTTTACTTTAGCCATCAGTTCCTTCGGCAGTAAAAAGTAATCTAACCTCGAGAAACTCTTGTGCGGGGGTGAGAAAAAGGTACAATTCCTTTGTTTGGGGTGTCCTGCTCTCCAGGCATCCACGTACCCTACTTCCCCTAGGAGTTGCCCTAATTTCTTTGCGACCCCTCTCTCCCTTCGCCTACTCGGTGTCGTGCTGTCCACCTTTGGGTCACATGTTATGTTTAAATCCCCCCCCTAAAATAACCTGCCCCACAGCCCATTCCTGTAATTTCAACAGTATATTTCTGTAAGTTTAAAAATTTGTGTTAGACGGAGCATATACAGAAGCCAACGTTAGGATTCTCCCTTGATATTTGCCCTTCAGAAACACATATCTCCCCTCTTTGTCAGCACGCTTGTCCATTACTTCAAATATTGTTTTCTTTGGTACTAATATTGAGACTTCCCTTCTTCCCCGCCCAAAAGATGCACTAACCTCAATTAAAACCAATTTTCCCTAGTTTGGAATGCTCTAGAGGGGAGAGATGTGTTTCCTGCATCAGAATAAAGTCAGGTTTCTCTTTTCTAAGCCACACCAATACTTTGCTCCTCTTGACTGGGTTTATCAGCCCATTGACATTGATCGAACATATTACAGTGGAATTATCCATTCTCATATCTTTCCTTATCTCTCAGACTAATATCAGCTCCTTTATCTTTATTCCATCGTGCTCACTCATTCACTGTTCTGGCCCAACCATTTAGACAGGTCACTTTCATTCTAACATTTTTTCCATTCCAATTAGGCTTACCCAGCTTCAAAACGAACCCTGAACAGATACAAAGCGCCTCTAGGATGCTGGTGACCCATTTTCTATGCGTTTCCCCTCGTGGCCTCTCAGGCCTCGTTCTAGACCCATACGATAGAGCTAGTTTCCTTTCTCCATAAATATCCTTCTCCCTCTTAGGTTTACTTAATGCTTAAAAAAAAAAACCATGAACCCATAACAGTGTTAACTGGGGTGCATCTCAACCTGAAAACCCCCTTAAACACTTTCAGTCTAACATGAAAACTGCTACTAATTTTAACTATATAACTCAATTTTGTTTTATCTTATTAAACAAGTTCTTTGTATCCAAGGTAGGGGCTCCCAGCACTGTGGGGCCCTTGTTCTGCCCTTTTCTAGCTCGAGGTTTGGGCAGTTACGAGGGATAGTCATCTTTTCTACTTCGAGATCCCCCTCGTAAGGAAGCCCCCGCTTGCAGTGGCTTCTTTATTATGTAATCCGTCCACGTACCAGTATTTGGTATACTCTAACCTGGTTATACCCGTACTCCACCTCCCACCTCGCCTATCTTCTTTGTCTTTTTGAATTGCTATATGAACTCAGACCCCCCGTAACCTCTTACATTTCCCCTTGTTTACCTTGGTTTTCCTCTCAAAACCGGCTATGAAGGCACTCTAGGCCAGCCTTCACCACAGCCTTAGTTTTTCCCCCTTGTAATACTCTCAGCGTATCAAAAGTCATTATTACCTTCCCCAAACCTCCCCTCCCACACTCCTCAACTCACTCCTCCACTCCCCTCCCCCAATCCCAAGCCACTGCTTGAAATCTACCCTCCAGTCACCTCGTCCCCATCATTCAGTGATTCCACACTCCGCTCTCCCCCCGTCCCCCAGAAAAAGGTCAGCGCAAATGCGCTTCGATTCTCCACTACGATCTCTCTGTTAACCTGGCAAAGATAGGAGGTATTCAGGACCTCATAATTTTAAACATGTTTCCGGGGAACAAGACAGAACACATATGGGTAAAGGGGGGAAGGGTTTGTTCACAGACATAACACATAAGACCAGACTACAGCAGGGAGGGAACAAGGAGGGTAAGGGAAAGACAGACCAGGGATTATGTGTTCTTAATCAAGTTTATCCAAGGTGCGGCCGTCCCTGCAGCCTGACAGAACCCCAGGCTCATTTGGCCTAACAGATACAGCTACAGCAGACCCCTGGTGTTCATTTGCTGTTCTCTATCAGTTCAGGGCTGCCTCGCAGTATGTCCTTCATCAAAGCCCTTATCTTCTCGAACGATTCCAGGAGTAGTTTCGATGAAGTTCCCCTTTGCTGTAACCCCGACTGGAACCAGTCCGTAAAGAATAATCGCCTCCTATCGATTCAATCCATATCTTCTGCTGCCAACTTAATTCCTCTCTGCTTCATGGCTTCCAGGGCTTTGTACGGTGAGCCGTATGTTTGTACGCCTTCCTGCCAAAAGATCCTTAATTTAGCCAGAAAGGGGGTTTGAAAATGTGTCCCTTTCTCTCTTAGTGCTCGCAGCATCGGGGTATATTGTTGCCTGGCCTGCTGTATCTCCACGGGGTAGTCGTGATCCAGGGTTATTTTCGACGTGAGGTATGTAAGCTCTTTCTTAGCCCACGCTCTGCGAAGGATATCTTCCTTGATTTGGTAACTCGCCACTAAGAAGATTATCGAACATGGGTGTGCTTTCGGGTCCTGCGGCCTTGCACCCAGCACTCTGTGTGCCCTCTCAATCTTTAAATCATAGTTCGGAGGCAGCTCTAAAATGTCCCGAAGTAAATTTTCGATGAAGGCTGTTACCGGAGACGTCTCAGCGCCTTCCGCTAGGTCATAAAGTCTCAGGTTGTTTCTTCTAGATCTGCTTTCCAGATCTATTGACTTAGCTTGCAATGTCATCGATTGTTGTAGTAAGGCATTAACCCGCTTGGCCCAGACTGGCATTTACCTCTTCTACCCCCGCTATTCTTGTTTCAGCTTCCTCAAGTCTCTGGTCTAACTTCGACAGTTGCATGGATAACCCCTAAAGGTCTTTCTTCGTTTCTAGTCAAGAGGCTCTTATTTCTTTCAAAATCGTCTCAAAACATGACAGAGTCAGTTTGTCCTACTCCCCATCGGTATCGTAGTCTGACCCTCGCGTGCTGCTTGGCGAGCGGCTCCTACTATGCGGCCTATGTCCTTCTGCACTAGGCTCCGCTTCTGTCAGCCTCTTCGACAATCCAAGCTTCGACGGACCCTGTTTATCTCTCTTGCGAGGGTCCTTCGACATGCTTGCGGGTTTTTCTCATTTTCTACTGTCCACGAGGGGGTTTTAAACTGTATTTCTGCAAGCGAGGTGGGGAGCATTCACAGTGTGCTGTCTAGAGGTCAGTAGCGGAACCGGAAGTCCAGGATTGCATAAGATTAAAGTCGAATTACACCATATTTAGTAAAAGTGAAGGCAAACAGGATGATGGTTGCATCACAAGGGGGATTACCTCAAGGAGCAGGGGAGGTGATTCTCCCACTGTACAATGGTCTGATTAGACCACACCTTGAGTACTGTGTGCAGTACTGGAGGCCGCACTTGAGGAGGGACATCCAGCTCCTGGAAAGGGTTCAGAGGAGAACTACCAAAACTATCCAGGGTCTAGGGCAGTTGACGTATGAGGAGAGACTAGAGGAAGTTGGCCTGTTCTTGCTGGAGGAGAGGAGGTATCAGAATCAATATGGTAAATCGGGAGGAGATATTTAAAGCTAAAGGAGGGTGGAATCACCAGAGGACATAGTTGGAAGCTCGAAGGTAGAAGGATGAGGGTGGAAAAGAGGAGGTATTTCACCAAGACAGCTGGTTCTGGTTTCTATGGTGGAGGGTTTCAAGAGAGAGTGGGACAGGTACAGAAAGGGGATGAAGCAGAGGTTGGCTTGACCCAGGGGGGCTGGGATGGAGTTCAGGGGAAACAGGGACATGGTAGGGGAAAATGGCTTCAGTACCCACCCAGGGTTCTGAGGCACGAGCACTCGATAGATCATAAGGCCTAATCTGTTGGCGACTAGTATGTTAGTATATTTACCCGGCAGGACCGCGTGTCTGGCTTAAATCAAGAATTCAGACATTTCCCTTTGTTGAAGGAGCAGAAAAAAAACTTGTAAAAGAGTTCCCAAATACGTTTCCATATACAAGATCAGCGAGGCCAGTAGCTGAAACTCTGGGTCACAAATAAGAGGAAAACAATGGAGTGAAGTCTGTGCAACATGAACTGTCAAGAGGCAAAATGAGAAAGAGCCCCCATCCCTTTAATCCCCTTTCCTGGTGTTCTTTATATCAAGTAAGGGGACATACCTTAATCACTGTTCTATCCACTAATTACTGTGGGAAGGTAGTGTCTGCCCTCAGAATTCCAGTAAATGAAAATGCCAGAGTGACACGATTCGGAGTTTTGGAAGAAATGAACAGCCCTTGAAACAGAACCTCCGGTTGGCAGGGAAGGACTGATTACCGTCAACCATCCACAGTAAGGATCGCCAGTAACTTAAGTCAAAGTGGAACACAAAAATAAAGACATTCAACAACTTGGAAGCAAAGGTTGGCTGACTGGCGGTGAAGGACTGATTACCGCCAGCAGCCTGCAAATTGTGACAATAATCTGACTAAGCACTCCAAAATCATAGAGATGAAGCTCTTCTTCACAGGACTGGTTTTGGCAAGGACATAACACTCCAAAAGAGCCTTCAGATTTCATATGGAAGTGGTGTGTGTGTGTGTGTGTGTGAGTGTTGGGGGGAGGGTGCAGGTGTCTAGGACTGGAAATGACACCGCTATCCACACTGTAGTTGTCTACTGACCTCCAGCACAGGGGGAGGAAACAGGTTATTATTGGACGCCATTCACAAAATGGCAGAGAAGGGGGGAAATATTGCTGGTGGGGGACCTAAACATGCCAGATGTTAAATGGAACACCTATGCAGCAGCAACAACCAGGAGCACAGACATCTTGTATGCCCTGCAGGGGGCATGCCTCAGACAGCTGGTGGCAGAGCCCACCCAGGAGGGAGCAATATTAGACCTGGTTCTCACCAATGGTGACAGAATAATGGATCTGTCAGTGGGCAGCCATCTGGGGTCCAGCGATCACCATACGGTGTGGTTTAAGCCAAAGACTAGAGTAGAGTCAAGTCACAGAAAAGTAAGGCTCATGGATTTCAAAAGGGCTGACTTTGCACAAAGAGGGGAAACCTCAAGAAAATCCTGCTTTTTTTTGGGGGGGGTAGAAGAACAGTGGGAGACAAAGGAGTCATAGCAGAGGCAACACGCCTCTGTGTAAAGCAAGTCAACAACGGAAAAAACACTTGTTTTCTAAAGCAGTGGCAGGGAAGGTCAAGGAAAAGAAACGGGCATTCAGAAAGTGCAATGAAACAGACTGAGGAGGACAGCGAACTGTATCAGGCAAAACAGAAGGAGGTGGGAAAGCAGTCAGGAGCGCAAAGGCACAAACTGAAGAAAGAATAGCACAATCAGTAAAAGGAGAAGACATAACCTTCTTCAGGTATATTAGGGAGAGGAAAAAGACCAATGAAAGGATAGTGAGGATAAATAAAGGGAAGGGGGGCTGGAAAAAGCAGAAACTTTTGAACAAATACTTCTGCTCAGTATTTACAAATGAAGGGGAAGGACCACAATCAGACAGTAGAAACTCACATGGAGGAGAGGTGGACAGCAGTCCGTTCACAGAGGAGAGAGTCCTAAAGGAACTTTCGAAACTAAAAGTAGACAAGGGAATGGGTCCGGATGGGATACAGCCCAGAATACTAAAAGAACTCAGAAAGGAACCACTGACGGCCCTATTTAACAAATTACTGGAGGAGGGTGAAAGTGGTACCACTCCATAAAAGTGGGAACAAGGTAGAGGCTGGAAATTACAGGCCTGTCAGTCTGACCTCTGTGGTGGGGAAAATAATGGCATCCATGCTAAAGGAAAGCATTGTACCATATCTTGAGGCCATGACCCAAGGCAACACGGATTCACAGCTGGTAGATCTTGTCAGACAAATCTGATGGATTCTTTGACAATGTAACCGTGGTGGTCGATCAAGGGGCCATGGACATAGCCTACCTAGATTTTAGCAAGGCATTCAACACCATCCCACACAGGAGGCTAGTAAACAAGTTGGGCAGTCTGGGACTTGGTCTCAAGGTACTGACTCAGGTCAGAAATTGGGTGAGCAGCAGGACACAGAGGGTGGCTGTTAACGGAAGTTCAATCCCAGGACAGGAGGGTGACAAGCGGGGTGCCACAAGGTTCAGTACTGGGGCCAGTCCTCTTCAATGTCTTCATCAGCAACACTGCGGAGAGACTAGAGGGGAAGGTAAGCCTCTTTGCAGATGACACCAAGATCTGCAATAGGGTGGACACTCCAGACGGGGTGGAAAAATGAGGAGACCTAGAAAAGCTGGAGGAGTGGTCAAGAGTGTGGCAACTTAAATTCAATGCAAAAAAAGTGCAAAGTTATGCACTTGGGGCACAGGAATCCTGGAGAGGAATACAAGATGGGATGGGAGACACTAACAACAAGAACAAAACTGGAAAGTGACCTGGGGTAATTATAACAGATGACCTAAAAGAAAAAAATTACTCACCTTAGTAATTATGATTCTTCTAATGGAGTCTTGCTGTATTCTGACAATTTGCAGTTGGCTCCAGCTCTTGAACTGCCCCAGAGAGTGAAGGGTTAAATTCTATGCCAGGAATAGAACGTTGGGCTCGAGCTCGGTTGAAAACTCTGTGTCCTTTTAAAACCAAACAGTCAGATTCTTACGAGCTAAAACTCACTGACTAAATAATGCGGAAATTGTAAAAACTCCTAGTAGCCAACTGGCAACAAATACTTTGGATTCCCCAAAAGACTCAAGTCAGGAAACCCAAAGAACCACAACCAGGTAATGAGAACTAAAAACTCAATTAAACAAATACAAAGCACCCACAAAAGGAGTGTGGTAAAGACACCCTTGGGGTGCAACACTGCACCTGGCCACCCACTTCCCAAAAACAGGTTCTGAGATGGGAGGCAGGGATGTCAGAATAGCAAGACTCCATTAGAAGAAACACAATTACTAAGGTGAGTAATTTTTTCTTCAAACAACATGAAGTCTTGCTGTATTCTGACAATTTGCAGACTACCAAGCAGTACCTCCAAGGAGGAGGGACAGAACCTACTTTGGGAATAGGCTCTGAAGCACTGCTGTGCCAAACCTAGCATCACCCCTAGCCTGGATATCCAGAGAGTAATGCTTGGTGAAGGTATGAACGGTTTTCCAGGTGGCTGCTTGACAGATTTCTAACAAGGGGATATCCCTAGCTGCAGCCAGAGATGCAGCTGTACCTCTTTTTAGTGCAATGAACCCTCAGGCCTGAGGGTGCAGTTTTTCCCAGTTTTTCATAGCAGAACTGAATACAGGACACAATCCACCTGGCAACAGTTCTCTTGGTGGCAGGTTTTCCCTTACCTACTTCCCCATAAATGAGGAAACAACTGGAGGGAGTCAAACCTGTGACCCTTTGTACGTTCTATGTAGTAACTAAGGGCCCTTTTAACATCTAAACTGTGTAGCCTCTATTGCCCTGAGGAGGTGTGATCAGTGAAGAACACAGGAAGAGACAGATCAGTTTAAGTGAAAATCAGAAACCACTTTAGGTAGGACTTCCGGTGGCGCCATGGAATGAAACAGCACAGGACGGAGCTCTCCACCTGCTTTTCGATATAAAAGCATTTTTTTTTTCCAACTCCAGGACACCTAAAACTACACTATCACCACCGGAGCTCATCTACAACACGGCGCAACAGATGCAAAGCCGCAAGGGTAATAGCAACCGTTTTTTTGCCACTTAGAACACTCACGGCCCAAGGTGAGGGGGAATCTTCGTGTGGCGAGGAGGAAATGGCGGCAGCACCAGCCTCAGAGGATACCAAACAAACCTGGCAGACTAACTACAACAAAGCCGCAACAAATAAATCCTCTCCTCCTGACCCAATCCCTGCAGCCACACAGAAATTCAGCTGCGATATTAAACCAACTCTCTCGGACCTCCGCTCTGATCTAACAGAACTGCGGGGCTGTTTAGACGATGCGGTCGCTCAGATTACCATTAATATGGAACAATTTGACTCCCTTAGAACCCTCTTTAAAGGAGCTTGCAATTCTGCAACTATCTATGGCAAAACGGCAAGAAGATGCCGAAAATCGTGCATGTCGAAAGAACTTATGATTCTACAACTTGCCTGAGGGTGTGGAGGGCTCAGATGTAGCGGTCTTTCTGGATCACCTCTTGCGCTCTGTCTTACATCTTGCCCCAGAGTTTCCTATCGATATTGAGAAGGCACATCGAGCGCTCGGCCCCAGACCTCCCCCAAGATCCATTGTAGCACGTTTCCTTAATTATGCAATTAAAGAGACACTGCTCCAAAAGGCATGGGGAAGAAAACTATTATGTACGACAACCGAAGAGCATTTATAGACGACTACGCACCTACAACCCAACGCCTCAGGATGGAATACTCCCCCCTCTTCCCATGCTTAAGGTCTAACAAGCTGCAGTTTAAAACACTCTACCCAGCCAAGATGGTCATTTTTTTATGCTGAGGGACCACAAATGTATTATTCAGCTGCAGAAGCCAGGGATGACTTGGTTACAAGGGGCCTGTTGAAGGAACAGGAGGCCAGGGAAATGGGAAAACGAACCCATACTTTGGAACGACCAACTGGGAGGCCACCAGCACCAGAAGCAGAGCGTTCGCTCCAAGACATCCTACAAGCCACAAGCCAGTACCAACAAGGAACCAAGATTGATTGATTGTTACTGATTATTGGTGACAAGGACCGGACAGTTGGCCCACCTGAATAAAGCAGGTCAGACGTGCTTTTTTTCTGGGCCGGGGTATCCTGGTGGTGGTGGTGGGGGGGTCCTGGTGGGGGAGGGACCCAGGGGCTGGGGATGGGCTGGACCCAATGGCCACATTAGGAGCCTCATTATCTAGAAGATACTATCTTGCTCTCTCCTATACCTTGCATATTTCAACAAGGTTCAGGCCCGGTGGCTTGGGCATACGGCCCTCCCTGGGCCCTGAAGGTAACCCTCCCCCCGTTCCCCTTCCTTGGCTTGGGAAGCATGGGAACCTTTATAGCCCTCGGGGTTAAGGAGTTTCATCACACCTGTCCTGATGGACTTCACCCAGACCACTCAAACAACCTTAGCCAGGGCTTTACTGGCTTCTGAACCCTGTACCATGTGGAACTTTACTATACTTTGCCATTCTGACATGGAATACTACCTATGTTATATACGAATTGGTGACCTAGCGTACAGAGAGTTCTTCTGACTGGGACCTTAGGGATTGGGAGGCCGAAGATGGTCTGAGGATGGCCCGGTGGGTGACGCTCCCTCCCCCCCTCCACATCACCCCTGACTTCCAGTTTGGGTGGTCCTGGGATCTAGGGATCTCTCGCTTTCTCCTGGCGATGGCAGGATCTGAAATCCTGGCCACTAAGGAAGACAGGGGTCCCCGGGGTCCCTCCTGAGGCCCGCCTGGGTGGTCTGGGTATGGAGTACATCTCTCCTGCCTGCCTCCCACTCTGGGTCCACTTATTCCCGTGTTCCGTCCTAGGGATATTCTATTGAACTTTGTTACTCTAACAGCAGCAAGAACTCCCAGGAATAAAATGGAGACCTTTAGGAGGCCCCCTCCCCTTCTCCTCCTCTTTTTCCTTCTCCCCTTTTTTATATAACATACAAACACACACACACACACATATATAATATATATATATATATATATATACATATATATATATATATATATATATATATATATATACATATATATATATATATATATATATATACATATATATATATATATATATACATATATATACATATATATATATATATATATATACACATATATACATACACATATATATATATACATATATACACACACATATATATATACATATATATACACATATATATATATATACATATATACACACATATATATATATATATATATATATATATATATATATATATATATATATATATATACACACAACACACACATACTATAACCACTAGATTTCTAACTGAGTGACCGGAAACTACCTAAACAGCAAATGAGAATAAATGGTTCATGGTATATATGGTTAGAGCTTATTGTGTATGGAAAACTCGCTTTTTTCCAAATATTTATAGGGCAGTTCAAGGTCAAAAAGCTGTTGTACTATCGCGGTGACATCCATCGGTAGTACAACTTTTCTATGACCTGCCACCTGATTCTTGAGCAGACACTCTGTTTAAAAAAAAAAAATGGCGTAGCGATTTAGCGAGTGCGAACAGCGGCGCTGCTGACAACTGAATTCAGAGCTGGGACACTGTGAGCCATACAGATGGCTCCACTTCGGGAAATTTTTTTTTTCCTCTAATTTTAAAACTAAGCAGTGCGGAGAAGTTAAAGTTAGAAGCCGGATCGGATGGAGCAGGAGTGGCAGCGGGGGCGGATCGGGAGCGAGCAGGAGCACCAGGAGGAATGGACCAGCACCCACAGCAAGTAATTTCAATAAAATAATGAGAAACAAAAAAAAAAAAAACATATACTATATGAAACAGTGGATGGCTGAACATCCACAACTAATTCTGCGTTTCCATCTGAGGGAGTTGATGACATCAACGAGACCTCTCAAGCTTCGCTCTCGAGGTCTCTATGATGTCATCAACTCCCTCGATGGAAACACAGCCTTGTTGTGGATGTCCATGCATCCACTGTTCTATATATATAGTCATACTAATGAGAAATACTATGACACAATGTAAGTGAGGATCACTGATATTACTAAATGCCCCTCGGACCCACCTGGGTGTTCCCTTTAAAGGTGCTTTTTTTTTGTGTTTGTTTCTCTCCTCTTCCTTTTCCTCCCTTCCCCCGGCTCTCTAAACAAACTGATCTCCCTGTCCTGGGAATGTCAATTTCAGGGGGGAGTTTACCCTTCTCTTTGATCTCAACCACCCACATGACGCCACTTAAATTTATTTTTGTTACCTTACTGATGATGCCCCCTCACTTGGGGGGCTTTCCAGTAACTAAGAGGGGAATTAGCACGACTAAGGGGGCTGCTACCCTCTCGTTCATGGATACTCCCACTACAGGAGCTTTCTTGGAACCCTTACGGCGCTGGTCAGGAAACCCCACCTCCAATTTGGAAGCCATAATGTATATAGTTAATTGGTTTAAAAAAATGTTTCTCATTGGTTATATTTACTACTTTTTATACTCCACTCTCATTCTGACTCCTCGTGTTATAGAGGAGATAACAAGCATGGGATACTGTGGAATCCTAGCTGTTTATTGTTTTACAAATAGTTAAAAAAGGAGACACGTCTGATTTGATAACTTCATTATGTAAAACTTTTATTATTACTGTTCTACACACTCAAGATAGAAAATGGCAGTTAATCCAGTCCAGATATTATCTATGAATATAAATGGTCTTCATAGCCCTGTTAAAAGGTATCACCTTATGCAATACTTGAGGAAGCAGACTGTGGACCTTTTCTTCCTTCAGGAGACCCACTTATCTGAATCTGAACACTAGAAACTAAAAGGGCTAAATCGATATGAAATCTATGCGTCTTCCCATTCCTGAGCTCGTAGGTGTGGAGTGGCAATCCTAGTCCCAATCTCTACTCCGTTTGAGGTACGGGAAACCATAGTAGATACACAGAGGAGATATGTTATCCTAACTGGAACATTGTACTCACAGGAGCTCACATTGGTGAACACTTATTTACCTCCCCACACACCCTTGGGTGTTATTCGAACCTTCCTCCAGAGAGTCCTAACTGCCCAACCGAGGCATCTTAATCATGGGGGGCAACTTTAATATGGCTCTATCACCTCAACAAGATACTTCTGCTCCCCAGACTCACAGATCCACTCCAATGGTGAAATATTTTAGATCTTCTCTCTCGCTCACCTGGATTTAGAGGACATATGGAAGAGACTGTTCCCCTCAAATCCTGGATTCTCATATTACTCCCCCCGTTTTCATACTTATTCCCTCAAACCTATATTAGGCTGAAAGGAGCAATTTCCTCTCCAATCCGGTTACAGCAAGGGACATGCCAAGGCTGCCCGTTATTCCCCTACTTATTTGCTTTGTATATGGAACCCTTAGCCATAACCATCAGGCAAGACATTCAGGTGGAAGGTGCATCTCTGGGTCAAAGAATACACAAGATGTCCCTCTTCGCCGATGATATTCTTTTAACAATTCTTTCTCCGGAGTCATCAATCCCAGTGGTTTGGGAGACTTTCAAGATCTATGAGGAAATGGCAAATTTTAACTGAACATTTCCAAGACAGAAACCTTAATGCTCAATTTCAAACCCTCACAAAAACTTAGATCCTTTCCTTTAAAACGGCACTGTATAAAAAACCTAAATACCTGGGAATACATATCCCACAAAATCTAGAACATCTCAAGTTGGTTAACTATGAACCTGTCTGTCTAATTCAGGAAGATCTTTCTAGGTGGAGTAACCTGAAATTAACCTTTTCCCAAAGAACAGAAACCATACGAATGAGTATTTGTTTTTATTTTTTTTTGGGGGGGGGTAAGGAATAGGTTTGTCAGACCATTTTTAATTGTATCAACTCATGTCTCCAATAATAAAAATGAAATTTAAGAAAAAAAAACACTTTAGGTAGGAACCTTCTATTGGTTCTAAGGACCACCTTATCTCTATGGAAATAAATGGGACGCCTTTATCTCTATGGAAAGAGATGAAGTCATGCTCCATTGACAGGGCTTGCAATTCACAGACACGTCTGGCAGAAGCAACAGCAACCAAAAACAGTTTTCCAAGTCAAGTACTTGAGCTCTGCTGAGGACATAGGCTCAAAGGGGGGGTTGCATCAGCTGAGCAATACAAATATTCAAAATCGCAGGCAGGAGCAGGATCCCTAAAAGGCGGATTGGTATGAAGCAATCCTTTGAAAAATTTACAGAATACAGGGTGAGATGACAGAGAGGACGATTTCCCCACTGATAGGAAAGCAGAAATAGCTGACAAATGAACTTTGAGAGTAGCTGGTTTGAGGCCTAGGCCATTAAGGTAAACCATGTAATCCAGAACTGTAGACAAGTCAGCAGTGTCTGGGGAAACGTGCTTCTTGGAACACCAAATACTGAACCTTTTCCATTAGGAGTTGTAGGTTTTTCTTGTGGCAGGCTTTCGAGAAGCCTTGAGGATCTCCAGAACCCCTTGGGACAGATGTAAATCTGTATACTCCAAGTCTTCAAGAGCCAAGCCTTGAGATTGAGTAACTGGAGATTGGGGTAACACATCCTTCCCTGAGAGGAGGTTAGCAGATTGTAATTCCTGGGAAGAGACGGGAAGACTGACTGCTAAGGACAGCAACAGGGGGTACCAACGCTGCCTGGCCCAGTCTGGAGCAATCAGAATCACTATGCATGGTTGTGACCTTACCTTGACTAGAACCTTGAACAATAGAGGAAAAGGAGGGAAGGCATAAATAAACTTCCCTTCCCTTCCCAGTTCAAAATCAGAGCATTCAGAGGGACTGAACCCAAGACTGGGGATCTGCAACAACACAGAGGGAGTTGGTGATTGTCTGAGGCTGCAAAGAGATCCATCTCCAGAGTGCCCCACCTTGAGAAGCTCACCTTCAACACCAAAGGATCCAGAGACCATTTGTGATGGCCCCGGGAAATCCTGCTCAATGCATCCGCTATCACATTGTCCTTTCCAGGGAGGTGAACCGCTACTACAGAGGTCTGCAGGGAATAAGCCAGGGACCATACTTTCAGGGCCTCAACGCACAAGGCCGTGGACCAAGTGTTTCCCTGCTTGTTGCTATACCACATGGTGGTAGTGTTGTCCGTCCTGACCTGAACCACCTTGTTCTGTATTGACTGAGAGAAAGCTTGTAAGGCAAGAAGTACTGCCCTGAGCTCCAGAAGGTTAATGTGAAGAAGGGATTGCTGAGGGGACCACAGTCCCTGGGCCGTGAGAGCCCACAGATGGGCTCCCCACCCCAAAAGGGAAGCATCTGTGGTAAGAACCACAGAGCGAGTCTGAGGGACAAATGGAACACCTTGCCTCAGATTATCCAGGTCCCGCCACCACTGAAGGACCTGAATTAAGGTCTGAGTAACAGGAACTAGCTTGGTAAGAGGATCTTTCCTTTGGTACCAAAAGGTTGTCGGATGGAACTGAATGTCCCTCATCTGAAACCTGGCCCCTTGGACCACTGCTGTGGAAGCTGCCATGTGGCCCAGAAGCTACAGAAAATGCCTTACTGGTAGAGAAACCAGAGGGAGAAAGGAAGAAGCCAACTGAGAGATGGCTTTTGCCCTTTCCAAAGGAAGGAAGGCTCTTGCCTTGAGGGTGTTCAGCTCTGCTCCTATAAAAGCAAGGAGCTATATTGGTTCGAGAACTGACTTGAGAAGACTGAGAAGGAACCCCAGGGAAGTGAGAACTTTCTGGGTAACCTGCAGATCTGACTTGACTTGGTCTGAAGACTAGCCCACCATAAGCCAATCGTCCTGATATGGAAAAATAGAGATCCTTTCCTTCTTAAAAAGGCCACCACTACTGCTAGGCACTTTGTAAACACCCTTGGAGCCGAGGTTAGACCGAAAGGCATTGCTCTGAACTGATGATGGCCTGACGGCAATTCGAACCTGAGGTACTTTCTGTGGGAGCACCTGATGGGAATATGAAAATAGGCATCCTTGCGATCCAGGGAGGCTAGCCAGTCTCCTGGCCTCAGAGAGGGAAGAATTGTTCCCAGAGTCACCATCTTGAATTTTGGCATTACTAGGTGCTTGTTTAGGTATCTTAGATCTAGGATGGGTCACCACTCCCCTGTCTTTTTCAGGGTAAGGAAGTACCTGGAGTACAGACCTTTGACCCTGTATGGAGTAGGAACTCTCTCTATGGCCTTTAAAGCCAGTAGAAACAAAACCTCTGCCTGTAGAGCAAGGGTTTCTTAAGTATTTGCAGGTGGAAAGGATCTGGGTCTCAGTTTCGGAAAACTTTTGAAAGCGAGAACCAGTCCCTGGCTTACAACCTCCAGGACCCACCTGTCTGAGGTAACAGACATCCAGTCCTGGACAAAGTAAGCCAGCCTGCCTCCTACTGGAATGGGGGAGTCAACCCGGGCTGACACATAAGGGTGTCTGCTTGGCAGGAGCCTTAGGCTGAGGGGTGGATGCAGCCCTGCTAATCCCCCTTCTGCCTCTCCCTCTGAAGAGCCCCCTCTGAGGAAAGGAAGAGGAGGCCTGCGCCTGGTAGAAAGACCAGTGAAAAGGCCTGCCCCTAACTTGCTGCCTCTGAGGAGTCGTGTGCCTCTCCTTGGCCTGGGCACTCCTATAAGTGGTCCTGTACTCATCCATTTTTCCCCAAACAGAGAATTACCCACTACAAGGAAATCCATGGCCTTAGCCTGGGTGTCCTGCGAAAGGCTAGTACATCTGAGCCAGGCCATTCTCCGAAGAGCCACAGATGTAGCCATGACTCTTGATGACACATCATTGGATTCCTCAGCATCATGAAATTGCACCTTTGATGCCTCAATCCCATCAGCAGCCACCCCCTCCAGCTCCTTGGCTAGCTGGGGGGAGGCCTGTTTAGCCAGTGCCAGTACAGTGTCCCACCTGGACTTCTGGTACCTGGCTGTATAGGCCATACAATTAGCCTGCCTGAGTCCCAAAGATGATGCCAAATACTGTTTCTTTGCTATGGTATCTATCTTCCTGGAATCTTTGTCTGGGGGGGTGGGGTGAAGCCAAGAAGGTGTTTGACTTGTCACAGGCAGCAGCCTGCACTACCCCAACATGGCTGCATTGTTGGTAAAGAAATTCCGTATCAGAGCTTGACAAGGTGTACCTCTTGTCCATTCTCTTGTCAACAGGAGGTACAGAGTTGAGAGACCTAAGAATTTTTTGTGTCTGTTTCCCAAATGACCTATGAAGGGGAATAGACAGTCTCTTAGACTCTGGGATGTCCATCATCTCGAAGTCAGGCTCCTCAATAGGAAGCTGGAGGGTTTGAGCCATTTTTCTGTAGAACAGAAAGTGAGGAGGGGACTCAGAAAGCCTAGGAGGGGAAACACCAGAAGGTCTGTCTGGGAAGATGTCCAGTTCCACAGGCACATCCAGACTTTCACCATCGTAATCATCCTCTTCAAAATCCCCCTCCTCCTCAAACTCCGGTTCGTAAAAATCTTCAGGGGAATAATCCTGAACCGGGGGAACCAACTGAACCGAACCCCTGCCAGAAGGTGCCGGATTGGGCAGAACCGGATGAAGCGATTCCACAATCTGAATCGCTCTGGCTATTTCTTCAGCGGTCAGAATATGCAGCTCTGGATCCGAACTGGCAGATTTATCCTTTCGTTTTGTTTTTGTAGGAACCGATCCCTCAGGAGCAGCTCTCCTCTTGCCCAAAGTAGTATCGCCCTGGTCAGAGGGCACTCCTTCAGGTTCGGTAGGAACCGAACCGGGCTGGCTCTCCGGGTCAGCGGATTTCTCAGCCTCCTTATCCCCAAGTCTACCTACCCTTTTTCTCCAGGGTAGACTTAGGGAAATTCTTACAAATTTGGCAGTCTGAATCGAGGTGGTCAAACCCCCAGACAGTAAACACAGGTGGTGTGGGGATCGGCCTTAGCAAAAACCTCCTCACACACACACTGCAGTGTTGAAACCCAGTGGGCCCAGGTTTTTTCTTTGGTTTCTCAGACATGGCCAACCTAACCAACTTACCCTTTATATGGCAACCGCCAGGCAAGACTCCCCTATCTGTTTCTCACCGTGTCACAGGTGATGGAAATAAAACGCTAAAATTACAGGGTTTTTTTAAAACCGATACGGACCGGTAACCATACACTAACGTTCTCTTTTTCAAGATCTCACTACAAGATCGGTTCAGCCAAACCGACTGGAAAAATTTCACAATTTCCACACAACAGCTACTAATCTAAGTACTGACGGTACCACAGACAAGAGTCTCGACCCAAAAAACGGAACGAAAATCAGACTAAAACTGAAACTTTAACCGCGATGGAACAGAGCAGAAGGAGAAATCTCCGGAGCGACTGTTCAGTGAGGCGGGGTAAAGAATCTGATGGTTTGGTTTCAAAAGGACACAGACAGTTTTCAACCAAGCTCGACCCCAGCGTTCTATGCCTGCATAGAATTTAACCCTTCACTCTCCGGGGCAGTTCAAGAGCTGGAGCTAACTGTAAATTGTCAGAATACAGCAAGTCTTCATGTTGTTTGAAGTAGCCAAGCAACGTGAGAAGGTGGTGGTGAGGGCCGGAGGGATGCTGGGTTGCAAAGGAAGAGGCATCACCAGTAGAAAACAGGAGGTGGTGGTGCCACTGTACAGACAACTGGCAAGACCGCATCTGGAATACTGTATTCAGTTCGGGAGACCACATCTCCAGAAGGACACAAAATGGCAGCGCTGCAGAGCAGGGCAATGAAAATGGTGAAAGGAATGCACCAGAAAACATACGAGGAAAGACTGAAAGACATCAATATGTATACCCTTGGGGGAAAAGTGGGAGAGGGGAGATACGATAGAGGCATTCAAGTACGTCAAGGGGATAAACAGGTCCATGAGGGAAGCATTTTTCAGCAAGAGAGAAGGGCAAGAACAAGAGATCACAATATGAGGCTGGGCAGGGTTGGAGGACTCTGGTAATATGAGGAAGTATTTTTTCACAGAAAGGGTGGTAGATTCATGGAACAGCCTCCCTGCAGAGGTCGCAGAGGCAAAAACAACAGGAGAATTCAAACATGGGATAGACAGAAGACATCCGTAGTGGCAGGAAAGAGAAGGTAAGCTACAGAATCATTTAGGAGCTGTAGCTTATGTAGGTAGGGAAATGGGCAGACTAGGTGGGCCAGACGGTCCTTATCTGCCATCAAGTACTATGTTGGAAAACTGCAACATGGCCACTGCAGTATTGGGCAGCGTAAGACCAAAATGTAACTTCAGAGTCAGTCTGGCTCCCCTGCCCTCAAGATTGGAGCCTGCTGCCCAGTCCTTCGACTCTGTTCCAAGAGAGAGCCTGTCATGTAGGCTGACAGGCAAAAACCACCATGAACCAGAGTATTAACAGGGGACAGCAAAATAAAAAGCACTGGCAAGCAGGTTAACTACAGAGCATATAAAAACAGATGAATGTAAATATTAGACAATATTCATATGTTAAAACTATTAAGGCTGGCACAATTTTAAAACTAACTGGTTAAGGAAACAATGGTAGGTATTCTATTCCATAGGTCCGTTTTAAACAAAGGGTCCACATATTGGGCAAACAGTCAGGGTAGTGATGTTATGTCGGAACAGACATGGCGGTTGGTCAATGAACCAAAAGGCGTCAGCAATCATAGCAAACCGAGGTGTAATGGGGAATACTGAGCAGGGGAAAGGGGGATTTATCAATCAACAGAGCAGGAGTCCTATAAATAGGGGACAAAGCCAAATGTGCAAGTTGAGCAGGTTGTGTGGCTCATATAAGGTGTTACACAACACCATACCTAAAACTTCTGGCACAAGCTACTGCCATTGGTGCAAGTATAGACCGGAAAAATCGAGGGGGGTGGGGCGGTTTAGCAGAGATACGCGATAAAAAGATCAAGAAAGCCACATCAATATCCAGGGTTTGTAATGACAGATTTGAGACGAGTTTGGACAGAGAAGTTTTAAAGTTTTATGCTGCTACATTAAACAAAAGGCGCAAAAACTGTAGTCAGAAAGGCCTAACTGCACGGTTTGGGGCTGTAAAAGCTATAACTGGAGGGATATGTGGAACGGGAGCAGGAGGGGGAGGCATTTCACAGTCCAGGATATCAGGACCTAGCAGTTAAAGATCAGGGTATACTAGTGGGAGTACGCTAACCTCAAAATACGCATGGTCAGCTTACACACCTGATGTGGTCACACAGAAATAAGTTCAGTAGCAAAAACAACACTGATGTTTTTCTAGAAGGTAAGAATTATGGGTCACGTTACCATTTCATATACAACATGGAATGCAAACAAGACAGAAAAGGCAACAAGTGTTACAACATCTTAAAAGAAATGATGCGCAGGTTGCATTCACACAAGACGCATAGTGCAGAACAAAAAATGATGAGAAGATTATGGGTTGGATGAGCGTATAGTGCAGGTGAAAGTAGAAGAGGAGGTGGCACAAATCTTACTACATAGGAACACTGATTTTAAAGAACTGGTCTGGCATTCATCCGGAAGGGAGAATACTAACAGTGGCAGGGAAGATGGGTGAAACCAAGGTGGCTCATTCATATATATCTATATAAATAGACACACACACACACACACACACACACACAGTATCTGACTCAAACAAAGACCACCCTGTTTTATTTTTTTCAATGAAGTCAATGCTGTTACAGCTTACTAAGTACACAATAGCTGGTTAAGATATAAATGTAATCCTAAACCCCATACTAGACAGCATGAACCCCAGGTGAATCCTATGACAAAGGACTACAACACGGGCCACAATACTGAAAGAAAACAATTACCTGGATGCTTAGCATCTATCACAACCATATGAAGATGATTAATTATATGCCCAGATCAATGGTGCATAAAACTGTGTCGAGAACAGACTATTGCTTTGTACCTAGTAACACTATAGAAGGTATGCTTCAAGTCAAAATTTTACCAGCAATGATTTCAAACCATGCACCAGTGAAGCAGATAATAATTGGCCATACGGTGACCAAAAACTCAAGACACTGAAGCTAAATCATTTTATTTTACAAATTAAAAAATGTACAGAAGAAATCAACGTGGTCATCAAAGATTTCCTTCTGCACAATATTGCACGAGGTACTAGCAGTAATTTTGAGGCCTTTAAGTGCACCATCCAGGGCAAATGCTTTGCCAGCTATGCAGGGAGGAATGAGAGGGGCAGCAGACAGAATTACACTGAAGAAATCCAAAGGGCAGGAGAGGGCCTGAACTGTGAGGCTCAAGCGAATCTTACATCAGATGGGCGGACACACTGAAAAAATACAATGAAAATTTGAGACAGGTGACAAAGTCAAGATCAACTACGTATCCAGTGGTCCAAAAATCAATCAAAATTCAGGCACTATGATTAAAACAGGAGAGAACCAAATCTCAAATAGTTTCCATTATCAAACAGAGAAGACCCAACCTTAATAACAGAGTAAGAGAAAAAAAATAAATAAATGCCTCAGAGACTATTATGTGCCCTTATATAAATCTAAGGGATCATAGAAAGATTACTAAATGTCCAGATTCATAAGTGATGTCAGACTGCCAAGTCTATCAGAAGAACATGTGCCCCCCCATCAAATGAAATCAGTCACAGAACTCACACAAGCAAAGAGCACCTTGCCTAAAGGTAAAGTGCTCAAAAGCGATGGCTTTGCACCACACTACTCTGCAGTGTTTCCAAATGAGCTGGCACAGATGCCGAAATAATGTCTAATGGAAGCATCAGAGAAAGGGACACTTCCAGAATCAATGATGGCAGGACTAATTACCCTGATTCCCATACAAAGATCATGCCAACTGTGCAAACTGCACCCTTATTACTCTTCTAAACACAGACGCAAGGATATCTGCAAAAATCTGAGCCACCTGATTGCAATTTGTACTCCCTGCTCTAATCAGCCCTCTACAAAAGAGCTTCATGCCAAGCTGGCATGAATCGAATAATAGCCAGAACGTTGCATACTTAACAGAATTTGCTAAGAAAACAGATGTCCCTGCAGCACTGATCACATTAAAAGCAGAAAAGTCCTTCAAACAGGTGGAATGGCAATACCGGTTCAACATCTTGGAGAAACGTGCTATTTCCCCAGTCTATCAACATGGTGAAAAGTGTGTATACAAATCCAAGAGCATCAGTAACCATAAATTATCCAATATCCAACAAGTTCTTGTTCGAAAGGGAACTAGGCAGGGCTGCTCCCCTCATCATCCTTATTTAACCTTGTTCTAGAACCTCTCTTACAAAAAATACAGATCGATTACATGATTAGATGATACAGGAATTCCAATGGCAGCCATCTCATGAGCTGACTGCTTACGCAGTGGAGCGTGTCCCTTACTAGCACAAAAACATCAAAACCACTACTGTAAGCAAACGCTTCTGCTCTCAGTCAATTCTCAGGCTATCAACTAAACATTAGAAAAGCTAAAATTACCTATACACTACCACTGTTATAAAGGCTATGAAAGAAAGGACAATCTAAAAATAAAGCAGATTGAGGAACTGCAATATGCAACACAGGAAAGGATACAGTGATAAAAAAATGCTTAAGCACTGATGCAAGATCTTAAAACAGATGCTAAAAGATGGAGCAAGTAGTTATCAATATAGCAAAGAATATACTCTGCTAAAATGAACCTTCTTCCATAAGTATGGTTCATACTGAATATACAAGATAAAATCCCATGTGAATGGATGCAGGGTCTACAAAGAATGATTAAAGAATTCATATCAGCCAGGAAAATGCCACATTGTAAAATGAAAAAAGATGTCTAGAATACTAAATAATGGTGCTGTGAAATTCCCAGACTGAAATATATAAATGGGCTACTCAATTAACATATGCAAATAAATGGAAGGTAATAGAAGAGCATCCGCAATCATATACACCTAAATGGCTTACCTAAGAAAGAGGCATCTGCAAGGTCAAAGGAATTAAAATATCTTCATTATTGTATACCACCCAGCCTAAAGAAATGGCCAGTGAGCTATACACAGGAAATACTTACCAAAAGGATCTCCCGTCGAGGTTCCTGCTCCACCCTCATTGGCTGGATCCTGACCAACAGGAAGGAGAACTTCCCCTCTGCTGGGGTACTACCGGACTCCGTAAGTGATCACAGTCCAGTGTATTGTGTTTGGGACACCACCTTCCCCTCATTCCCCTCCAAAGTCCTATCTTTTTCTAACCCATCTATGCTTAACCCTGTTGCGTTCCTTCATGATCTAAAACTGGTTGAGTGGTCGCCCCTCTACACAACTGATATTAACTTAGCAGCTGAATATTTCAATGCTGCCCTACTCTCTTCAGCACCAACATATCCCTGTCTCCACTCGCAGGATAAAAGGCAAAAAATAAATAAATAAATAAAATCGCCAAATGGCTCAAGTGACCCCTACTACAACTGCCAAAACATAGGGATAAACTCTGGGCCACATGGAAGTCCTCCGCCCTCCAAGCTGACTTTGAGGCCTACAGGTCCTTACGCAACACCTGTAAGAAGATTCGTTTGGCTAAAAGCAAACACTACTGGAACCTTCTCGGTTCCTCAGTCTCCAACCCTAAACGGTACTGGTCACAAATTAAAGAAATCCTTGGGAACAACAATCCCATGTTCCCAAATGAAATGTTAATAAATAACACACACACTGCAATAACCCTCTCACCATCCCCAATGCCTTTAACTCCCTCTTTTCCACTCTTCCTCCCCCTCACCCAACTTTTCCATGATGTCCCTACCCCACTAGGCATTTCTCCACCTCCTCTTGTGTTGGCTCCAAACACGTCTAGAGGTCCTTAAGCTACTAAAATCTTTGCCAGCTAATGTTACTGCTGGCCCTGATGGTATCCATCCGAGGATCTTTAGACAGTTTGCCTCGTGTCTGGCAGCACCTGTATCCAGGCTTTTCAACCTTTCAGTCTGCTCAGCCTCAGTCCCCTTGGTCTGGAAAGTTGCTAGAACCATCCCTGTGTACAAGAAAGGTGACGTCAAAAACTTATCGAACTACCGTCCCATCTCACTTCTGCAAATGCTCAGCAAGTTTTTTGAAAAACTGATTCATCAGCAGGTCACTGCACACCTTCTTAACTCTAACCTGCAATCACCTGTACAACATGGCTTTAGGGCTGGACACAGCACAACTACTGCTCTAACCCAGTTTACCAGTGATGTTAAATGCAACATGGACAGAGGCCTACTTACGGGAGCAGTGTTCATAGACCTTTCCAAAGCTTTCGACATAGTGCACCACCCCCTTCTGCTGGCCAAACTGCATTCTCTCAGTGCCTCTGATACGACCCTATCCTGGTTTGGCAGCTACCTAGACTCTCGCTCTGAGGCTGTCTCTTTCTGTAAACTTCTCATCTCCGGCTAGTATCTCCTGTGGAGTCCCACAGGGATCTGCTCTCGGCCCTCTACTCTTCTCTCTTTCTCAATGACATCCCTACTCCGTCTACTCACTGCAGGCTTATGTACACTGATAACTTGGTTCTTTACTCAGCCTCCAAGTCTACTGCTGACATCAATCTACATCTCTCATCAGCCTTTCAGACTCTCCAAGCTTGGCTTTCCTCCAACTATAAAATCCTGAATATATGTAAGATGCAGGCCATGCTCTCTGGGTCCTCAAAAGGTGCCCTCTGAGTACCCTAAACTCTTGATCCATTGCTGTGACGGATCAACTGTCTAGTTATCCTTCAAATATCTTGGGGTTACCCTCAATCCAGTACTTGATTTTACTGCACACATCAAGGAGGTATGCCGCTTGGTCAATGCCAAGATTGGTGCAGCCTACCGAGTGCGTCGCTCACTCACTCACTCCGGCTGCTCGGATCTCTGTAGAGAGGAGTTCTACTCCCACGACTGCTATATGCCCTCCCAATACTCTCTTATGCTCATGCAGGGGTCCTTCGACAATGGGACATATCTTATAACAATATCTGTAGATTTCCCTTATCAGCTCCTCTCCTTACACATCACTGCCAACTCTATTCTGCCTTGAACTGGCCGTCTCCCACTTCCCTCCGGTCTTACACACTTGGATGTTTTGTTGACTCCCTAACCAGAACCCAACGCCCCTCCTCACTAGGTGATATGCTCACCCCGGTTTATCACTCACGTTCTCTTAGGTCCTCCACCTCCCCCTTGCTCAGTGTTTAGCTCTGCTCCACTAAAATGGGGGAGCAAGTTTTTTCCTATTTTGCTCCCAGGTTCTGGAACTCACTCCCCCTCCAAATTAATAACTCCTCTTCTCACCTTACATTTTAGCAAACTCTGTTCTCTCACCTTAGTGCTATAGATATCTGCGACTGCACTTAACTTTTTGCTTGTCTCTCAATTACAGGCTATCAGCTTGAGTTCATGCTCATCCTTATGTAAGCCTTATGTGAATGTGTGTACCTGCTTCTGTCTCCCCTAAACATAGAATTTGATGGCAGATAAGGACCACTTGGCCCATCTAGTCTGCCCATTTTCCTACCTAACAGATAAGCTGCAGATCCTACTTAACCAGCTTACTTACTCCTACCCTCCCACTAGGACTGCCTTATGTCTGTCCCATGCATTCTTGAATTCCCCCATTGTTCCTGACTCCACAACCTCCTCAGGGAGGCTGTTCCATGCATCCACAACCCTCTCTGTGAATAAAATACTTCCTCACATTACCTCTGAGCCGTCCACCCTCTATCTTCAAATTGTGCCCCCTTGTTCTTGCACATCTTCTTCTGAAAGATGCTACCCTCTTGGACTTTGTTGATTCCCTTGAGGTACTTGAAAGTTTCAATCATGTCCCCTCTCTCCCTTCTTTTCTCAAGGGTATACATATTAAGCTCCTTTAGTCTTTCTTCATGTGTCTTCTGGTGCAGACATTGTACCATTTTGGTTGCCCTCCTCTGGACAGCTTCCACTCTGCCTATGTCTTTGCAGAGATGGAGTCTCCAGAACTGCACACAGTACTCCAGGTGGGGTGTCACCAACTGTCTGTACAGAGGGATAACAACTTCCTGTTTTCTACTATTGATGCCTCTCCCTATGCATCCCTGTATCGCCCAAGCCTTCCTTACTGCCTTCTCACATTGCTTGCCCACCTTTAGGTCATCTGATATAATTACCCCCAGGTCCCTTTCCATTTTTACTGCTGTCAGTCTCTCACCCCCCACTGTGTACTCTTCCCCTGGGTTTTTGTTTCCCAGATGCATTACCTTGCACTTATTTGCATTGAATCTGAGCTGCCATACATTTGACCATTCCTCCAACCTTGCCAAGTCCCTTCTCATCCTTTCCACTCCATCTTGTGTATAAACCCTGTTGCAGGTCTTTGTGTCGTCTGCAAAGAGACATACTTTTCCTTCCAGTTCCTCTGCAACGTCACTTATAAAGACATTTAAAAGGACTGGTCCCAGTACTGAACCCTGCAGAACCCTGCTAGTAACCCTCCTTTCTTCACTGTGGACTCCATTTACTACTACCCTTTGCGTGTTGTTGTCTAGCCAATTTTTTATCCAGGCTACCATCTAGGGACCCACTACCAGGCTGGCTAACTTGTGTATTAATCTTGTGTGGGACTGTATCAAATGCCTTGCTAAACTCTAGGTAGACCATGTCCACGGCCCCTCCCTGGTCTACTACTTTGTTCACCCAGTCAAAGAAATCTATTAGATTTGTCTGACACAACCTTCCCATCGTGAATCCATGCTGCCTTGGGTCCTGTGCCCCACTGGCCTCTAGGTACTCAATATTTTCCTTCAGAAGTGACTCCCATCATTTTCCCTACCACTGAGGTCAAACTAACTGGTCTGTAGTTTCCTGCCTCTGATCTGCTCCCACTTTTGTGAAGAGGAATCACATCTGCCCTCCTCCAGTCCTCAGGTACCACCCCATCCTCCCATGATTTGTTAAATAGAGTAGTCAGCGGTGTCACTAGTTCTACCCTTTGTTCTTTTAGAATTCTTGGGTGAATCCCATCAGACCCCACTACTTTGTCCACCTTCAATTTTATTAGTTCTTTCAGAACTCTCTTCTGTAAATGGACTGGTATCGACCCAGTCTTCAGAGTGTTTCTCGTTTGGTTTAGGCACCTCCCCCTCCTCTTCCTTTGTGAGTACTGAGCAGAAATATTAGTTCAGTATCCCTGCTTTTTCACTGTCACCCTCTACCCATATTCCTTCCCCTTTATTAGGCCTCAGTATCCCTCCTTTGGTCTTTCTTCGCTCCCTGATGTACCTATAAAAGGTCTTATCCCCCCTTCTTAACAGAGTTTGCTTTCCTTTCCTCAGTTTGGGCTTTGCTATTCTGACTGCCTTCCCAGCCTCTTTCTGCTTTAACTGATAAAGTTCTCTGTCCTGCTCCTTCTGTGTTTCTTTATATTTCCTGAATGCTATCCTTTTCTCTTTTACCTTCCCTGCCACCTCTTTTGAGAACCATAGCGTTTTTTTCTTTCGTTGTGTTTTGTTGATTTGCTTTACACATAGGCTTGTTGCCTCTGTGATGGCTGTTTTGATTACTCCCCATTGTTCCTCCACCCCTCCTTTTTGCCTGTTTGCTAGTGCTTTTCTGAGGCACTCATTTTCCCAAAGTCAGCCCTCCTAAAGTCCAATACTCTTGCTTTTGTATGGCCGTGTTTATCGTGAACCACACTGTTTGGTGGTCGCTTGTTCCCAGATGGCTACCCGCTTCTAAATCTGAGATTCTTTCTCTGTCCCCATTTGGGAGTACCAGGTCTAAGACTGCTCCCTCCCGAGTGGGTTCCAATACTAGCTGTTTGAGGCATGCCCCTTGTAGGGCATCAAGAATGACCCTGCTCTTGGATGTACCTGCAACAAAGGTGCTCCAGTTAACAGTTGGCATATTCAGGTCTCCCATCAACAATATCTCCCCTTTTTCTGCCATCCTAAGGATGCCTTTTATCATGTCCTTGTCCATTCCATCCCCCTGAGATGGGGGTCTGTATACAACCCCCATGTGGATTGTGGTGCCATTTTCTGTCTCCAGGGTGACCAAGAGTGCCCCATCTGCTCCCTGTATACTCTTTAGTTCTGTTGCTTTGATCCTTTCCTTTACACAGAGAGCTAATCCTCCTCCTCTTTTACCCTCCCTGTCCCTCCTGTAGATTGTGTATCCTGGTATGCTGACATCCCAGTCATGGTTCTCTGTGTACCATGTTTCTGTGACTGCCACAATATCCAGGCAACCCTCTTCCATCAAGGTCACTAGTTCAGGGAGCTTGTTACACAGACTACGAGCATTGGTACTCATCACTGATCACTTTCTGATGGCCTTACCCCTTTTAGCCCCATTCCTGTCCTTACTGCCTTTGCCTTTTTTTACATTTACCTCTGTCCTGCTCCCTAATGACTTCTCTACCTTGGTGTTTACCTCACTAATTACCGTGTTTTCTGGGGGGAGGCTGAGATTTCCCTTCTCCTTTTCAGTGCCTCCCCCTTAGCTAGTTTAAATGCTTGCCAATGAAGGATTTAAACCTCCCACCTAGGATCCTGGTTCCACCCTGGACAGATGCAGACCATCGTGCAAGACCATCCTCTAGCAAGGTTACTACTAGTCTATTTTTCACTATTATGATACTAATGTGCTATGATATGTACTTTTATTTCTACCATATCTTCACTATTTTTGATGCTGTTCCAATTGCTGTAACTGACTCAGCTGATGTAACTTTTTGCATTTACTGTTTATCTTTTTTATGTACCTTATTGTTGTCACTGCTGTATGTTCTATTGTACTCTCCCAGGTCATGCCTTAAATTGGCAGGTTTGTTTGCCTAGTGTACTTACCCGGTTACCAAAAGCAAATAAATAAATAAAAATGAAGAGATCCACACTAGTCACTCTAAGATACAGCAAAAGCCAACAGTTGTGGAGGAAATAACTACTTTAAAGTGCAGCTCCGTACGTTTGCCCTACCAGACATGTAAAGAAGCTCACCTGGCCCAACAAAATGAACAGCAGCCCTTCATTCGTCATAATCGGTACTCTAAAGTATAACAGAAAGCCATTAAACAATTTCCCTATCGTACTCTATGGAGGCGCGCCCACACACACCATTTACTGACATCACAAAATGTGCTAGCGTGGGAGCATGTCTCCAAATAGAGACGTTTGAACATTTTAGCCCTGGGCTCCACAGAGGATGATACAATCCTTTCCCTCAGTGAATACTGCCACAAATAAATTCATTTTATATCTCAATTTTGGGCCAGATAAGCTTCATTATATGTTTGAGGAAGCACAACTGCAGCAGTAAACACTTGGGCCCAGATATTCAAAAGGGTTGCGCATAGCGCAACAGTGTTGCGCCATGCACAACTCACTGATACGCCCCGGCACAATATTCAAAACGGTAAGTGCGCCAAGATAAATCCTGATGCGCCGAGAGCGCATCAGTAATGTATGCAGGCACAGGTGGGGGGGCGTGCCCATGCATAACCTGCACAGCCCGATATTCAGCCTGGGATGTGCAGAGTCATGCATGCACAACCCCTACCTGCACCTGCACAAAGTTAAGCCCCCCAAAAATGAACAAGTGATGGCCACCCACAGGTGAGCTGCCACATTGCAGGGCGCAACATGACAGCTGCCACCTGTTGGTGGCCACCAGAGTTCCTGCCGCACCTGGCGGCGCCCCCCCCCATGTCCCATTGCGGACATCCCTGGAGCAAATCCCCGATCAATATCCCTGGTGGTCCAGTGGACCTCTATGGCTTCTTGTCGCGGGCATCGGTATAGTTTCCCCGCCCAATATCCCTGGTGGTCCAGTGGACTGATCACCGCCGATCGCAGGCATCTGTAACACATAACAGACCTCTACTACCCTGGTGGTCTAGTGTACCCACTGAGCCCCACCGCCCCGCCCCCACGGCAGCACCCAGCCGCCCGACTGACAGATCAGTAGGGCTGCACGCACACGGTTCACAGCATGAGCCAATGGGCGTGCAGCCCATACCGTACTACTCAGTCCAGATATGTGAATGGGTTTGAAATGCCAAGCACGAGCCTGCTGGCCCTGGTGCTGGTGGGCCGGACATGCCGCAGAAGGACGAAAAGACTTGTGCTGCTGCTACTGGCGGCCTTTGTCCTTCTGGGTGGAGGTGACAGAGTCTAGAGTGGCATTGGACTTTCTGATCCGTTGGAGGTGACCTTCCACTCCAGGGTCGAAGAGGACGGTCCCCAAGAAGGGGACATCCGCCAGTTTGTGCTTGGTATCCGCCGTGAAGGTGGATATCTTCAGCGATGCACTGCGGCACATGGCCACCGTAGCCGCAACTGATCTGGCACAGGAGTCTCCAATGTCCAGAGCTGTTTGGAGCTGCTGCTTAGCCACTGACTTACCCTGGTCCCATACTTGCCGGACCGTAGTCTGCAGGTCAGCTGAGAGATGAGGGATCACCTCATCCAGGGAGCCCATGAGGGTGTGGGAGAAGTGTGCCATCAGCACAGCCGAGCTGGCCTGGTGGAGGCCAAGGGAGGACGCAGCGTACACCTTGAGCCCGGCATAGTCCAGCTTTTTGGACTCCTTTTCGGGGGCTTGTCCACATCCCTAGCATTCCCTGAACGCCGGAAAACAATGTCGGTGACCAACCCCTCGGCAGAGGGATGTTCCGAAAAAACGGGTAAACAGTTGGTAGGGACCGCATACTTCCTGGCGATCCTGGCCGAAGGCACAGGGCAGGAAGCAGGCTGCTGCCAGAGCTCCAAGGCTGGGCCAACAATGGCTTCAGCCACCGGAAAGGCCTCCGTGGGTGAATCCCCTCGGTCCAGTATCTCCAGTCAGGGGATACTTAGCCCGCTGAATCACAGGCTCGAAACTGCATCCCAGTGGACTCCGAGATGGCAGAAGCAAACCCATGAAGGACGATAGGCTTTCGTCCATCAACTCCCCCCCACCCCCAGGACTCCAGGTCAACGGGCCTGGAGAACAGGGAGGAGTCGCTGGACTCCAAGGAGTCCGCGAAGAGCTGCCTGGGGCCTGAGCCACCCTCCACCTGCCGAGGACGGTCGGAAGTGAGGGTGACCGACAATATGTGGGGCAGGCCCTGACCCGACAGAGTCCTTGGTCGGCACCCCCGATTTCAGTTGTGGAGGCGGAGGTTCCACCACAATCGGTGGGGCAGCTGGTTTCAGCCGAACAACCGGCCCAGGCTTGGGCACCTCGGCTACAGTGAGGGCCATTTCGCCGCCGGGTGACAGCCACTTGATGGCCGGGGAAGCGATGGCGTCAGCTTGTTCCCGGACAGAAGTAACTGCTGCCACATCAGGTTCTTGTAGCGTCGATGCAACTTGCGCCGAAGCCTCTCCTCTTCCAAGGAGGAAGACGAGGACGAGCAGCGGCACCGCTTACTTCGGTGCCGAGACCGCCGATGTCAGCGGGATCGGCTGGACCGAGACGATGTCCGAGACTGAGACAGAGATCCTCAGCGTTTCCGAGGACGGGTCTGGAAAAGGGGCGGGGGACATCTGCTCTTCCCTCGGCTTGGAAGCCTTAACCGGGTCCGACGGGTCGAGAAAAATCTCGACTGCGTCGACGGATGTCTCGGCCGGCTGGCCTGACAGGGACGCCGTGAAGCCAGAGGCCTTAGCTGCAACCTTGACCGAAGTCGACTGTTCAGGGAAGGGGACCTCTCCCGCTCCCACGAACACGGACGATGGGACTTACCTTTTGGGTCCTTCTTTCTGGACCGAGAGGAACGTCCAGATGGCCTCTCTCCCTTTGTGGAAAGGGATTGGCAAAGCTCCTTAAAAGAAGCTGAATATGGGGTACCCAGAGAGAGCAGAATAAATGCCGTGACAGAGGACGATGCAGCCTGTGCTGCCTCCTCCTCGAGGGCGATCATCTGCTCGAGCTGCTCAGCCGAGCCAGCCACCGTGGTAACCGCCCAACGGGCCTCCTTGACTTCACGGCGGGTGGCGCTTCTCGGGCGCCCAAGCTGTAACCAGGCAGTGCGGTCTTCCAGGACATTGGCCGAAAACTAATGGCATAACTCGCAGGCCTGCAGGTCATGTTCTAGGCCGAGGCAGTAGATGCACGTGGAGTGTGGGTCCGTCCTGGACATTTTTCTGCCCACAAGGGCACCACCAAAATCCAGGAGTCGATTTGTCCATCGCAGCCGCGAGGGAGAAAGTTGACCGAAGTCTTGAAAATTTTAAAATAAGTTTAGGGCGAACCGAAGACTTAGGATCAATTCTAGACGCAGAGCGTTAAGGAGGGAACCCGAGCTTCCAAACGGTAAGGAAGGTCTGGCGTCATGGGGCGGAGCTGAGAGTTTTACCACCCGGGTGGGTGGGAGAAGCCAGACTGAAGACCTTCCGGCAAGATTTAAAGCAGCAAGGAGCCAGCCAGACAGTGTGGATGAACAACATATCCATGTCCCTAGAACTACTGTTACGGTAAGTTCTTGCGTAACTGTACTATCTTACTTGGAGAAACAGCTTTTGCAGCAGGTTACAGCATTAGGACAGATTCCCAAGCAATACTGGAAATCCCTTGCAGGTGGGAGGAGGCTAAGCAGAGATTGCGAGTTGGACCGAAGCCTAGGATAGTAATCCCTGTAGGACTGCTGGACCAAAACCAGCTCTTCGCCGTGATGCAACATCCAGGCTATAATACCTGATAAAGGTGTGCACGGTGCTCCAAGCAGCTGCTGCGCAGATGGCTGAAGTGGACACGTTCTTCATGGCCGCAAAGGAGGTAGCCACCCCCCTTGTGGAATGACCCTTAACCACGCCCGGTAAAGGGTTGTTATGTTTCTGGTAACAGAACGTGATACAAAGGATGAGCCACCTGGACAGCTCCCATCATCCTATGGGCGAAGGAGACGAAAAGCTGATCAGATTTATGGTGGTGCCTGGTTCTGGTCAGGTAGTATCTTAGACACCTATGCACATCTAGAGTGTGCAGCAGGGCCTCTCCTATATTAGTGCATTTAGGAAAATACACTGGTAAGTCAATGTCCTGATTGAGGGTGAGAGCTGAGACCACCTTAGGTAGAAACTTTGGATTTGTCCTTAGGGACACCATGTCCTGGTGAAAAACCAAATAAGGTTCTTTGCACATCAGTGCGTGAAGTTCAGAAATCCTTCTGGTCGAAGTAACAGCAACAAAAAATAACGTCTTCCATGTCAGGAGACTCAGCTCGCAATCCGCGGCTGGTTTAAAATGTGGCAGTGTGAGCTGCTCCAGGACAAAGGGCAACTCCCATAGAGGAATAGGATCTTTAATCGGAGGTCTAAGTTGGAGAACTCCTCTCAGGAAGGCTCGTGCGGTGTCCAACTGAGTTATGGGACGTTGGCCTATAGGTGTATGATAGGCTGAGATGGCACAAAGGTGTACTTCAATAGAGGAGTAGGCCAAGCCTGCCTGGAAGAGAAACAGGAGGTAGTCTAGGACCGACCTTTCCAGATGATCCATCAGGGAAAGTCCTCGTGTTTGAGCCCAGAGGCAAAATCTGCACTATTTCATGACGTATGTGGCATGAGTGGCCAGTTTTCTAGCAGCTGCTATAACATCTGCTACCTCTTGCGAGACCCTATACAGCATGATAGCTATGTCTCTAGGAGCCAGGTGTGCAGATTCAGAGAGCGAAGGTCCGGATGGACCAAAGAACCAGCCTCCTGGGACAATAAGTGAGAGCTGATTGGCAGAGGCACCGGAGGTTCCTGGGACAGATGGTATAGCAGAGGGAACCAAATCTATCTGGGCCAAAACGGCGCAATAAATATCAGCGTCGCCTGCTCTCTGCGGAGTTTCAAAAGGACCCTCTGGATCAACAGTAAGGGAGGAAATGCATAGAGGAATCTGCCCGTCCAGGAGAGGGACAATGCGTCTCGCCAGAAAACACCAAGCCCTGGATCTAGCGAGCAGAAATTGTGCAGTTTTGCATTGGATGGGGACGCGAAAAGGTCTAACTCTGGTGTGCCCCATCTGTGAAACAGATCCTCTACTACCTCCTGGAGTAGTTCCCACTCATGGACTCAGGCCTGAGAGCGACTCAGTCTGCGATAACGTTTGTCCACTCCTGGAACATGAACAGCAATGAGGTTTGCACCATGTTGTAGAACCCAATCCCAGACCCTCATGGCCTCCCTGCAAAGCGGGTAGGAATGGGTGCCTCCTTGTCTGTTGAGGTAATACATCACCGCGGTATTGTCTGTCTAACAGGAGAGTACCTGGTGGGGTCTCTGACTGGAAGGCCTGCAGGGTATAAAGAACTGCTCTCATTTCCAAAATATGTGGAGATGAGCTTCCTGGGGCGTCCACGAGCCCCGAGACTTGACCCCGTCAAGGTGTGCTCCCCAACCGAACCCTGAGGCGTCCGTGGAGAGTGTCACAATCGGAGACAGCGCAATGAAGGGACCCCTGCTGACAGGTTCTTTGAATCTAGCCACCATTGCCAATCCCAGATTACGGCATTCGTGATCCAAATTGGAAGCTGCAAATGGTCTTGCTTCTGATCCCATTGTACCCGTAACATCCACTGGGTCACCCGCATGTGGAGACGGGCTAGTGGGACTGTTGCAATGGCCGCAGCCGCAGTGTCCGAGCAGGCAAAGAGCCAGTCTGGCTGGGACTGTCTTCTTTGCCAAGATGTCCCTGATGAGGGATCTGATGAGTTCCGCTTGGTCCTGGGGCAGAAAAGCTCTCCCCTGGATGATGTCCAGAACTGTGCCTATGAACGGCAGATTCTGTGACGGAACCAGGTGGGATTTCTCCTGACTGATAATGATGCCCAACGCCCCAAACAGGGACTGAGTACAGTGAACTGCGGACATCAGAGCCTCCCGAGAGGGTGCCATGAGGAGCCAGTCATCCAGGTAGGGGAACATGTAGTGGCCTTGTCGCCTTAGAGCCGCTACGACTGCCATGCACTTCGTAAACACCCGAAGTGCCAATGACAGTCCGAAAGGGAGGGCTCGGAACTGATAATGGCGACCTAGAAATTTAAAGTGCAAGAACTTCCTGTGCGCTCGAGCAATGGGTATGTGCAGGTAGGCATCTTGCATGTCCAAGTACGCTAGGAAGGTGCCCTGCTTGAGCATGGGTATTAAGCCGGGAAGGGTCACCATGCGTAAGAGTTTGTAAAGGACCGAAGAGTTGAGATCGTTGAGATCCAATATCGGATGGAGGTCCTCTGTCTTTCTGTGAACAAGAAAGTGGGAATAGTAACCTGCACCTCTCTGGCTCCTCGCTACGTGCTCTATAGCTTCCTTTCCCAGAAGCGTGGGCACCTCCTTCTGTATGAGCAGTGCGTGCTGACCTGAATAACAGGAAAGCAAGGGAGGTATTGACTGTGGGTGGTCGAAAAAGTCTATAAAGTGACCTCTCTTGACCAGCTGAAGGACCCACCGGTCCGCGGTAATCGAATGCCACCCTGAAAAGTGGCAAGCGATGCGACCCCCGACCTTTTCTCCCATTGATCCAGAGGAGGGGCAGGGGGCCGGGAAGGAGTCATGCTGTGGCGGCATTACTCCCCCACAGGCTGGACCGGTTTGGTATACCGCTGACCTCTGCCTGGGGAAGACTTAGGTTGGGCTTTACGGTGGAAGGTGCCCCTCTGCTGCTGGCCAGAACGTGGCTGCTGTCGTTGTCGGCCGCAAAATCGGTTCTGGTTCCTACGAAAGGAACCAGATGTGGGTCTGTACAGTCCTTACTGCCTTCTCGGTGTCCTGAAACTTGGTGATGGCCTTTTCAGAGGTTCACCAAACAGGACCTCTCCATTATAAGGTACGTCTAGGATACTCTTCTGTACGTCCGGGGTAAATCTGGAGACACAGAGTCAGGAGCGTCTCCAAAGAGACGCCTGAAACTGTGCCCCTGGCAGACGAGTCCGCAGAATCATATGCAGCTCTTAAAACTTTGGTCCCCAAGTCTGACTCTGTGCGGAGAAGGTTCAAGAGCTCCACCTTCTGCTTGCCATCTGGCATTTTGTCAACTAGGTCCTGACCCTGTTCCCACAAGGCATTCTGAAACTGAACCATAGGAGTCAGATAGTTCAGTGACCTGACAGTGCATGTAGCAGCCGCATACATGCGCCTCCCCAGGGTATCCAACTGCTTGGATTCCTGGTCCGATGGCTGTGTACTCAGATGCTGTGGTCGTTGAGACCTAGCATAGGAGGCCGTAATGACCATGGAATCAGCCTGGGGTTGTTGCACCAAGTACGGGTCCTCTGCAGGGGCCCCTATACAAGCAGTCAGCTTTCTTCAGCACCACGGGGGTGGAGTGCGGGCACTTCCACGCAGCCCTGGTGACATCCGCAAAGGTGTCCACCAAGGGTGGCACCACCACAGGCTTAGAGTACTTCTGCTGAAGATAACGAGCTAGGCGCTGTCTCTCGGAGTCGAGATCTTCCGAATCCCATCCCATGTTCTCCTGGATGTGCCTCATGATTTCAGAAAAAGAGGGATCATCCGGAGGTGACCTGGGCAGGTCTTGTGGGTCAGGTGATGGGATGCTGATTGGAGAAGACCTGGAGTATCTGAGGTGTCGGGTCTAGAATAATCCCCTCGGAGTGGACCGTCGACGTCTAGGTCGCTTAGGACTGGGAGACCCTGAGGGAGATCTTGCAGGGGGCCTTCTCCTTTCTTTGGATCTTCCCCTAGGAGGTGGAGTAGGTTCCTTGGGGGGAGGGTCTTCCTGCTGGCCCCTGCAGTGGAAAAGGGGAGCAGGAGGTGAAGGAGTAGGAGGAGGAGGTTCTACTGGGATCACGTCCTTTATTGTGTCCCAAAAAAGGGTGAACAGATCTTTGACCTCCTGAATATTCATACCGGACGGACCTGGCATTGGTGGTCTGTCGCCGGTATAGGGCGTCTGGTCCAAGGGCGTCATCTGGTTTGGCGAAGGCTCCTGTGGAAGCCCGGCGTCCTCACAGTTGCCTGCCTGGTCATGAGGCAACGCCGGGTCCTCCTCTGTCGAGTCCCAGTGACTGGTGTCCACCAGTGACGGGAGGCAGTCTTCAGCTCCGGTGAACGTCTCACTGATGTCAGTGCTTAGCCATCTGGTCCAACGAGCGCTTATCCGATGAAGGGTCGGTACCCCGCTTCGGGTCCATCCCGTTTAGGGACGTCAGGTCCTTAGTCTTCCTGGGAGGGGGATCCGAACCCTTAGGAAGCTGGGAGGCCGATCTGGCGTCGGAGTCCCAGCGTCTCTCTGAGGAAGCTTGAGGTAGTTTTGAAGAGGACTTGGACCGGTGACTGTCTGAAGACTACGAGGAGGCCCGGGAGCGTGTTGAGGAAGCCGAAGGCCTAGAAGTCTTGATGGGATGCAGAGAAGCTGAAGCGCTGCCTGAAGACTTAACTTTAACTGAAGGGGGCTGAGAGCGAGCTCTGGAGGGAGAGCGATCTGAGCGTGTGGAGCCTGAGCTGGTGTGCAAGTCCGAGGCCCGGTTAGGGGATCTGGACCTGGCCTTCTCCTGATGCTTGCCCCGGTGCTTATGGGACTTGGAGGTAGATTCACCTCTGGAGGCACGGTCTTTGTCCATGCTTTTCAACTTTTCTTCCAAGAGGAACCCCTGAAGTGCCTTCTGGCAGCGGATCCAGGTGCGACTATTGAACCGCTGGCAAAAGGAGCAGGCCTTGGTGTCGTGTTCCGGGTCCAAGCACCGCAGACAGGAGGAATGTAGATCCTTGAAAGGGATCAGTTTGCCACAGGCACACTTGGAGGGACGTCCTTCTGAGGAAGGAGCTGAAGATGCTTACATTTACAGGTAAAACGTTGAAAGTTCTAGGCGTCGTTCGCTAGAGTGGGACCGTGAGGCCAATGCTGGCTAGTCGACGGAGGGAAAAGAACTTGGGATTCTGGGGACCACCCCTTTTGTATGATGCCTGACGTCGGGGGCAGGGCTGTCGGGGGCGGTCCCCGCTGGATACTGCTAGCTAGAAAATTTCCGTGGGGTCCTAGCGCCTGCCGGCTTCAGTCCTAATGGTGTAACCCGCTGCAAGAGCTCTTTCTCGAAGTAAGATCAAATAAATCAAAACAAAGGGGGAAAAAAAAACACTATGGTTCTCAATAGAGGTGGCAGGGAAGGTTTGGGAGAAAAAGATAACATTCAGGAAGTATAAGAAAACAGAAGGAGCAGGACAGAGAACTGTACCAGTTAAAGCAGAAGGAAGTGGGGGAATGCAGCCAGAATAGCAAAGGCCCAAACTGAGGAAAAGATAGCCAACTCTGTTAAGGGTGATAAAAGCTTTTATAGGTACATTAGAGAGCGAAGAAAGACCAAAGGAGGGATAGTGAGGCTTAATAAAGGGGATGTGGGAACAGGGTGACAGTGAAAAAACAGGGATACTGAATGAATACTTCTGCTCAGTATTCACAAAAGAGGAGGAGGGGGAGGAGGTACCTAATCCAATCAGTAGAAGTACTGTGGATGGGGGGTTGATACCAGTCCATTCACAGAAGAAAGGGTTCTGAAAGAACTCCTGAAACTGAAGGGGGACAAAGCAATGGGACCTGATGAGATTCACCCCTGAATTCTAAAAGAACTAAGGGGAGAACTAGTGACACCAATGACTACCCTTTTTAACTAATCATAGGAGGATGGGGTGGTACCCGAGGACTGGAGGGCGGATGTGATTCTCCTTCACAAAAGTGGGAGCAAAGCAGAGACAGGAAATTACAGACCTGTTAGTTTGACCTCAGTGGTAGGGAAAATGATGGAATCACTTTTGAAAGAAAAAACTATTGAGTACCTAGAGGCCAGTGGGGCACAGGACCCATGGCAGCATGGATTCACAGTGGGAAGGTCATGTGAGACGAATCTAATTGATTTCTTTGACTAGGTGTCCAAAGCAGCAGACCAGGGAGGGGCTATGCACATGACCTATCTAGACTTTAGCAAGGCATCTGACACAGTCCCACACTAAAGATTAATAAAGAAGTTAGCCAGCTTGGGAGAGAGTCCCAGGGTGGTAGCCTGGGTAAAAAATTGGCTGGACAACATGACAGAGGGCAATAGTAAACGGAGTCCACGCCAAAGAAAGGGGTGTCACTGGCGGGGTACCGCAGGGTTCAGTACTGGGTCCAGTCCTTTTTAATGTCTTTACAAATGACATTGCAGAGGGACTAGAAGGAAAAGTATGCCTCTTTGCAGATGACACAAAGGTCTGCAACAGGATTGATACAAAAGGGGGAGTGGAGGGGATGAGAAGGGACTTGGCAAGATTGGGGGAATGGTCAAAAGTATGGCAGCTTAAATTCAATGCAAAGAAGTGCAAAATAATGCACCTGGGAAAGAAATACCCAGGTGAGGAGTACACAAAGGGGGCAGGGTGGGGGTGGCGACGCTAACAACAGAAATGGAAAGGGACCTGGGGGTAGTCATATCAGATGAACTTAAGGTAAGCAAGCAATGTGAGAGGCAGTAAGGAGGGCTGGGGGGATACTGGGGTGTATAGGGAGAGGCAGCGCCAGTAGAAAACAGGAAGTCGTTATCCTCCTGCATAGACAGTTGGTGAGACCCCATCTGGAGTACTGCGTGCAATTCTGGAGATCCCATTTCCGCAAGGACAAAGACAGGATGGAGGCAGTCCAGAGGAGGGCAACTAAAATGGTGCAGGGTCTGCACCAGAAGCCATACAAAGAGATTAAAGGAGCTTACTATGTATATCCTCGAGGAAAGGAAGGAGAAGAGGGACATGATAGAAACTTTCAAGTACCTCAAGGGAATCAAAATCTAAGAGGGTATCACCTTTCAGAAAATGATGTGCAAGAACAAGGGGGCACAATCTGAAGAGAGAGGGGGCACAGCTCAAGTGCAAAGTGAGGAAGTATTTTTTTCATGGAGAGGGTGGTGGACACATGAACAGCCTTCCTGAGGAGGTTGTGGGGTCAAAAACAGCGGGGGAATTCAGGAATGCATGGGACAGACATAATGCAATTCTGGTGGTGGGTAGGAAGAAATAGGCTGTTGGTTAACTAGGATCTGCAGCTTATCCAGTAGGTAGGGAAATGGGCAAACTGGGTGGGCCAAGTGGTCCTTATCTGCTGTCAACGTCCATTTCTACTCCTAACTGGCTGCCCGATGAATTACGCTGGGAACCTGGGTTTGGGATTTTAGGCAACACACCCCAGCCTGGGAGGAACAGTGCCAGCAGTCCACCATCACAGTGATCCCTGGTGGAATGCCAGGGAGCTCACTCCCCTGCTCTAAGGCTAGCTGTGTACATGCATTGATGCAATGCACTACGGGGGCCAGGGGTAGGGAGGTAGCACTTCAGGCCTCCAGGGGCAAAACTGAGGGGGGAGGGGAGACAAAAAGCCCTCAGGATGAAGGGTGGTGCAGTTCTCTGGCTCCATGCCACAGACCCCACAGGAGTAAGAGTGAGGATAATGGAGGATAAAAAGGTAAAGTGGAGAAAAGGTACCACCCGCAACATTTTTGTTCTTTTTTCTTCCTGCTGTCAACAAGGACATCATCCAACTTTACAACTTCCTTCAAAATGAATTATATTGCAGCAAACTGGGTCACCACCTCAGGAGCAGAAAAGTCAAGACTGAAAAGAAAACGTGTTCCAAGTTACAGTAACTTTTAAAAAATGTGCCCTTAGAAATAAAACTATCCAAGAGAACCCTTCTCCCTCTGCAGTCTGGCAAGTACACACAAACGAGAATAATGTTAGTGCAGTGATGTGGTTATAGCGTTTGACAGGCTACAAAGTTAGTGACTTGAACCAGTTTAGCACTTCTATAATCAGTTAATGGCTGACAAACACCTGCAGACTGCTACAGAAGGCACTTCTTTTAATGCTCTGGAACTAAGAGAATTATATCTGTCAGCTCATGTGCTGGAACTCCCACATACGACACTAAGATGCAGATCCCCTTTTAGAAATGGACTGAACTTTATAACTAGCCAGACCAACCATCTCAGAAATACCAGCTACATAATTTTCTGCTTTCAACTGGAAAGATCTCAGGAATATTTTCAAGTTATAAAATTATGATTGTCGCCCAAGTAATCAGACTGCCCACATTCTAAAAGTACTGTATGTCGGTCAGTGGCTAGTAACCACACAGTGAGATGGAATCTCATGCAAAGTGTAGCCAATATAGGTTACTCTCCTGAAGCAATAGTTCTAAGGGTTGTATACAGTTCACATCCATACACTGGCAGTTCCACTGCAATGCTGATTATCACTCAGACATATTTAAGCTAACCTTCTCCCACCACATGGGTGGTATATCCTCTGGCTCTGCCCCGTGACATCAGATCTTTACAAGCTGGAATCAGGGATCCCATGTGCCACTTGCCAGGGGAGGCCAGGTGAGCTGTGTGGATGTGAACTGTATACCACCCTCAGAACCATGGTTACAGATGAGTAACCTACATTTCTAAGGGCATGAATACAGTTCACTAGCCACACTCTGGTACATTCCTAGTGGTTCTCTGGGAGGAAGGGGCAAGGCACGCACCCCTACTGGGCAAACAGACTAGAGAACTGAGGTCCCAAAAGCAGCATTCCGACATCGCTCAATGTCAATGCTGTGATGAGAAATGAAGGCATGCATTTTTCCTCCAGGTAGCAGCCCTACAGATTTCCTGTACTGGGATGTTTCTGAAGGTGGCCACCAAGGTAGCAGTATGTCTGGTGGAATCAGCCCTAAGCCTTCTGGGAGGCTCCCTACCAGTCAACTTACAACAGAGGTCGATGCAAGATGTGATCCACTCTTTAATCATTCACTTTGCTGCCTGACTGCCAGGTCCAACTTCATTGTATGTTACAAACAGTTGGCAAGCTTCACCCAGAACTCCAGTTATGCACTTCTTATAATAAGAAAGCATCCTCCAGAGGTCCATGATATGGAGCCTACAACTGGCCTCCAAGGTCAGGCTGCTAAGGTATACTGTTTAAGTTAATCAAATGGTTAAGGTGAAACTCCGATATGATCTTCGGGAAGATGTCTAGGTGGGGGTGAAAGATGACCTTATTCCTGTGGAAGACCAAGGAGACTCCAGCACGAATGCCTAGAGCTCACTGATCCTTGTGGCTGACATGATGGTCACCAAAAAAGCCATCTTCCATGGCAGGTTTGACATCTTACACCAGTGCACTGGTTCAAATAGCCTGCCCATGAGAATATTCAGCACCAGCGGTAGGTCCCCAAGGTGGTGGAGGTGCACACACACAGGAGGGGACAGGTGGCACAGGCCCTTGAAAAATGGCCCAACAACCTTCTCCAGGGCCACTGTTTGCATCCCAAATGAAATAAGGACCAAAGGTACTTCAGGCTGCTTGCCACAGAGCAGGCAAGGAGATCAGGTTCCTTGCCCTGACACCAAATGCAGAACCTCTAGCACTTAAAGGTGTAGCACTGGCAAGTTGACTCTTCTCTGAGGCCTCCACAACGTGGAGCACATTTTCTAAAAGACCAAGGTCTGGAACTCTAGCTGCTCAGGAACCAGGCCATGAGGTGCAGGCAATGACGGTTCAGATTCAGGACCTTCCTTTATTGTCTGGTCAGCAGGTCTGGATGAAGGGGCAACCACCATGAAGACCTGCTGCTGAGGCTGAGGAGATACAGGTATCAGAAATGCCTGGGCCAGTCCGGAGCTGTAAGGATCATGGAAGGGAGATGAGGCATACATGAGGCCTGGAGTTCAAAGCCTTGTGAAGGCAACCCCCAACAGTATCCTGGACGGGAGGCACAAAACAGGCTCAGCTTTCTGATCTCTCAGGAGGAAAACAGTTTCCCCCAGAGGAAGAACAGGTGGAATACCTCCTCCTGATGCTGTGATCATTTATGCAATGTCTCTCCCATCCAGGTGAGTGTGTCTGCCAGGTCACTGTGCACTCCCACATGAATCACCAGGAGATCTGCACCCAGGCTTCGCACAAGGGTCCAGATGCAGATAGCCTCCTGACACAGAGGAAGGGAGTGAGTTCCACCTTGCCACCTGGTCATGGTGTTGTCTGTCTGTCTGGACCTGCATGACCAAAATCCTGACCAGAGGAGCAAATTCCATGAGATCTAGCTGCACTGCATGTAGCTCTAGCTGTCTGATGTAGTGACAGGGCTCCCTGGGTGACCAGAACCTGTGGGCTCTGTGGTTACCAGGTGTGCTCCCCACCAGAGACGCAGCAGTTATGAGCATGATAGTTAGCTCTGGGCGAACAAATGGGATTCCATCTTCCATATGTTGAGGCACCAGCCACAAGTGGATAGCATCAGACATCAACTGAGTCATCAAGATTGGCTGGTCCAACCGACCTAGGCATGGGGCTGCTAGCACCCAAGCTCCCACTGCTGGTGACACATCCACCTGCGTGCCCAACCGTCCACGCTGGTGATGGATGCCATGTATCCTAGCAGCCAAAGGAAATCAAGGGCAGAGTGTGAACACCCAACCTGAAATGATCGGACGAAAGATGGCCCAGCTATCAACCAGTTGTCCAGGGAGGGATACACTCTGATGCCCCTGCACCACAGAAAGGCTGCCACCACTACCATGCACTTGGTGAAGACACAGGGCGCGGACAAGAATCTGAAGGGCATGACCTAAAACTGATAGAGAACCCCTTCTGCACTGAACCTTAGGTATCACCAGCCAGGTATTTAGGCAGGGATGTAGAAGAACGTGTCCTGGAGATCCAGAGAACAGAACCACATGCCTGTTCTAGAGATGATATAATCTGGCTCACAGTGACCATCCAGAAACTGCACTTCCACGTGAACCGACTCAGATCACGCTGATCCAGTATGGGGTGCCAGCAACCTGTCCGTTTCGGTATCATGAAGTGCCTCGACACTTACCCCTGATTTGCTAGTGAGATGAGACACCGACTATGGCTCCTTTTGCCAGCAACTGAACAATGTCCTCCCTTAGGGCATACAATGTGTCCTGCAACACAGAGAACTCCCAAGGAGCACAAAGTCAGTAAGGTGGGAGAGCCTCAAAGCAGAGAGGTAACCATCACCTCCAGTACCCATCTGTCCATAATGATGATGAACCAATGTGACCAGAAGTGATGTAGCTGACCTCGCCACTGGGAGCTGGGTCAGGGTCTGCCACCGTGGACTACCCTATAGCCTTCCAATTGGGGCGATTTCTGCCAACAGCCCATCTGCACAGCACGGGAGTCCTCAGTCTGGTCTCCCACCAAAGGCTGCAGTGGAGGTGGCTCCACCCGCAAGGTCTGAAAAGTAGTGCTAGAGACATCTGTCAAGGGTGGACTGGTATGGGCATAACTGGCAGGTGCCAAAGGTCATGGTAGCACCTCCAGATCCTATCATGGTACATTTCCTCATCTGAAGATGACGTGATCGTGAAGCATGGCCAGCATAAGACAAGAACACTGTGAATGCAGAAGACATCAACACAACTGACTAATACGGTATAACTACTGCAAGCTTTAGCACTAAAACATAATAAAATTCCAAGATGCCTTATATGAGTTGAGTCATGAACTTGCAATAGAGTCAAGCAGGTTTTCACATCAGGGCAGAACTACTGAAGCCACCTCATTTATGTTTAAATTAGGATGAAATAAGGGGGACGCAAGAGAATCATTTTTCATGCCTACAAACTACACAGGTATACATAAGATAGGTTGAAGGGACTTTCCATTTGAACATTGTTACAGATCCAGTGGCCTGCCAGTTGAAATGATTAGTAAAACTAAGACAGAATTCAAAAAGAGTTTAGATATATACATTTTAAATGGAGGTAAATTTAGGTACTTCAGGTAAGTTCTATAGTAGCAACAATGGGCATACCTTCTAGCTCCTGACCATCCACAGTATGGAAACATAGTATCCACAAATCAGATATACTTACACAAAATGTCAGTTTTGGATGTACCCAAATAAGTATCCTGGAAAAAAGTGAATTCAATATGGATCCTGACAAAGAATGTTTGCGCTACTGTAAATGTGGACATAATAATGTTTAAGATTTATTGTATGTTGTATTAATATGCCCATTGTACAAAAAAAAGGATGGCTAGATTACTGAAGAGCCAGAGATTGGACAGAATGGCTATGTTAGAACATATTTTTTTACAACAGAGGACAAGGGAATATTAATTAGGCTGGGGTATTTTAGAAAATATATCTTAAAGACATGGGGTGGGGTTGACAGGAGGGAAAAAAAACAAAGGATCTCCTAATATTAGACTGATATGCAGTTAAAGTGTGGCTTTGATAGCTTTATTAAGACTATGAAAACATACATGGCAACAGCAGAACAAAAAAAAAAAAAACAGCGCTTAGAACCTGAACCTGCCCTGGATACCCCTTTTTGTTTCCGGGGGTTGACACAACTGAGTAGTTAATGTCAGGAAGGGCTAGATCAAAGCTAGTAAGGATGCAAAAACTGAATGATAAAAAACACTGAACATTATTCTACAAATTGTGTCTGGATCTAGCCCAGTGCCAACACAATCTTCAATCTGTGTGGCTCACTCCCAGTACCTCATACAGCACCCATGGCCTGTATTCACTGTAGTGCCATGGTAAAGGCAAGCGTAACCGACAAATGCAAGGACAAACAGAAAGGGGGGGGTTCTCCTTATTCCTTTTAGTTTCTGACCGACGTTACATTCTAACTGTGATTACACTGCTAGCCTCTGTGCAAAGAACGGTTAGTCTCTTACAAGTGGTGAACAAAAAAAAACTATTTTTATGGAAACAATATAGGAGGGAAAAACAAGGATGGGAAAGGGTCAAAGTAGGTTAGGTAATTGTGTTTGCACAAAGTGACAGTTTTTAGATCATAGTGTCATTTACCTCTTTTCCTGTTAGAACATGTCGTGCCAGCTTGACTTTGCCGAAGTTCCCCTTGCCGATTGTCTTGAGTAAGCGGTAGTTTCCAATGTGCGGCTGCTCATCAGCTGGGCACCGTAACATGTTGGACTTGGTATTTGTTTTGGACTCTGAGTGGCCCAGCACCTGCATAAATTAGACAAAATCAGATATGAAGACCATGGATTACCAAACTGCCCTTCAGGGCAAGTTATTTCAATATATGCTTCTTCAGGGTATGAAGCCTTAAGTTTTCATGGACTGAGAATATTCAACAATTTTTATTTCTGGGTAAAAGAGTGTGGTACAACAAATGTAATGTTTTGAAAACAAAAGGGAGATGAGACAATATAAAACTGACAGGTTTAGAGTAACCAGTGCATGCATTAAATTCCTTTTGTAACAATTGGTTGACAGAATGGGAGAGTCCTAAAAGAAACAAAACATAATTACAGAATGCTGCTCTGATAAGAAGAACTGACAGTCCTTTTGAACTCTGTATATGAATACTCTCTATGCAAGCAGGGTGTGTACAATTATGCCATCGCAGAGTCAAGTCAGCAGAGAGGAAGTTCTCCCCAGACTACCTGAATTCAAAGAAACCCTTGCCAAACTATGACCTACAAGGTGTCAGCTCAGTTAAAAGCTCTGGTCTGTAAGCTCTGACCTCTAAAAAATGCCAAGCCATGAATCTGATTAGCAAACACTGCAATTCGGACAATTAAAGGTTCCAGTCTTGTCGAGTAATACTACTCTTTGGTGCCTGCTCAATAAAAATACCCAGATTAAATACCTCAAAAGGAAGCACGCAAAAAACAAGAAACAGTTTGAGCCACAGAAAACTTATGGGTAGAACAAAACTTGGTCTGGTACACAGTATGACTACAGAGGGCAAACTGACCTGAATATGAACAGGTTACTCCTATTATATAATTTCTGAACATTCAGACACAAGCCTGTCTTTGTCCTTGTATAACTCTCATCAGCAATTAATGGCAGCTCTACTTTGAAAAGAACAAAACAAAACAAAAAAAAAAACTGAATGAAATTCATTCTAGGAATTTAACCACCTCGGTTATGAAATATGGGGGCCAACAGCCAGCCACTGTACCACCGACTGGTGGTCAGTCATCAGTCAAAATAAACAATCGCAAAAGTGAGCTGGATTTAAAAAGCAAAAATCAGAAAATAAACCAATACATAAAAATGGAGGGGACCAAACCACAACGTTGAATGATAAGCCATCAGCGTTCCACCTTCAAGGATCTCTTCAGGGAGTGCCATGTAACAAGACACATGTGTGCGCGCAAAGCTGAATCATCGCACAGGCGCACAGTCACAAAGGAATTTTCACTTGCAGTCTTGTGCAGCACTGATTAAAGTCCTACTGTCATTTGCCTTGTTCCTCTAAATGGTCAACAGGGGAATGATGAACACACGGAGATCTACTTTGAGCTTAAGAGTGTATGTAGTACCTCTTGAATTTCCCAGCCTGGAGTCTGCAAACACACAGAATCAACATAGTGAGATCACAAAACACCCACAGCTACCGAAAGGGCATAACTCATACCAGCCCAGCTAGTCTGTCTGGTTTTCATGAGCTGAAACCTGCCAGCACCACTGCAACATCTGTACCATTACTCACAACTTGCATACAATTAATCACAACTCATACACAATAGCTAACAACACACATACAATTGTTCACAACTCAAGAACTGCATTTAAGGAAAGTACCCGCTTTATCAGACTGGTTTTCTGACTTGGGGGGAGACAGTCATAGAAACAGAGACATCTGAAAGTAGAAAAGGACCTCTCAGCTCACCCAGTCTGCCCTTTTGTCCCGCCTTCTCCCCCTTGTGTTCCCCCTCCCCTCAGAATGCCCTTATGTTTGTCCCAAGCCCTTTTGAATTCTGTGATTGTTCTAGCCCCCAAAACAGCTGCTGGTAAGCCATTCCATTTTTCCACCACCCTCTATGTGAAGTACTGCTTTCTTATGTTTCCATGACACCCCCCCCACCACCACCACCAGTCTCATTATGTGCCCTCTGGTTGTCTTGTATCCCCTTCTTTGAAAAATGCTACCCTCTGGTACCCTGTTTTAACCCGTAAAGAATTTAAATATTTCTCTCATGTCCCCCCTGTCACCAGGGTATATTCAGCTCTCTGAGCCTCTCCTTATAGGCCATATACTGCATCCCTTGCACCATCTTCGTAGCCCTCCTCTGCACTGCCTCCACCCTGTCCTCTCTCAGGTATGTCTCCAAAACTGAACACAGTATTCAAAGTGGGGTCTCGCCAAGGTTTTGTATAGTGGTATCATTAGCTCCCTCTTCCTACTGGTTATGCCCCTCCCTATGCACCCCAGCACTCCGCTGGCCCTCTCCACGGCTGTATTACATTGACTGGCCACCTTCAGATCCGTGGATATAAACATTCCCAGGTCTCTCTCCTTCTTCGTAGTCTTAAGCACCACCCCTCCCATTGTATAGTCTACCCTTGGGTTGCTGCACCCGAAGTGCATGACCCTGCATTTTTTAGCATTGCATCCTAACTGCCATGTGCTCAACCACTCCTCCAGCCAGTCTAAATCCCTTGTCATCCTAGGAGCCCACTACTCCTTCAGTGTCCACCCAGTTACAGATCTTCATATCATATCGTCATCATTAAGAGCAGCACACCCAAGTGTGGGGGCTAGTCCTAATTCACACTTTGCGTGCAAAACTTTTTTTTTTTTTTTTTTTTAACTTACTGTTTATTGCAGCATGGTAGATTGTATTGGGCTGATGTTATTTACTTCCAAGCTGAATTTTTCTGTAACCAGAAAACCCAGAATCCCCTACAGCTGGCATCAGAGGAGGGTTACAGCAATGGGAGATTGTCAGTTTTTATGAGCTCTGATTTTTTGTTTGCTGAACCCGCTGTCCTCCCATGGCTAAGTACATTTAACAGTGAGACTGGAAAACATCTGATCGGAGCTTATAAAATCTTGTAACGTGCACTACAGACTATTCATTCTCCCACTGTTGTAGCCCTGCTCTTATGCCAGCTGCTTGGGATATTGGGCTTTCTGGATAAAGCAAATGCCAGCTTGAATGTCGGCAAAATTAATCTGATAACCTACTATACTGCAGTAAACAAGCAAAAAAAAAGAGAGGAAGAAATTTAAACACCTGTAAATTGTCTTTCTTTGACTGCTGGTCGCAGGGCTTCATCATCACTGGGATCTTCCCTACCAGGCTTCCCCACAGGCAAGAAGTGGACTTTTGACACAGCAGCAAAGGCTCCTCTTCCCCTGAGGATTTTACCAGTTTGTTCCAAAGCAGAAAAAACAAGACTGGTACCAACCAACAGATCCACAACAAACAAGACAGGTCAAGCCATATAAACAACCAACAGCTATGGAGGGGCCAGCAGTGAGACCAGCTGGCAGAAAAAAAAACTTTACAGGTATTTAAATTTAATTTTCTTTCTTCTTATGCTGGTCACAGGGCTTCATCACCACTAGGATACACAACAGCAGAGATACCAAGGCCAAATGGGTGGGTCCATAAAGGAATAAACTGAAAATGATGCCACTATTGACTGAATCCATTGCAAATGAGACCCTCATACAGTACAGACCAGACAGGAAGGGCTGTCGCAGATGCGCAGGGAGCACCAAGTACACACCATACTAACGGACATCAGAAAAACCATTCCTCTCTCTGTACAGACCAACAGAAGGGACTCAGATGGCCTTCAGAGTGACACTACAATACAGAGTCCGGTGGAGTGGTAGATTGGTAGCCTGCCAGAAGTATCAAAGCTGCTAAGCTGGAGCAAGAAGAAGGTGATAGAATACAGCTTCCGCAGACGCCCCGGGTTTGGGAATCGTCCCGAAGAGTCTGAGGAGGACTGAGTGTCCCAGGGACTGCTCTCCTCCTCCTCCTCGGGGGAGGGGGGGGTGTTTAGCGATCAGTGCTCAATCAACCCCTGGTGGAGACCACGGGGAGCAGCGACCGAAGCCAAGCTGTTGAGGAGGCATGCCGATGTCTGCGCTTCAGCACCTCACGTCATTACACGCCATGCCTCCAGGGGATCAAAGCACGAAGAATGCTAGGCCTGCTGATAATGCCCCACTTCCTAGTCCTGCTGCACCAGCCTCAACCCTCAGCTGCCAGAGATGAGTCCTCAGTCGGGATTGACCCGACCCTGCCCAGAAGGTGGCGGGGGTAAGCCAGGGAGGAACATTGGCAGCAGCGGGCCTGCGAAAAAAACCTTGATGTCAGTCTCCATTTGGGGGGGTGCATACTTTTCGGCCCTGCCCTGGGGGGCAAGCCCAGGAGGATCACCAGCTAGAGGTAACACAGAAACAGAAGGTGACGGCAGATAAGGACCATGTGGCCCACCTAGTCTGCCCCTTTTCTCTACCCAACGCAATACTGTAGACCCTAACTGATCTGTTTACTGTCCTATTGCAAGAGTACTGTCTATCCCATGCATTCTTGAATTCCTCTACCATTTCTGCCCCCACCACCTCCACATGGAGGCTGTTCCAAGCATCCACTACGCTACTGTGAAAAAGTACTTCCCCACGTTGCCCCTGAGCCTTACCCCCCAACATCATAATCATGCCCCCTTGTTCTTGAACACCTTTTCTGAAAGATGCTACCCTCCTGTATGTTGCTTATACCCAAGGTACTTGAATGTATCATATCCTCACTCTCTCTCCTCCAGGGAATACATGCCGAGGTCCTCTAGACTTTCCTCTTATGACCTTTGGTGCAGTCCTTGCACCACTTTTGTTGCCCTTCTCTGCGCTGCCTCTATTTTGTCTATGTACTTCTGGAGATGCAGCCCCCAGAATAGGACACAGTACTCCAGATGAGATCTTACTAGTGATCTGTAGTGGCATAAGCACCCCTTTCTTTCTGCTAGCGATATGCACCCTAGCATCCCAATGGCTCTCCCCATAGCCTTCTCACATTGTTTGGTTACCTTCAGATCATCGGATATTATTACCCCAGGGTCCCTTTCTTGACTGGTGGCCATCGGTACCTCTCCACCCATCTTGTACTCCTCCCTTAGACTGCTGTGCCCCAAATGCAAGATTTTGCACTTCTTTGCATTAAATCATTAGCTGCCACACTCTCAAAACACTCCTCAAGGATGTTTAGATCCCTCTTCATTCCTCATCTCCCGAGTGTCGACCCTGTTGCAGATCTTTGTCATCTGCAGAGAGGCATGCCCTCTCCTCCAGCCCCTCGGCAATGTCGCTTATGAAGACTTTAAAGAGGACTGGCCCCAGCACTGATCCCTGTGGCACCCCGCTGGTCACCCCCTCTCCTTGGATTGAACACTATTCACCACCATCCTCTGTGTCCTGTCACCCAACCAGTTTTTGACCCAGTTTACCAACTTGGGGCCCACTCCCAGACTGCCCAACTTATTGACCAACCTCCTATGTGGGACAGTGTCTAAGGCCTTGCAGACATCTAGGTAGGCCACATCCACTACCCCTCCCTGATCTACCTCCCTGGTCACCCAAAGAAATCCATCAGATTTGTTTAACAAGACCTTGCCACTGTGAACCAATGCTGCCTCAGATCCTGTGCTCTGCTGGATTCAAGAAACATCACAGTCCTTTCCTTTGTCAGCGACTCCAATAATTTCCCCACCACCGAGGTCAGGGTGACTGGCCTGTAGTTGCCAGTCTCTGCCCTGTTCCCACTTTTGTGGAGAGGGACTACATACGCCCTCCTCCACTCCCTTGAAACCACCCCTGTCTCTATCGATTTGTTGAACAAGGCTATTAGTGGTGCTGCCAGCACCTCTCAAAGTTCTTTTAATATTCTGGGTTGTATCCCATCTGTCCCCATAGCTTTGTCCCCTTTCAGACTCTCTAGTTCCTTTAGGACTCTCCTCTGTAAACGGGCTGGTGTTCACCTCTCCCCCAATGGAGCTCCTATCGCCCAATAATGGGCCTTCTTCACCTTCTGTGAATACTGAACAAAAATATTTGTTCAGGACTGTTGCTTTTTCAGGTCCCTCCGCACTTCCTTCCTTTTTAACCTCATAGTCCCACCCCTGGTCATCTTTCTTTTGTTAATGTACCTGAAAAAGGTCTTGTCCCCCTTTCTTAATTGTCTGGGCTATTTTCCCTCTGTTTGCACCTTTGTGCACCTGACTGCTTTCCCTGCCTCCCTCTGCTTTGTTGGCAAGAAAGAAAATAGACAAGACAGAGAAAAGGGAGGGAATATTATAAAGAAACATAAGGGAATGGGTAAATGGGGGATGGGTTGGGGGAAACTAGAGGGTTTAAGAGCTCATTTCATTTTATTTTTTATCCTTGTAAGTCTGATGAGCATAACTGCCTGTTTTCACAGAAAAGCATTACATAAATATACAATACAAAATACAATACACGCATTACAAAATAAATACAAGATTACATCAACATGTGCATTCCTGAGAAAATTGTAAATGCTTTTTCAGTCTGGTTTTAAAAGACAGTAATGAATTACAATTTGACACATCCTTGGGCAAAGAATTAAAAAAAAATAAGAACCCCCTGTATAATAAAGAACACTGGCCTACAGCGTTCTTGAAAAATGGTAAACCAAATGTAAACAAAGATTGAGTTCTGGTACCTTTGGAATTTAGATATCTGGTGGGGAAATGAGCTTATTGATAAAGGCAAAAGAGCAGCTTTGATTTTAAACAGAAAAACACTCATTTTAAAGTGTATCCTAGTAATGAGGGAGAGACAATTAGAACATTTCAAAAGAAGACAGTGACAGGGTTCTTACAGGTGCACAAATCATGAATCTCAAAATGGAGTTATAAGTAAAGTACAGTTACGTAAGAACTTACCGTAACAGTAGATCTTCGAGATAGGCTCTTGCAGTAGGTAATTACATATAAGACTGACGTCGGCGGCGGACCTGAGGAAAAATTTCTAGCTAGCAGTCCCTGGCGAGGACCGCCCCGTCAGGTGACCGGAATCAGACGACGCCGGTATAAAGGCGGTCCGGACGCCCGCCTTCCAGTTCTTTCCAGCCACAGGCCCGGACGAGAGAGAAGCAGATATTTCCCTCAATGGAAAAGGAGCTGAAAAAGCCTAGGGGGATGGAGGGCGGGAAGGTATTACCTACTGCAAGAGCCTCTCTCGAAGATCTACTGTTACGGTAAGTTCTTACGTAACTGTACTATCTTACTTCGAGAGGGCTCTTGCAGTAGGTAATTACATATAGGACAGAATCCCAAGCAGTCTGGAACAAATGAAAGGCACCGGGAGGAGGAACTACTCCAAGAAGTAGCAAAGTCTTGCAAACCTCAAGACAGGAGGCCTTGCAAGACAGCTAACCCGAAGCCTGCTCTACGGCGAGAGGCAATGTCCAAACTGTAATGTTTAGAAAAGGTATGGACGGAGTCCAGGTGGCGGCAGCGCAAATGTCTGCCGCAGACACATTCTTGAAACAAGCCGCACAGGCTGCTACTCCACGAGTGGAGTGACCTCTGACTTGACCCAGAAAGGTCTTGTTGTACTTATCATAACAGAAAGTGATGCAAAGAGCCAACCACTTTGATAGGCATTGCTTGGAAACAGCATTGCCTTCCCTTTTGTGAGCAAAAGAGACAAACAACTGATCAGTCTTTCTGAGATCCTTCGTCCTATCGGTGTAGTATCTCAGGATCCTGTGAACATCCATGGTATGGAGCAAGTATTCTCCCTGGTTGGAGTACTGCGTGAAAAAGGCAGGTAACTCTATAGACTGATTTAAGGTAGACTCCGCTACCACTTTCGGTAGAAACTTAGGGTTCGTGCGAAGAGCCACTCGTTCCTTGTGAAAAATCAAATAGGGGATTTTACATATAAGGGCCTGGAGCTCGGAAATTCTTCGAGCAGAGGTAATGGCCACTAAGAAAAGCATCTTCCATGACAGAAACTTTAAGTCTGCGGAGGCCGCAGGCTCGAAGGGAGGAAGGGTAAGTTTCTCGAGAACAAAGTTAAGATCCCAAGGGGGAGCAGGAGTCCGGACAGGGGGCCTAAGATGAAGGACCCCTCTGAGAAAAGTCTTGGATACCTCTAATTGGGCAAAGGCTTTATCAGCGAAAGGAACATGGTAGGCTGAAATAGCAGCCATGTGAACTTTCAAAGAGGAATGACCGAGACCCAGGTCGAAGAGGGGACGTAAATATTCGAGCAGAACGGCCACAGTACAGGAGAAAGGCTCTACCTTCCTGGAGGCAGCCCAAATAGAAAATCTCTTCCATTTCATGGTGTAAGTAGACCTAGTGGAGGGTTTTCTAGCCTCCACCAGAATCTCGGCCACCTTTGGAGAGACACGAAAGCGAGATTGTGCTAGGTCTGCAGGAGCCATGCATGAAGTTGTAGGGACTTGAGTCCTGGATGGACCAGGTCAGCAATCCTCGAGATAAAGGAAGAGGAAGAGGAGGAACCTCTGAGTATTGTTGTAGAAGAGAGAACCAGATTTGCCTGGGCCAGAAAGGAGCGATCAGAATCATTCTCGCTCCTTCCATTGCAAGTTTCTGCAGTACACGAGGGACCAGAGGAATTGGGGGAAAAGAATAGACGAATCTGCCCTTCCAGTTTAGAGACAGAGCGTCGCTCTAGAAAGCGCCTCGCTCTGGAGCGAGCGAGCAAAAGGTGGGAAGTTCTGCGTTTTGGGAAGAGGCGAACAGGTCTAACTGTGGAGTCCCCCAAAGCTGGAAGATGTCATCTAGAACCTTTTGGTCTAGTTCCCACTCGTGTGGCAGAGACGAGGAGTGACTTAGCTTGTCTGCCAGGGTATTGACTCCTGGAACGTGGATCGCCGTGAGGTGAAGGTTGTGAAGCGTTGCCCAGTCCCAAATCCTCATCGCTTTCCTGCACAGCGGGTAGGAATGAGTCCCTCCCTGCTTGTTGATGTACCACACCATGCACATGTTGTCCGTTTGGACAGCCAGGTGACCGGGAAGGATGTATTGGTGAAGGGCTTGAAGAGCATATAGAACTGCTCGTAGCTCTAGCACACTGATGTGGAGAGCTAACTCCAATCTGGACCACAAACCCTGGGTTCGGTGAGGACCCAAATGGGCTCCCCAACCTTCGCCTGATGCGTCCATGGTCAGAGTCTGGGAGGGGGGGAAGGATGACAAAAGGGGACCCCTGAAACAGGTTCTCTCGAACCATCCACCATTACAAGTCTTGTCATCGGCGAGGAGATCAGCACCAGATGATCTAGGTCGTCTACGAGTTGATCCCACTGAGAGCGGAGAGTCCACTGAGAAATCCTCATGTACAGCCGCGCGCGCGAAACCGTCGGGATGGCAGCCGCCATAAGCCCAAAAAGACGGAGAACCGTCCTTGCGGAACCTTCCTGCATTCTGATAGCAAGGAAATCTGTGACTGGAGGGAGGCCGCCCTGTCCGGAGGAAGGAAGGCCTTGCACACTGTCGTATCGAGGATCGCCCCGATGAACTGAAGTCACTGGGAGGGGTCCAGATGAGACTTGGAATGGTTGGTGGTGATACCCAGGCAAGTGAAAACCTGCTGGGTGAGGGAGAGAAAGTAGGAGCCCCTCCTGGGCCAGGGCAGAGGCCAGTCGTCCAGGTAGGGAAACACCTGAACTCAAGTGCAGGTGGGCCACTACCACCGTCCAGGCATTTGAAAAACTCGGGAGCCGAGGAAAGACCAAATGGAAGTGCCCGGAATTGCTAATGGTCCCCCTGGAAAGCAAACCGGAGGTACATGCGATGCGAGGGACGAATGGGGATGTGCAGATATGCATCCTGCATATCCAGCGCACAAAGCCATTGACCCGGCTGAAGAAGAGGCAGAAGGGTTTGAAGGGAGAGCATCCTGAACTTTTTGTATTCCACGTAGAAGTTCAGGGAGCTGAGATCGAGAATGGGTCTGAGATCTCCAGTCTTCTTTGGTACCAGGAAGAAATGGGAATAGTAACCCGTCCCTTGAAGGTGAGGAGGAATGGGTTCTATGGCCTGCTTCGCTAGAAGGGCAGATATTTTTTCCCTGACCAAAGAAAGATGGTCCCTTGTGTAAGAGGACTTCAGAGGGGAGTGGCGTGAAGGTTTCTGCAGAAACTCTATGGAGTGCCCTTCAGCGATAATCTGAAGCACCCATGAATCCGATGTCATCCTCTCCCAACCCGGAAGGTGGAGGGAGAATCTCCCTCCTACCGGTTCCTCCGGGGAGTCCGGAAGCGGTGGGAGAGGGGAGGAGTCAGATGGTGTGGAGCAGCGCCGCAGCTGGGGCCCGGCGTTTGGTGGCCCGCCTTCCTTGGGGTTTCGCTTGAGGCCGGCTGCGTCTGCAAAAAGGACGGTGCTGCGGGGGATGGGGATGGTACATGGAATCCACAGATTTCAGAGCCATCCCCTTCTCCTGCAAATCGGTAATGATGTCCTTGACATCACCGCCGAAAAGCACTGAACCCCTGAAAGGTGCTTCCTGGATTGCTGACTGCACCTCCGGGACCAAACCTGACATGCGGAGCCAGGCGTGACGCCGAAGACTTGCGGCGAATGCGGAGCTCCGCCCTGCAGTGTCCACTGCATCGTAGGTCATCCTCAGGATGTGACGACTGGCTGAACGAGCAGAACGGACTAGGTCAGCTAACTCCTGCTTGACTTGGGAGTCAGGTAAGGAGTCAATCTTAGATTCCGCCTGTGTAAGCATAGCCTTCTGGTAATCCCCCATATATGCTACATAATTCAGGGCCCTAGTTCCCAGTGTGGAAGAAGCGTATATTTTTCTTCCATACTGATCCAGAAGGTGAGATTCCTTATCCGGGGGAGACGAGCTTAAATGTTTGGGGTGTGCTGACCGGCCGTGAGCGGGGCTAATCACGACCGAGTCTGCACGGGGGTGAGAATCCAAAAAATCTACACCCTCCGGAGCCTGGTATAGCCTGTTGGACTTCCGAGGAAGCGGGGCTAAAGCCGACGGTTGTTTCCAAATAGTGGAAACAAGGTGGGCGTGAGGCTCGATCCAGGGTGGCACTAGAGCATGGGCCGTAAGGGGCAGGTCCAAATGTTTGGCGGGTTTAACCCGCTGAGGATCTGGTTCCAAAGAACGCCACTGATGTGCTTCCTGGATCTTCCTGAGCAACTCCATGAAGGAAGGAAGGATCCTCCGGAGGAGTCCTCGGCCGGGGCTTGGACAGAGAGCGAGGCCCGTCGTCTCTCTCTGAGCATCCATCGGAGGAATCCGAGGGTGAAGAAGAAGAAGAATTAGAAGCAGAGTAAGACTCCCTGACTTGTCTAGGGGGAGGAACGGGTTCCTCAGGGGGAATCCCTGGACGCGTGTCCTGCCCCTCTCTGGATCCAGAGGGAAGAGCTCGGGAATCCGGAGGCGGAGAGGGAGTGTGCCATCTCGGGCGTACGGGGGCCAGAGGTGGCACCATCACCGTAAGGCGGCTCTCGACTTCCTTGGTGAGCTGAGCCTTGGCCTCAGCCCACCAGGAAGCCAGAGTCTCCTGAAGATCCACCGCCGGCCTGGGGGGCGGTGGAGGAGGAGGGGGATAATTATACGGATTATATCCGTAAGGCGAGTATCCATAACCCGGCTGCGGGAATACCAGTGACTGGTACTGCGGCGTCGGTGGAGCCAGCATCGGGTACTGCGGCGCTGGATACTGCGGACCCGGGTAAGCCGGCGTTGGCTAGGATGGCGGATACCCAGGTACCGGAGAAGCTGCCGGGGCAGACGGCCCAGTAGGGAGCCCCACGGGTGGATCAACAGTGATAGGCCCGTGGGGGATCGGTCCCAACGGAGGAGGGATATCCCCCGCCGGCGTCGGTGGGGCCGGTGTCGGGGCCGGCATCCGGGGGCCCGGCGTCAGATCCGGTTCTGTAGGAGGAAGGTCTGACAGCAGAAAAGCATCCCTTGCATCGCCCGGGGACAGAGGGGAAAAGTCCACAGGGTCAGACAGCGGCGACTCAGGCTCCCCAGACGGCAGCGAAGGCAGCGGGGAACCTGGGACGACAGACGATGGAGGGTCTGTCGTAGGCTCCAATGCCCGGTGAACGTCGGAGAAGCCGACGTGCAACTTAGGGGCTGAATCCCGGCGGACGCCAGAGGAGCCGGCGTCCGGCTTATGGGGTCCCTCGACGGAGGCGGGCCAAGGGTGGGAAGCGGCCCGGTCCGAGGGGGGGGACGCAACTGTGTGCCGCCCCAAAAGGTCAGGTGTCTTAGCGGTTTCTCCCGGCGGGCGTCAGAGGAGCCGATGTCCAGTTTATGGGAGGTGCCCATGCCAGTAAGACGCAAGCATGCGGCAGTACTGGTGGCAGAGGCCTCCTTTAGCCTGGAGGCGCCCGTAGGACCCGAGCGCAAGCCAGACGGGTGGGCCAACGCCTCCTCCAAAACCTTGGAGGCTGCCGTTGGGCGATCCCTGAAGGGGAAGTAACCTGAAACGCGACTCCAGCCGGAGTCGCGGACGAGGAGGCCTTCTCCCTGTGCCTTTCTTTGTCCCGCTTCTTGTGTCCTTCTGGAGAGGTCAACGCCTGCCTAAGCTTCTCCAACTCCTCCTCCATTGCAGACACCTTTTTAAGCAGATGGGCTTCCAAAGACTGCTGGCGTCGTCTGCGGGTAGCCGCGTTGAAATACAGGCAATACGGGCACTTGTCGACCGCGTCGTCAGGGCCTAGGCAAAAAAAGGCAGAGAGAGTGACCGTCCTTGTGAGGCAGTTGGGCGTCGCACGGGTCGCACTTATTTTTGGAAGGGGACGACATAAACCAACGTTCACCTGACGATACAGTAATAAAGTACTAATAATTTTCGGTAAAACCCAACGAAAGAACACGGCTGAGCACGAACTTTACCGCGAGGTGCTGCACGAGCCGACGGCGGGAAAGAACTGGAAGGCGAGCGTCCGGGACCGCCCCTTTATACCGATGTCGTCTGACGCCGGTCACCAGACGTGGGGGCGGTCCCTCGCCAGGGACTGCTAGCTAGAAATTTTTCCATGGGGTCCTGCCGCCTGCCGACGTCAGTCCTATATGTAATTACATACTACAAGAGTCCTCTCGAATTAAGATCTCAGTTTATCCAGAGATCTGCGGTTCATAGTGGAATAAACTGTAAGCCCATAATCCAGGACACTAAGAAGAAAACTGTGTGCCAGTAGCTTCCTTGATTCATTTGCTAAAAATGGCTTAATTCTATACAGACAACCAAGTCTTTGATTAATTGTTTTAGTAATGTATGAAACATGGGGTTCAAAAGTGAAATCTGTATCAAGTACAAGACCCAAATACTTAAACACGTCAACCAATTCAATAGCGTTTCCAATGACACCATGAACAGGAACTACTTTTTTTTTTTTTTTGTTAGAAAACATGATTTTGGTTTTAGCTGAACTAAGTACTAATGAATTGGAGAGTAACCAATTCTAAAAAGAATTAAAATTGATCTGAATTTTGTGAAGGGCTTCATTAGATGTTTGGCCTCATAAATAACTCATCTGCGTACACTGTGATGGAATTTTAAACACAAACTTGGAGCAGTATTCTTATAGAAAGAAAAAATGAGCGGCCCTAGGATGGATTCTTGGGGAATACCACATTTAACTGACTTAAGAGAAGAATAGTGGCCATCAATGTTGGTCACGTGCGTCCTGTTCGCGAGGTACTCAGAGAACCATTTAATGGCTTCACAAGAAAACTGCAACTTATCCAAAATACTAGGGAGCAAATTATGCTCCACAAGATCAAAGGCCTTGGTGAGGTCCACAAAGAGGGCTACAACACACTGACATCTGTCTACTCTAGGGCACTCTGTATTCCTCCGGTGACCCTCACCATGGCCATTTCAGTGTTGCGCTTTGCCTTGAAGCCATGCTGGCAGCTAATTGAAAATACATGAATTTTGCTGTACATAATATTTAAACCAGACATGCATGTCAGTGCTGGGATGTGGTGGGACTGTTTAAAACCAAAAAAAAAAGCCATAAAAATGTTTCTTTTTTGATTTGGTGCCTTTCTTCACACACATACACACACACAAAAAACTCATCTTGGACCCATTTTATAATCGCAGTAAGACATTCCAGGGTGTACACTGTGGTGGAGCACTTCTTAGGTGGCTGAAGTGAAGGCACTCGGCGATTCCTCATGCCACACCTGAGGTGTGCCACTATCCAACCACAATGCATACCCTGTCATGTCTTTTTGTTTGTTTTTTTCTGTTTAGTTAGGACAGACTTCACTCCCGTGTAAAAAACAAAACAAAAAAAACCCCCATGAAATCACAGAAAATAACCATATGGATGCCTCTGCCACAGCACGACTGATCTCTAGAAGGACACTAAATGGGACTGTCAATATTAATGTGTTCAATTCTACAAAGTGAAAAATGAGATAAAAGCAGGAGTATAAAAAATATTGCTAAGCTCAAAGTAATAAAATCGGCTATAAAAAAGTCAGTGTAAGCAATATGGAGGGATGCAGTAAAGCTCTTGCAGGGACTATTTTATTTCATCTCTATTTTATGTCTAAATTAATTATAAAGTTATACCGGAACGTCAAATGTGTTTATGTATATTGCTTAATCAGTAAAGTCTTGTCGGATTTTTTATAGCCACATTAATAATCACAATAAGGCACTCCAGGATGTGCATCGTTCCTGGACAACATCATACCTAGGGTGGCAGAAGCACTCAGCCTGCGGCCTCGTGCTACAACCCACCCTAGGCGACATTATTCAGTGATGACACACCCTGTCATGCCTCATTGCTTAAATACCGAACACAATGCAGTTTGCCAACCATCTGGCTAAACACTGTTTTAAAACTGCAACGCCCTCTTTTTTGGGCATAAAGGAAATGAAAAGCTGATCCGTTTTGCAGACTGTGTCAGATTTGTGTAGTAAAGAAAAATTCTCTGCACAACCAGTGTATGTAGAATGGCCTCCCCCTTGGTAAGAGTGCTCAGGATAATACACTGGTAAGTGTATAGTTCAATGTAAACTCAGAAACCACCTTTGGTAAAAACTTAGGATTTATACGTAGAACCACCTGGTCTCTACGGAAAATCAAATAAGGTTCCTTACACTTGAGGGCCTGAAGCTCAGAAATCATTCGAGCTGAATTAACAGCAACTAAAAAACAGGTTACTCACTTGTAACAGTAGTTCTAGGTGTGGTATATGTTGCTCATCCAACACTTGTTGGCATGTCCTTTCCCTTTAAGAATCTTGCTGGAAGGTTTAAAAGCTGACTCCTCCCACCCACCCGGGTGGTATATCCCTTGGTTCTGCCCCATGATGCCAGATCTTTGCCTGGTGGAAGCAGAGAGTTGTGTGTTAAAAATGGGGAGGAGTCGGGAGGATGAACAACATATACCACTCCTAGAGAAATACTGTTACAGGTAATATTTTCAGGATAATGGATGTGTTGTTCTCTATCCACACTTGTTGGCAGACTCAGTAGCAATTGTCCGGGAGGAGGGAGGCAAGGCGCACACCCCCTACATGGGGGAAAGAGACTGGAGAACTGAGACCCCAAAACCAGTATCCCAGCATGACTCTAGGTCGATGTGGTAGTGGGAAATGAAGGCGTTTGCTGACTTCCAGGTAGCAGCCCTGCAGATCTGCTGGATAGGGGTGTCTCTGGAAGCAGCAACCGATGCAGCAGTATGGCGGGTGGAATCAGCTCTTACCCCTACGGGGGACTCCTTGCCCGCCAACCTACAGCAGAGAACAATGCATGATGTAATCCATCTGCCAATCGTCCGCTTAGTTGCAAGTCTGCCAAGTGCAGCTTCAGCATAGGTGACAAACAGCTGGCGAACCTCTCCCCAAATGTCAGCTGTCTGCTCCTTATAAGATGACAGCGCTCATCTCAGGTCCAAAGTATACAGCCTGTACTTGGCCTCTGAGGTCTAATTGGGGTAGTACACCGGCAGAGTCAACACCTGGTTGAGGTGAAACTCCGACACCACCTTCGGAAGGAATTTTGGGTGGGGGCGCAGGACAACCTTGACCCTGTGGAAGGCCAGGTAAGGAGACTCGACAGAGCACCTGTAGCTCCCCAGTCCTTTTAGCTGACATGACCACCACCAAGAAGGTGGTCTTCCATGACAGATGTGACATCTCACACCCATGCATCGGTTCGAATGGCTTGCTGAGCTTCGCCAGTAGCAGTAGATCCCACAGTGGTGGTGCTTCACGCACCGAGGGGAAATATGGTAGAGGCCCTGAAAGGAGCACCAGACCATTTTCTCCTGTGCCACCACCCGTTGACCAGCCCACACCCGGTAAGCAGATGGCTGCCAGGTGCACCTTAAGGGTTACAGACCAAAGACCCCCTTTGGACAGGGACCAAAGGTAGTCAAGGATGCTAGCTACCAGACAGGACAAAGGGAGCAGGCCCTTGCCCAGGCACCAAATGGAAAATCTTTTCCATCTGAAGGCATAGCACCTCCTGGTCTACTCCTTCCTAGATGCCTCCACGATGGTGAGTACATCCTCAGAGACACCCAAAGCCTGGAACTCTAGCTGCTCAGAAACCAGGCTGTCGGGTGCAGGGATTGAAGGTCCGGATGGAATACCTTTCCCTGACTGACTGATATCAGGTCCGGGCGTAAAGGAAGACGCCTCGGAGGCCTGGAGCGGAGGCTGAGGAGATTTGGATACCAGAACTGGCAAGGCCAGTCTGGGACTACTAGGATCACCTGTGTCTTGTGCTTCCTGATCTTGAGGATCACCTTGTGAACAGAGGGAAGGCATAGACGAGGCCTGGGGTCCACAGCATTGAGAAGGCATCACCCTGCAGTGAGCCCTGCTGAGAGGGGTAGGCATGAAACAGCTTCAGTTTTGCATTCTCCCTGGAGGCGAACAGACCCACCTGAGGTTTGCAACAGGGGGAGAACAGGCGTGTACTATCCCTAGATGGAGAGACCACTCATGGGACACCTCACCCACACAGCTGAGAGCGTCCGCCACTTGATTTGAAGCTCCTGCCACATGGATGGCTAGGAGCTCTGCCTCCAGTCAGCTCACGAGAGTCCAGATGCGGAGCGTTTCTCTGCACAGAGGCTGGGAGTGTGTGCCGCCCTGCTTGTTGAGCTAGCACATATTTGTGGTATTGTCCATCTGGACTTGCACCACCTGACCCAGAAGGAGCAGAGCGAATGCTGACCATGCCAGCTGGACTGCTCCGAGTTCCAGCAGGTTGATATGACATCAGGATTCCTCAGGGGGTCCAGAACCCGTGGACTCAGATTCCCCATGTGGGCACCGCAGCCCATGAAAGAGGCATCTGTCATAAGAACAATCGTTGGCTCGGGACGGACAAATGGCATCCCTTCCTACAAGTGTGCTAGGACAGTCCACCATTAGAGGGCATCCCACATCATGAGTCACAGTGACCATGTCGCCGAGTCCACTGGCTGGCCAGCTCACACTGAAGGGGGGAGGGTGCATATGCCACCAGGCCCATCATACCACGGCGGTGCAGGCCGCCATGTACTTCAGAAGGCACAGGAAGTCCCGGGCAGGGCGCAAGTTCTCAACCAGAAATGACTGGGCAAAGGAGGAGAGATCCTCCGCCCTGTCTTTTGGGAGCCTGGCTCTAGCTCAGCAAGAGTCGAGCTCTGCCCCGATGAAGCAAATCACCTGCGAAAGTACAAGTTGCTACTTGGTCTCATTGACCAGAACACCAAGTTCGATGCACGTCTGGAGGGCCAGATCCCTGGACGCCTTCTCCTGTCTGGAGGAACCCGCTACAAGACAGTCATCGAGACAGGGGTATACTCTGACCGCTCGATGCTGAAGATGGGGCGCCACCACTGCAATGCATTTGGTGAAGACCTGAGGGGTCAATGACAGGCCGAATGGCATGGCGCGGAACTCGAAGAGGGCTCCTTCCACTCAAAAATGGATGAACCTGTGGTGAGCTGGATGGATCGGGACGAGAAAGAACACGTTCTGGAGATCCAGAGAGCAAAACCACATGTTCTGCTCAAGAGATGGTATGATCTGCGACAGAGTTACCATCCTGAATGTGCGGTACCTGAGAAACTGGTTCATGTCATGCAGATATAGAATGGGGGGCCAGCCCCCATCCATTTCGGGACCAGGAAATACCTGGAAACGAACCCTGGGTTGACAGGGGGATCTGCGACTCTGGCCACTACCTCCTTGCAGAGATGATGGGCAATGTCGTCTTAGAGAGCGAATGAGTGTGCATAGACACCATATCCTCCGGAGAGACAAGCTTGACTTGGTGGTATTGCTAGAATTGCAGAGGCAGCCCTGGTCGCCCACTTCCAGAACCCACCAGTCCATTATAACAGCAGACTAGGCGGAAAGGAAGTGGCGGAGCCAGCCCCCACTGGAGGACCCAGAGCTGGTGAGACGGGTATGGGGTTGGCAACCCCCAACTGTGTCTGTGCAGACTTGGAGGAGGAGAATCCAGTTTGGGAACCACCAGGACCCTTTCCAGGATTACAGGCCACTGGGGGCCCTGACTTGGGTTGAGGGCGCCAAGGTTGAGCCTGCTGCTGTTGCTGCCCCGACTGGAAATGGGGTTGCTTGGCCACAGGGGCAGAAGACTGAAAAGGCTTACTTTTCTGGTTTTTGGAACCCTGAGATTCCTTCTGAGCAGAAGTCAGAGAGTCCAAGATGACACTGTACTTCTCTATGTACTGGAGGCGATCATCCACTTCTGGACTGAAGAGGTTGGTACCCAGGAAGGGACGTCCATCTACTTGTGCTGAGTGTCCGCTGTGAAGGTGGACACCACCAGCCAGGCCCTGCGGCCCATGACAACCACGGCCCCAAGGTCCAGAGCAGTCTGGAGTTGCTGCTTCACAACCGCTCGGCCCTGGTTGCAGACCTGCTTGATAATGGTCTGGAGGTCTGCAGTGAGGTGAGGAAGAACCTCATCAAGAGAGCCCAGAAGGGTGTGAGAAAAATGCACCATGATGATGGCCAAGCTTGTCTGATGAAGGCCCAGACAAGAGGCAGCGCATACTTTCCGGGCCAAGTGGTCCCATTTTTTGGACTCTGTCCGGGGGTCTATCGGTGACTCCTGAATTACCAGAGCGCCTAAACACAGATTTAGTCACCAATCTCTCAGCTGAGGGGTGCTCTGTGAATCCCAAAAGAGAAACAATGGTTACCACATACTTGCGGGCCATTCAGGCTGAGGGCGTGGGGCAGGAGGCAGGGTACTGCCACAGCTCCAAAGCCGGACCAACAATGGCCTCTGCCACTGGGAAGGCCTCCATCAGTGAATCCCCTCATTTGAGGATATCAGTAAGGGGGTATTCAGCCCGTTTCTGAATGGGTTCTAAAGGCATCCCCGTGGATTTGGAGATTAGATGGAGGATGCCCACGTAGGAAGTAGGGCCTTCCTCCATCAAAAGACTCCCGGATTCCTCATCTAGGGGGCAAGAATGTACGTCAGAGTCCTAGGACTCTGAGGAGTCCAGATAGATTGGCCAGCCACCAGAGTCGCCCTCCAAACGCCTAAGATGGTCGGGAGTGAGGGTGATGGAAAGCCTACATGGGAGGCCCAAAACAGGCGAAGAGTCCTTAGAAGGAGCCCCCAAAGGAGGCTCCTTAGGTGCCGGCTCCATCACGAATCGGTAGAGGCACCGGTTTCAGCCAAGCCCAAATGGTCTTGATCGGCTCTGCAAGCAGAGGAACGATATGCATCGGCTCCTAAGGCGTCGGCCTAGAGGGCGACAGACAAGTAATGGTCATCACCAAAGCAGACTTCTAACCAGATATAATCAGCAGCTGCCACATCAAATCCTTGTAGCATCAACGTAGTTTTCGAAGCCTCTCCTCATCAGAGGACGATGAGAAAGAGTGGCGGCAGAGCAGCCTTTAGGAGTGCTTATGCACCTTCTTCAGCCTGTCGGTTGAAGGGGTCAGAGACCTCGATTTGGACCATCGGGGGGATGGACAGGGTCATTCGGAAGGAGCCAGGGAGAACCGCGCCTCTTCCTGGTCAGGGACCGGGGCCACGAGGGGTTTCCCAGTAGGTTGGGTTTCCTCCTCGGTGGAAGCAGGCAGGACCGGGGTCCTAAATAAGGAACTGTCAGCCTCATCGAGTGACAACGGGTCGACAAGGTCAAGAATAATCTCAACCGGGTCATCCCACATCTTAGCCGGCTGGCCTGAAGGGAGTACAGAGAAGTCAGCCAGCGGCCAAGGCCACAACTTCGACCGAAGTCGAGACAAAAGATTCCTGGGACCAAGATCTCTCACAGTCCCAAGAATGTGTAGTCGAGACAAACCTTCCTTGTGCTCCTTAAGGTGGAGCCCAAATTGAGCAGGATGAAGACTGACATAGAAGAGGACTGATCAGTGGCCCAAGCCGCCTCCTCTTCAAAGGCCTTCATCTGTTCCAGCTGCTCAGCTGACTCCGCAGCCACGAAGACCGCCCAGCAGGCTTCCTTGAATTTGACTGTCTGGTTCAGTTTCTCCAGTCTGACCAATTGCAGTCACGCAATATGACTGTCCAAAACATTTGGATGAAATGCGCAACATTTCGGATACCTGGGTGTCATGATTGTGACCCGGGCAATAAAAGCACAAGGCATGCAGATCGGTCCGAGACATCAGAGACTCCCACTGTATAACTGCTTGGTGAGGCCACACCTAGAGTACTGCGTGCAGTTTTGGAGGCCACATTTAAAGAGGGACACTGAACTCCTGGAGAGGGTCCAGAGGAGGGCAACCAAAATGATTTGGGGCTTGGGGGGTAGGACCTATGGGGAGAGGCTCGAAGAGCTAAATATGTACACAATGGAAGAGAAGGGACTGGTGGGGACATGAGAGGTAAATACGGGAGGAGCAGTCAGGGTGCTCCGAAGGAAGGGGGGACTAGAGGGCATGGGTGGAAGCTGGGGGTGGATTCAGGGGAGAAAGGAGGAGGTGCTACTTCACTGAGAGGGTGGTGTAGCCATGGAATGCGCTGCCCAGGGGGCTGGTGGAAGGGCTCAAGAGGGGGTGGGACACGTACAGGGGAAGGGTTCTGGAAGCAAAAACCAGTGCAGCGAGAATATCCGGGACTGGGAAGGGAGAAGCCACATAGGGAGAGGAGGGCAGCAAGGTCAGCTCCCAGGGTGGGGTCTGACCAAACGAGCAGACACGAAAGACCATTAGGCCTGTTCTGCTGGCATTTTAGTATGTCAGTATCTTTTGCCCGCATAGGCAGCAGCAGAAACCGGGCGAGGACTTTTCCTCCATCACAGTCAAGATCGCGATGCGATTCGGAGAAACTCTAACAAATCCAAGTTTGGGTAAATCTGTAGAGTTTTGCACCAGGGCCTACAGTAACACGTGAGCGATAAGGAGGGAACCTGAATCTTCCAGCAGAAAGGAAGATCTGGCGTCATGGTAGAGGCGAGGGATATACCACCCGGGTGGGTGGGAGAAGCCAGCTTTTAGACCTTCCGGCAAGATTCTTACTGTACATGGAAAGGACATACCAACAAGTGTGGAGAGAACAATATATCCACGATCCTAAAAACAGCGCGTTCCAAGACACAGCGCAGGTCACAACTCGCGGACGGTTCAAAAGGAGGCAGAATGAGCTTCTCAAGGATAAAGTTCAGGTCTCACAGGGGAATAGGGTTTCTAACCAGGGGTTTCGGGTGGAGTATTCCCTTCAGATAGGTACGGAAGACCTCCAACTGAGCCAAAGTGTTACTTCCACTGGAGTGTGGAAGGCGGATATGGCAGACAGGTGCACCTTCAGCGGTGAATAAGTCCCAGGTCAGACAGGTGCAGCAGATATTCCAAGACCTGAGAAGCAGAGCACAAAAAAGGGTCCCAACCCTTAGAGGTTACCCAGATAGGTGGGGAGGGACCTGGGAGGACAGTAGTCTCTATGCCAAGGACAGATTACACTTGAGTGAGGAGGGAAAGAAAGTGTTGAAACAGAGGATGGAGGAGTACATAGAGGAAGTTGGGAATTTAAACTAGGATTGGGGGGTGGCAGTTGGGGAAGAGATATGCAGAGACCACAGGTTGGGAAACCATATGAGCTTATCCCCCATAACAGTGACAAAGAACAAATGGCAAGTACTGTTGGTGATGCTAGGAAAGGAGGGCAGAATGGGAGGGGGTGGAAGGTGGTTACCCTTAATGCTAGGAACCTTGGGATGAAAACTGCAGAGTTACAGGTTCTCATGGCAGAGGGAGAGGTGGACATCGCAGTCATCACGGAAACATGGGCCACCCAATACAATGACTGGGACCTGTCTGTACCCAGGGTACAGATTATTCGAGGGACAGGGTGATTGGGAAAGAAGGGGGGTGGCACTATGTGAAGGAAGGACTGAAGTGAGTAAGGGAGGAAGGGGAGGAGGGTAGTACGGAGTCACTTTGGATGCAAATCCAGGATTCCAAGAATAGGATTCTTAGAATGGGAGTGGTGTACAGGACACCATCTCAGATGGAGAAGTTAGACAGGGAACTAGCGGGGCAGATCAGGAGGACCTGCGAGAAGGGTAGTGTGGTGATTGTGGGGGACTTCAACATGCCAGGAGTGAACTGGAGTACCCCAACAACCAGGAACAGAAGGGAGCAGGTACTGCTGGATGCCTTTCAGGACAGCTTCCTGCTGCAAATGGTCAGTGAACCAACCAGGTTAGGAAATACCCTTGACCTTGTGCTGGCAAATGGGGACTTTGTGAGAGAACTTACAGTGGAGGAACCGCTGTCAGGAAGTGACCACCGCTCAGTATGGCTCACACTGGATATGGGCAAGGAAGGAGTGGAATCTGGCAATATAGTGCTGGACTTCAGGAGGGCCGACTTTGGGAGGATGGGGGAAGTGGTAAAAGGGTACCTGGCCAGAATTCAATCTAGTATGGACACTAACCAGAGGTGGGAGCTCATAAAGCTGGGGATAGTGGAGGCAACCAAAACCTGCTGCAAAGCCCAGAGCAAGAAGGCTAGGGCTAAGAAACCGATCTGGTTGAGCAAGGAGGTCATGGTAAGGTAAGGAGGAAAAGAGCTGCCTTTAGGAAGTACAAGAAAACAGGGAGGGGAGGACAGGAGGAGTACTTGACAGAATCAAGGAGGTGACAAGGGCAGTAAGGGAGCCAAAGCATCACGAACTCAGGCTGGCACAAGGCATTAAGAAGGGGAGAAGGACTTCTTTAAGTACATCAGGGAAAAAGGAGCTGTAAGGACCACATAGTAAGGATTAGGAAGGAGGGGTTGGGTGGAAGCAGGTGCGATAAGGCGGAAGCACTAAATGAGTACTTCTGCTCAGTACTTACTAAAGAGAAGAGGGGTGACACCCAAGGTGGGAGAAATGGCAGAAGCGGGGGGGGGGGGAGTGGTGACAGATGGGGAAATCATGGAGAGCAGAGTTTGAGTGGGTTTGAAGGCACTGAGAGTGGACAAGGCGCCAGGCCCAGATGGCATCCACCCCAGGGTACTGAAGGAGCTGGCAGAGGTCCTTGCAGGACCTTTGGCAGACCTATTTAATGCCTCACTACATTCGGGGTGTGTACCTCAGGACTGGAGGATGGCTCATGTGGTGCCCCTCCACAAGAGTGGCCCCAAGGATGAACCGGGAAACCACAGACCAGTGAGCCTCACATCCATCGTGGGTAAGCTAATGGAGACTATCCTGAAGGAGAGGCTGGTGGCCCTCCTAGAGGCCAAAGGACTACAGGACAGCAGACAGCATGGCTTCATCGTGGCAGATCTGCCAAACCAACCTGGTCGAGTTCTATGACTGGGTAACTAGGCAACTGGACAGGGGCCATGCAGTGGATGTCCTGTATCTGGACTCTGTAAGGCATTCGACTCAGTGCCACATGGGCTGGGAAGGAAGTTAGTAGGCACAGGGCGGTGCAAAGCTGGTGAGATGGGTAGGAAACTGGCAGGAAGGCAACAGAGGGTAGTGGTGGGTGGGGGCTCTCACACCCAAGGGCTGTGACGAGCGGTGTTCCACAGGGCTCAGTGTTGTTTGGGATATTCATTGCAGACATATCATAAGACATCAAGAGCAAGATCAGTCTGTTTGCTGATGATACCAAGGTAAGCGCGGTGGTGGATGACCTAGGGGGATGGCAGGCGTTGCAGGATGATCTGGCAAAGCTTGAAACTTGGTCAGACACCTGGCAACTGGGCTTTAATGCCAAAAAGTGCAAGGTGCTGCATTTTGGGATGAAGAACCCAAGGAGGAGTTACCAGCTAGGGGGAGTGCAGCTAGCCCAGACAGAGGAGGAGAAGGATCTGGTGTGCTCATTACAGGGTCAATGAACAACTCGGCACAATGGAGGAAGGCAGCTGCAAAGGCCAACAAAATGCTGGGTTGTTTTGCAAGGGGTATATCCTCGAGGAGGGAGGAGGTGATTCTGCCACTGTATAGGTCATTAGTTAGACCACACCTGGAGTACTGCGTGCAGTACTGGCGTCCATGATCTGAAGAGGGACATTAAGTTACTGGAGGGTGCAGCGTAGAGTGACAAAGATGATCAAGGGCTGGGGACTTATCATACAAGAGGAGGTTGAAGGAGTTGAACATGTACTCACTGGAGGAGAGGAGAGACAGGGTGACATGATTGAAACCTTTAAATACATGAAAGGAATAAACAAGATGGGTACAGAGGGCCGTTCAAAGTAAGGGAGGGAGGGCCACCAGGGGCCATGATATGAGACTGGAGCGAGGAAGGTTCAGGAGGAGATGAGAGACACTTTTTACAGAGGGTGGTGGCTGGGTGGAATGCGTTAGCTGCTGAAGTGGTATGCAGTAGAACAGTGGACTGCTTCAAACGAGGATGGGACAGGACAAGGGGGAGGGTTAATGAAGGGGAAGGGTGGAAGGAAGGGGCAGCTGCAGAATAAGGGGTGTTAGCTGCACATTCGAGCAGACTTGACAGACCTCTAGGCCTTTATCTGCTGGCAAATTTTGTATGTTCATATAGAGAAACTCTTCCATTTCATCACACAAGTGGTTCTTGTGGATGACTTTCTTGCATCTACAAGAATTTCAGCGACTCTGGAGGAGACTCCAAAGCGGGATACCGCTATATCTGAAGGCACCACGCAAGCAGGTGAAGGGACTTGAGGTCCAGATGGATCAGCCTGCCCTGATCCAGAGTCAGAAGGTCCTGGAAGAGGGGAAGATGAACCAGAGGCTCCAACGCCAACTGCTGGAGCACAGGGGACCATATTTGGCGAAGCCAATATGGAGCGATGAGAATCATCTGAGCTCCCTCCACTTGTAGTTTGAGGAGCACCCTTGGCAAGAGCGGGAATGAAGGAAAGGCATACGGTGACCTCCACATGCAGCAAGGAGATGGTGCGTCTCACCAGCAGACACCAGGCCCGGGAATAAGCGAGCAAAACTTGAGTAGTTTTGCGTTGTATGGTGAGGTTAACATATCGAGATCTGGACGACCCCAGTGGTTGAATATGCTTTCAACCACTGACTGTCGCAGTTCCCACTTGTGAGCCTGAGACTGTCCACTAGAACGTTTTGAATGCCTGGAACATGCACTGCCGACAGCAGGAGCTGGTGCTGAGCCGCCCCATACCACGCTCTCATTGCTTCCCTGCACAAGGGCTACGATGGAGTGCCTCCCAGTTTGTTCAGGTACCAGACCACACACATGTTGTCCGACTGGACCAGGAGTGGTCCTGGGAGGAGATGGGGTTGGAAGGCCTGTAGGGCATACAGCACCGCACACATCTCTAGCATGCTGATGTGCAGTGAGAGCTCCCGAGACCAGGATCCCTGGGTTCTGCAATCTCCCACATGTGCTCCCCAGCGCCAACCTTAAGCATCCATGGTCAGAGACTGAACTGGCAGGGGAGACTGAAAGGGGACCCCTTGGCAGAGACTGTCCAGATCTTGCCACCACAGGAGATCCTTCCTCATTGGGTTGGACACAACAACCCTGTGGTCCAGGTCGTCCGACCTCTGGTTCCGCTGAACCCTGAGGGTCCACTGTGTGATTCACATGTGGAGCCAAGCCAGGGGCACTGTGGGAACAGCTGCCACCATAAGGCCCAGGAGTCAGAGGACTGAACTGGCCACAGTCCAGTGGCTGGAGGCCACAAGTAGAGCTCACCTCTGCAGCGTTTCCACCCTAAGAGAAGGAAGGCCTGACCCTGTGTAGTATCCAGAACCACTCCAATAAATTGGAGACACTGGCAAGGAGTAAGGTGATACTTGGGGTAGTTCACCGTGACCCCTATCCTGTGAAACAGGTCCAGAGTACCCACTAGTGAGGCCTCCAGGCTGTGCTTTGACAGGGCTGACAGAAGCCAGTCGTCGAGGTACAGGAACACAGTGACTGGCGCCACAAATCTGCCACCAGGCACTTGGTAAAAACCTTGGGTGCCGAGGCTAGGCCAAAGATGAGGGCCTTGAATTGGAAATGCTCCCCTTGGAAGGAAAACCTGAGGAAGTGGCGGTGGGCAGGGAAAACAGAGATATGCAGGCAAGCATCCTGCATGTCCACAGTGCAGAGTCAGTGTACCTGGTGGAGTAGTGGCAACAGACTTGGGAGGGTCAATATGCAAAACCTTTTGTACTCCACATACAGGCTGAGCATGCTGAGGTCCAGTATGGGTCAGAGACCATCCGTCTTTTTGGGGACCAGGAAGAAGTGGTAGTAGTACCCCCTTCCTTCCTGCCTCCGAGGAACACACTCTATGGCAGATTTCTGCAGTACAGCTGAAATTTCCAGTCTGATGAGTGGAACATGACCCTGTGGGTAATGAGTGTGACCTGGAGGATTTTCTGGAGGTCTCTCTAAGAATTCCAGCGTGTGTCCTTAAGCAATGAGCTGGATCACTCAAGAGTCTGTCATGATCACCTCTCACCAGGACAGGTGACTGACGAATCTTCCCCCTACTGGCTCCTCCAAAACGGTTGGTAGAGGAGGGGGGCAGGCCACGAGTCACAAGGCGGAGGGAGGGTGGGGGCAGCACCGCCCACCGGAAGCTTTTTTGAGACTTGGCGGGGGAGGGGGTTGGAGCCCGAAGAGGGAGCCAGACGGTTGCCTTAATGTTTGCAGGGCTGTTGCCTCTGTTGGCATCTTTACTGGCAGTGAAAGGGCTGTTTAGGTTTCAAACTGGTATGATACTTGGAATGCACTGACCGAAGGGCCTTCCCTCACTCCTACAGGTCAGTCATAATGTCCTGGACGTCCCCTCCAAAGAGCACTGAGCTCCTGAAAGGAGCATCCAGGATGGAGGCTTGAACATCCTGGGCGAATCCAGACACTCAGAACCAGGAGTGTCTGTGGAGACAAACCGCTGTTGCAGTCTGGCAAGGCCTGGAATTGAGCCTTAAGCTGGCCCAAGATGAACTTCTGGCAACAGACCATATGGGCAATGTAATTCAATGCCCACAAGGCCAAAGTAGAGGATAAGTAGACCTCACGGCCAAACTGGTCCAGTTGCTTCGACTCATTTGGAGGGGAGGTACTCATGTGCTTCGCCTGCTTTGAGTGGTAGTGAGCTGCATTGAGAACCACCGAATCAGTCTCTGGATGGGTTGCCAGGAGGTCTTACCCCTCTGGGACGTGATACAATCTGTCCACCTTCTTTGTAAAGGCAATGACAGATGACTGCTGCCAAATAGTGGTGGCAAGGTCGTCGTGGGGCCCCGTCCCAGGGTGACTGAGAAGAGGATTGAGCTCTGGAAGGTCGAGATGCTGTGCCAACCTCAAACGCTGGGGTCCTGCTCCTCAAGTCTTCCAGCCGTTGGCCTCCTGGGTTTTCTGGAAGATGCCCATTAAAGAGGGATCCTCCAGGGGAGAGATTTAGGGGTCTCCTTGGGTTTAGGCTCCTCTGGCGTATGAGACTGAGCCAGGAGGAGGAGTCTGACTCAGAGTCAGAGTCAGACAAAGGGATTCTGTCAGGAGACAGAGACCTTCAACAGGGAACCTCTCTGAGGGTCCTCCTGCTCATGACCCTGAAACTCAGCCGTCGCAGCACCCATTGTGTAGCTCGCGGTTGAGGGGAGAGAAACCAGGGGCAATGAAGACTGTGGTGCTGGGGCAGGCCAGACTGGCATGGAAGTCACAAACGGTTGAAGTCTGTCCAGTTCTGACATCAACTGGTTCTTTGTCCTGTGCCACCAGGAGTCAAAAAGGGCCTCATAATCCTCCTGAAGCTGCAGAGGAGGAGGCTGGTAAACCGGCGGATAATCCAGCTTTGTGTATCCCAGTGCCGGGTACCCAGGGTAACTGTGTTGGATAGCCAGGCGTTGGGTAACCTGGAGTTGGGTAACCCGGCATTTGTGTTTGGGTAGCCTGGCATCTGGTACCATGGCGTTGGGTAACCCACCATAGGGTAGCCTGGAAAAGGCACAGACGGCAGAGCAGAAGAACCCAGCTGAGGCCCCGAAGGGCCTGGAGGGTTACCGGCATTGGACCTACAGGAGAGACCAGCGTTGGCCTTAGAGGGGAAACAGGCACCTCTGGAGTTGGGGGCAAAGCTGGAATCCTAGACAGCTAGAGAGCTGGGAGGCCCCGGGGGGGGGTCTAACTTAGGGCTCGCCAGTGGTTGCTCGGTCAATTGGGTCAACTGGCGGCGGCTCCTCCAGCAGGTAGAACTGGAAACGAAGAAGTGTTGGGGAAGGGGCTCCTCAGTGGAGCTGCCACCACAGCAGCAGCTGGCGCCGAGACCCCATGTCAGTCCTCGAGTCTGGGTGCAACGGGAGCACCAACACTGTGCAGATGACAGCAGAATCAGCGTCAGACTTACCAACCATTCCACCTGAATCAGACCCAGACAAAGGTTTGATGGGCCTGAGGGTGGATATCAGCGAACTCCCGGAAGCATCCACCCAACCCATTACCAGCTTGGGGGGGTGCAAAGGCTGCTCCCAAAGAAGCGCAGCGGGTTTGGCCAGAGGGGCACTCTCCTTGCTGGAAGAGGGTCACTCATCAGTTGCAGTCTCTGAGGAAAGACACGGCCTAGACGGAGACTGATCCCAGTCCCAGTTCTAGTCCGATTTGTGCTTCTTCAGTTTCGGGGAAGACAAGGAACCCTGCACCTGCTGCAGCTGCTCTTCCATGGAAGCTAACTTTTTCTTCAGAAGATGGGCTTCCAAGGCATGTCGATGGCATTTCTGTGTGGCCTGGCTGAATTTCTGGCAGGTCTCACAGCCCTCAGTGTCTTGTTCAGACTCTAGGCAGATTAGACACGCAGTATGGCAGTCTTTCTCTGGTATCTGCTTGCTATAGGGGCACTCTTTTGTGGGACTTGGACGGAGTTGATGAAAACATGCAATCTGATGTCAAAAAGAACTAACTTTTAAGCGAAAAATAAGAAATCGAAAGTATATACTTATAAAAAATGGCAGTCGACTGCAGCAGCGTTCCGCGAGGTCCAACGTGCGCAGGTTGACAGTGGGAAAGAACTCGAGACGGGCGTGGGGACCGTCCACTATATAGCGCTGGGCCGACGTCGGTCACGTGGCGCCAGTTGGACGGTCCCCACCAGACACTGCTAGCTAAGTTTGCCATGTGGTCCTAGCACCTGGCAGCTCAGTCGTAAGTGTTACTGCCTACTGCAAGAGCCCTCACAAAGTAAGATCGGGAAGCTGGGGGCTGAGTCACAGGGACAAAGGCACAAAACATACAAAAGAATATTGCTGGACCCACCAAGCTTTGGCTAAAGCCTTATTTCTCTACCATTGTCCAGTGTACAGAGAGTAAACCATTTGCCCGGTGTTTGAGAAAATTTGACAAACATGGACTTCATACAAATCAGAGAGACACCACATTAGTAATATAATTAATCAGATTACAAGAAGTTGCCATCCAACATAGTATGTGTTGTCTACAGATAGTCTGCAATTCAAAGCAGTAATTGGGGTAGTTCCCCATAGTCTTGTTTAAAGTGATGATTTCCCCTAGAACTGGGACTGACATAGCACTACAATCCCATACTCATCCATTAGCTTGGATTTAATGCAGTTTTCGGTAACACCTTTAACTATAGCCACATGTCTGTTACAGGTCTTATTTCTGTGACTCCGTACTGCCTCACCGGTTTATAAAAATAAGTGTCCAATAAAGATACTAATTATAAAACAAACAAAAAATTAGAATATTGCTGCACGACCCTAGCTGCTAGGTACAGTACCATAGTTTTCTTCAGGTATCTAGTGAGGTTAGCCAACACGTTACTGGCCTTCAGTTGCTAGCTTCCTCCTTACTGCCACTTTTGTGCAGAGGGACCACATCGGCCCTCCTACAATCCTCTGGAGCTTCTCCCCCATCTTCACTGAGGTCCTACAAGAGTCCTTGTTGTTTTTCTCTCCTCTTGCTGCCCATGCTACCATGTGCACCCCATGAAACACACCTTAGACTGCATGCCATATACCAACTGTACCACGGCCAGGCAACTGGGGGGAGGGGGGCCTGAAGGAATTGTGCCCCAGACCTCTCACTCTACACTGGCTCTCCTGCTGCAATGTAAAAGGAAGGCAGAATGCATGTCTGCAGGGGCTAAATGAAATCACACCCAAGACCTCTCACCTTATACTGGTTCTTCTACTGCAACATAAGAAACAATTACACACCCTAGTAATCTTACTTCTTTCAACGTATTCTTCAATATGATTAACTCTAGCAGTCAGTCTCCAGTGTCGAACTGCCCTGGAGAAAATGGAACTTATGCAAATGATGGAACACCCATTGACTCGTGCCACCATTCAAACTGCTGCCCTTACCAACTGCGTTCTATGATGCTTAGACTCATTGAAGCCTGCAGGGTAAGACCAGATAACTAAACTTATCCTAAATATCAGTAATAAAATCTTAAAAACAAATCCCTCTTTTACCGTGTCCACTGGTGATGCCAGATAGGACCACAAGAGAAACAAAAAACAGAAGCCATTTTTTTTTTTTTTTACTGAACACAATCCAGACACGACTATCTTAATAAGTGACACCAGCTGTGATACAGAGGCCAAGGCTCTTTGTTTTCTGCGATTCTGCAGCTGCGATTTACTGAGGAATAATTATTCCATGGTATATATAAACTGCGGAATAAGGTTTACATAAAACTACATAATTACTCTGCAGTTTACATAAACTGCAGAATACTGTTCTGAGCCGGCCCAGTGGTGCTGAGGTGCTATGCCTTACCTCACACTACGCCAGCGACCAGGGTTCGGTAACCTCGGGGTGCCGGCATGGGAGGGAGGGATGAAGTGGGATTGAGCCGCCTAATGGCAACTCTCCTCTCCGGGGTGGTGCCCCACGTAGTTCCACTGCCACCAGGTGGAAGTCTGATGGCAGTGTAGGCGGAAGGGGCAGCAAGCCAGGAGAGCATCTCTGAATGCAGGCTGCACGTGCCTTGACACACACACACGCCCGAGAAGGGGCAGGGTGAAAAACTGGGGGGGGGGGGCGCGACACTAAAATGTAAATTTAAAAAATTATATAGTTCTGCAGCTCACATAAACTATGGAATATTGTTCCACAGTTGACATGGCAGTCTGATTACAACCTCTGAGCTAAAAGCTCATTTACAGAGGTTCCATGTCATGAACAGTCGAAACACATTTTACTTATTATAAAGATGGTGTTAACAGGAGCACTAGCTGGCTTTTAAACATATAAAACATAAGGAATTCACAGGAGAAAAAACAGGATGTACAACACACTGTTTCTGAACAGCAAAAGGAATTCTTAATACAAGATATGACCAGCTACATGAAGGCAAGGAAATTAATTAGATTCAATGTGGAAATTCCACTACTTCTCAGTGCAGTTTAACCCCTGCAAGGTATATAGTTTTTTAAACCAAGGATGGAAATGAGAAAGGAAAATGTGGGCGAACCGGGATTTGAACTCCGGATTCTGAACGGCATATCAGAGATCCGGAGTTCAAACCCAGTGCGCCCACATTTTCCTTTCTCATTTCCATCCTTGGTTTAGATTCAATGTGGAAACCAGCAAAGCTAGTAACCTTTGTCCAGAAGTGGGGATGTGGAGGGAAGGAAGATGGGGAAAGAAGCTGTTATGGTAGGAGCACAGCGGGGTAGAAGGTAGGGTAGGGGGTGTTCAGTATAGTGAAAGATGGGGGATGGTGGTAGAAGGGTTAGAAAGTAGCAAGTAGGGGAGACAAAAGTGCTAAGCTAATCAGTACTAACCTAGGTCAGTAACCTGGTTAGTAGAAGCAAGTGCACCTCTTTAGACTTGTGAGATGCGAACGGAGTTTTAATTTAAAAGGTCCAATTTTGGACTCAGTATGTCACCTGGGAGGGAGTTGAGCCAGTTTGGGGCACGGAATCCGAAACATCATTGACCTAGCTATGATAACCTCATAGTCTTCAGGTGAAGCTACCTCTGGCTGCAAGCTGCAACACTGGACTTAAGATTTGCAAGAAAGTGAGTAGTGCTCACAACAGAGGGAGGTGAACTTTACAATTTATAATTGTCTTTGATTTGAAGCAGATTCCTTAGGAAAGTTAATATTCTTCAGGTGGAGGATACTTCTAACTGAAGGGTGAAATAAACAACTTAGAATTATCAGAAAAGGCAGTCTTTCAATCAACAGAGGGAGGTGGAGTTTGCTTTACTTGTGTTACAAGTGTTAAGGTTTCAGTGCAGGAAGAGTTTAAACCCACATAGGCTAAATACTGTTTTCTGTGTCTGCCCTTCTGCACAGCTAGCGTGTTTTGGGGCTGACTGTTTTCAGAGCACAAGTCACCAGGCTCTTTTGGGGCTGGGGAGGTTTACCTGTGTCTGACTTGGATGTTTGGATTTTCTCTGTTTGATTAGCAGGGTATTTTCTCTGTCAAATTGGTTTGAAGCAGTATTACAAATTATGCGTATGGCATCTTGCTGACAGGAAGGCACTCATCGCATCGGTAGGTCAGAGCGTTTAGCTGATTGTTTCGTGAGGGCACAGTTTAGGCTCCAACCCCTTCCCATCCTCACCCCACCCACCCCTGGAAATAGTTCATTTATACCTGGGGTTCTGACATTTCCTCAAGAGGGCAAGGTACACATCACTGTCATATCCTGTCTAGCACACTGCACTGGCAATATAAGCATACACATTATATAAATACATATATTTCTATATAAACGCACCAATCACACACACACACACAGAAAAAAAAACTAAACAAGGTAGACAGTTATGTGGGGAGTAGTACAATGTAATGGCTGTGGGGCAGCAGTCTTCCGGGAGTCTTTCTGGAGGCTGAGATGCTGCCCTGTTTGCAGACAACTATCTGCCCTGAGGGAGGAAGTTGCCCATCTTCAGGCCGCACTGGACAGTGGCAAGGGAACCTCCCCCATCCAGGGAGCACCACAGCCACCACCACTACCTCAGAGGTTGTGAAGAAAGCACAGCAGTTGGACCACAGTGGGCTCAGGGAGGGTAAGGGTGGTGGAACAGAGGCACACCCAGTCAGTTGTTACACTCCACAATCCATACACCATTCTGGGGGAGCATAGTTCCCCTATGGATGCACCCGCAGAGGAGACTAAGGAGGGTGCAGACAACTGTCACAAGGGAGGCCCTCAGGAAGGAGGCAGAGGGCACCAGAGGGAAAGAAAGCAGCTCCTGGTGGGGGACTCAATTATTAGGGGGATAGAACTGGGGGAGCAGGGAAAACTGAAGTAAGGTGCCTGCCTGGTGCCATGGCTTAGAGGGACAGGAAGCGCATCCTTAGGATCACGAGAACAGTTGCACGGGAGTCTGAGCTGGACATCATTGTCCACCTAGGGACAAATGACTTAGTTCAGCATGAGATTAGAGCAGTGCAAAAGGACTTTGTAGAGTCGGGGAGGGGCTTAAGACAAGTAGCACACACAGTATCCTTCTCAGAGGTGCTGCCCGTCAGTGGCATGAGTGAGGCGAGGGTACTTTGCACCATGCAGTTTAACAAATGGTTAAAAAATGGTGTGGAGCACAGGGTTTGGCTTCATTGGGGACTGGGGTTCCACCTGGAGGGACACCAGCCTATACTGGCAGGATGGTCTGCATCTGTCCAGGAAGGAACAAGTCTTTTGGGCAATCGGTTTAAATGCTTCATTGGCAAGCCTTTAAACTAGTCAAGGGGGGAGACACTGATAAGCAGAAGGAAAATCCCAGCCTCCCCCTACAAAACAGGGTACTAAATGAGAAAAAGACCAAGGTAGAAAGGTCAGTGGGGGTTGCCGCTACAGAAGGTAAAGCCATCAAAAAATGGAGAGCAATGAGTACCAATGCCCGTAGTCTGGGTAACTAGCTTCCTGAATTAGTGGCCTTGATGGAGGAGTAAGATCTGGATATTGTGGCAGTCACAGAAACATGGTACACACAGAACCATGACTGGGACGTAAACATACCAGGATACACTATCTACAGGAGGGACAGGGAGGGTAAAAGAGGAGGAGGAGTAGCTCTCTGCATAAGAGAAGAAATCAAAGCAACAGAACAAAAGGGTAAACAGGGAGGAGAAGAAGCACTGTGGGTAAATTTGGAGACAGACAATGGAACCACAATCCGCACAGGGGTTGTATACAGACCCCCTTCTCAGGGGGAGGAAATGGACAAGGAAATGATAGAAAGTATATTTAGAATGGCAGAAAAAGAGGAGATATTGCCGATGGGTGATCTGAATATGCCAGATGTTAACTGGAGTGCAGTTGCAGCAGCCTCTTCGAAGAGTGAGGTTATTCTAGATGCCCTACAGTGGGCATGCCTTAGACAACTAGTACTGGAGCCCACTCGAGAGGGAGCAATCTTAGACCCGGTTCTCTCAAATGGAGATGGAGAGAGGATCACAGATGTAGATGTGGGTAGCCATCTGGGAACTAGCGACCATCGAACAGTATGATTCACAATAAACACAGCAATAGAGTCAAGCCATACAAAGGCAAAAGTACTGGACTTTAGGAGGGCTGACTTTGCCAAAATGGGTGAGTGCCTAAGGAATGCACTAGCAAATGGGCAGGAAGGAGGGGTGGAAGAACAATGGGGAATAATAAAAACTGCCATCACAGAGGTAACGAGCCTTTGTGTGAAGCAAATAAACAAAACAATGCAAGAAACCACTATGGTTCTCAAAGGAAGTGGCAGTGAAGGTTCAAGAGAAAAAGAAAGCATTCAGGAAGTACAAGGAATCGCAGAAGGAGCAGGACAGAGAACTGTATCAGTTAAAGTAAAAGGAAGCTGGGAAGGCAGTCAGAACAGCAAAGGCCCAAACCGAGGAAAAGATAGCCAACTCAGTTAAGAAGGGGGATAAAACCTTTTATAGGTACATCAGGGAGCGAAGTAAGACCATGGGAGGGATAGTGAGGCTTAATAAAGGGGAGGGAGGGTGGGCAGAGGGAGACTGTGAAAAGGCAGAGATACTAAACAAATATTTTTGCTCAGTATTTACAAATGAAAAGGGGGAGGTACCTAAAACAAACAGTAGAAACACTCTGGATACAGAAGTTGATACCAGCCCATTTACAGAAGAAAGGGTTATGAAAGAACAAAGCAATGGGGCCTGATGGGATTCATCCCAGAATTCTAAAAGAACTAAGGGTAGAACTAGTGACACCACTGACTACCCTCTTTAACAAATCATGGGAAGATGGGGTAGTACCAGAGGACTGGAGGAGGGCAGATGCGATTCCCCTTCACAAAAGTGGGAGCAAAGCAGAAGCAGGAAACTACAGACCTGTTAGTTTAACCTCAGTGAAAGGGGAAAATGATGGAATCACTTCTGAAGGAAAGAATTGTCGAGTATCTAGAGACCAGAGGGGCACAGGACCCAAGGCAGCATGGATTCACAGTGGGAAGGTCATGCCAGACAAATCTGATAGATTTCTTTGACTGGATGACCAAAGTAGTAGATCAGGGAGGGGCTGTGGACATGGCCTACCTAGACTTTAGCAAGGCATTTGACTCAGTCCCACACAAAACATTAATATACAAGTTAGCCAGCCTGGGAGTGGGTCCCAAGATGATAGCCTGGGTAAAAATTGGCTGGAGAATAGGACACAGAGTAATAGTAAATGGAGTCACTCAGAAGGAAGAGGGTTACTAGTGGGGTACCATGAGGGTTCAGTATTGGACAGGTCCTCTTCAATGTCTTTATAAGCGTACATTGCAGAGGGACCGAAGGAAAGTATGTCTCTCTGCAGATGACACAAAGATCTGCAACAGAGTTGATGCACAAAGCGGGGTGGAAAGAATGAGAAGGGACTTGGCAAGGTTAGAGGAATGGTCAAATGTATGGCAGTTTAGATTCAATGCTAAGAAATGCAAGGTAATGCACCTGGGAAACAAAAACCCAGGGGAAGAGTACACAATAAGGTGAGATACTAACCACAAAAATGGAAAGGGACCTGGGGGTAGTGATATCAGATGACCTAAAGGTGGGCAAGCAATGTGAGAGGGCAGCAAGGAGGGCTGGGGGGATACTGGGATGCACAGGGAGAGGCATCACCAGTAGAAAACAGGAAGTTATTATCCCTCTGTACAGACAGCTGGTCAGACCCATCTGGAGTACTGCGTGCAGTTCTGGAGACCCAGTCTCCACAAAGACATAGACAGGATGGAAGCTGTCCAGAGGAGGGCACTAAAATGGTGCAGGGTCTGCACTGGAAGACATATGAAGAGAGACTAAAGGAGCTTAATATATATAGCCTTGAGGAAAGGAGGAGGGGGGGACATGATAGAAACGCTCAAGTACCTCAAGGAAATCAACAAAGCCCAAGAGGGTAGCATCTTTCAAAAAAAGAGGTGTGCAAGAACAAGGGGGCACAATTTGAAGATGGGGGGGTGCGGCTCAGAGGTAATGTAAGGAAGTATTTTTTCACAGAGAGGGTTGTGGATGCATGGAACAGCCTTCTGGAGGAGGTTGTGGAGTCAAAAACAGTGGTGGAATTCAAGCATGCATGGGACAGTCATAAGGACATTCTATGGGGCGGGGGCAGGAAGAAGTAGGCTGCTGGTTAACTAGCATCTGCAGCTTATCCAGTAGGTAGGAAATGGGCAGACTGGGTGGGCCAAGCAGTCCTTATCTGCAGTCAAATTCTATGTTTCACGTTTCATGTAAAGTCTTGCACACCTCGCACCCGGCGACCGGTTCAGGAGCGAATCTCTCTGAGTGCGTTGGGGGTCGGCAGGGGGAAGGAGGATCAAGCATCCTAATTGATGCTCTCCTCCTTTAGGGTGGGTTTCCGGGGTGCTTCATGCACCAGACACCCCTGAGGGTTGGTGGGAGCACCGACTTTCGGGGCTTTGATAGCTCCAATGGAGGTCGAGTCTGGGAGGGGAAGATGCCATTAGGCACTTGGTAATGTCATCCGTTAGCACGTCGTCTACCCAAGCCGGCGTCCTCAGGGCCGGAAGGGGACCACAGAAAATGGGGGGGGGGACGTTTCGGTCCTAGATGACGACCGATCCCCGCCTCCCAGCCGCCAAGACACAGGAAGATCCCGTTGTGCAGGCTCTCCTCTCAAGGCTGAGGAAGAAAGTGCCCTTCCTCACCCCACCCAGGGGAATAACCAAGCATCAAAGAAGTACAAGGGAGAAGCCTGGCACTCTAGGGGCAGACTCCATGATGACGGTCTGAGTGGCTGACTGGTCCAAAGGAGTGGACAAAGATGGTAGGACAGGCGGAATAAAAAGAAAGTTTAAAAAAAAAAAAAAAAAAGTCTTGCATAGGTCCAACTGTGCCAGAGTCTTCCTATCCAGAGGTGCATGATAAGCCTCTGTGACTGCTGTGGCTAAACATGTCTTTTGGCTCCATAGCTGAAGATGCCCTTTGTTCCACATCTACTCCTGCACTTTGCCAGCACCCCCCAATCTTCACCTCCCTGCTGGCCATGACAAATGCCACCCGCTGCACTACCTCTATTCTTATTCACCTTCCACCTCTCCTCTCTCTGTCCCCCCCAACCTACCTCCCTTTTCTCCCATCCACTTAGTCTCCTGATTTCACCCTCCTCCTTTCCCTTCCCCAAAGTTTCACCTTATTGTTCTTTTTTCATCTACAAGACTATGTGTTTTTTTTTTTTTTAATTTTATAAACTTATCTTTGCTTATGATTGTCTCAATTGTACCAATGACGTGGAACCTTTGTAAAAGAGCCTCGGCTCAAAGGTAGTTGTAATCCTAGAACAAATAAATAAATAAATAAAATAAAGCTGAAAGCACACAGATATGCACCTTAATGGACGAGTAGCTAAGACCTAAGTCCAAGAGGGAAAGGAGATACTTCAGCACAGATTCCACCGGACAGGTGAAGGGATCCAGAGAACTAGGGGATGCCCACAAACAAACGCTTCCATTTCATGGCATATGTTGCCCTAGTAGAGGACTTTCTCACTGCCACAAGAACATCTGCCACTCTGACGGACACTCCGAACTTGTCCCTAGCTAAGTCTGCAAGAGCCATGCATGAAGATGCAGGGATGGGAGATCTGGATGAAGCAGCGTCCCCTGCTCCTGGGAGAGTGAGTGAATGGATAGGGGTAACGGAACAAGCGGTTCCAATGCCAGCTGCTATAATAGTGGGAACCAAATCTGCCGAGGCCAGACGGGTGCAACCAGGATCATACGGACACCTTTTGCCTGCAACTTGAGCAGCATCCTCTGAAGAAGTGGGAAGGGAGGTGAGGTGTACAGAAACCTCCCCGTCCAAGAGACGGACATTGTGTCTCGCCCCCAAAAAATAAAACAGGCCCTGGATCTAGACAGCAGAAACTGGGCAGTTTGGTGTTGCATGGGGACGCAAAGAGATCCAGTTCTGGCCAACTCCACCTTCCAAAGAGGTAGTCTACAACCTCTTGCAGTAGTTCCCATTCATGGCTCTGAGACAGAGAGCGGCTTAAGCTGTCTGCAAGGGTGTTGTGGATCCATGGAACATGGACTGCTGTGAAATCCAGGCTGTGATCCACCGCCCAAACCCATACCCTCACTGCTTCTCTGCATAGGGGATAAGAATGAGTGTCCCCTTGCTTGTTGAGATGGAAGACTACTGGAGTATTGTCTGACTGGACCAGAAGAGGGCCCAGGTAAGAGTACCCCTTGAAAAGCTTGTAAGGCGTACAGGACGGCTCTCATCTCTAGCGTATTTATGTGGACAGACTGTTCCGTGAAGTTCCAAGAACCTCTCATCTGGTGAGATGCCAGGTGTGCTCTCCATTCTAGTCAGGAAGCATCTGTAGTCAAAATCTGTTGGGGACGGGGATGCTGGAAGTGAACCCCTTTGTCTAGATGAGCCGGGGTGACCGACCAAACCAGGGACTGACAAACCACACTGGCGACACTGATCAGCTGATAGAGATCGTCCGTGCATTGGTCCCATTGAACTGAGGTTCCACTGCAGGACCCTCATCTTCAAGCGAGAAGAACTGTGGCCATGGCTGCGGCCATATGGCGTAGAAGCTGCAGAACCACTCTCACCGGGACCTGGTCCAAGGCCATCACCTGTGAGCAATCTCCCTTAGCCTGACTGCTCAGTCTTCGGGAAGAAAGACTTTCCCCTTGGATGGTGTCCAGGATTGCTTCGATGTACTGTAGCCTTTGGATAGGCCACAGGCATGTCTTGGAAAGACTGAGAATGATGCCCAAGGTTTGAAACAGACTGAAAGTCTGCCCCAGCGTTTGATGCAACTGGTCTTCTGGCGAAGCTGTGAGAAGCCAATCGTCCAGGTAGGGGTAGACATAATGACAACTTCTCCTGAGGGCTGCCACCACTACTGCCAGGCACCTGGAAACGACCCTTAGTGCCGATGAAAGGCCAAATGGAAGTGCCCTGAACTGGTAGTGCTCTCCTTGATGAAGCAAAGATACTTACTGTGGAACGGCAGGATCTTCAAATGCATGTAAGCATCCTGAATGTCCAGGAAGAACAGCCAGCCTCCTTGATGGAGCATGGGTAGCAGGCTTGCTAATGTTACCATTCTGAACCTTCTGTATTCAATGAAGGTATTCAGCTGGCTTAGATACGGAATGGGATGGAGGTCCTCCGTCTTCTTCGGGACCAGGAAGAAGTGAGACTAACACCCCTTGAGTTCTGGGTACTTCCTGAATCGTTCTCTTTTCGAGCAATGCTGCATCTCTGCATGCAGGAGAGCCACGTAGGAGGGGGAGCAGTGGGAGGGAATGGGTGGGCTGTCCAGTGGAATCTGGGTGAACTCTAGAGAGTATCCCCTTTTGACTACCTGGAGGACCCATTGGTTTGTGGTGATGCCGGACCATCCTGATCGGTAAAAGGAGAACCTCCCCCCTACAGCCTCCCCTTGCACCTCCGCCGGAGGAGGGGAGGTCGGCAGGAAGTCATGTCCTAGTGGAGGGGGGTGGACAAAGGGATCTGGCCATCTTGGCGCTTTTTGGGCCCTGGGTGTCTGCAGCGATGGGAGGGCCTCTTCTCTTAAATCCCCCTTTATGCTGCTGTTGGCATCTGCCCTGTTGACCTCGATTCTTGCGAAAAGGGAGACACTGAGCTATTGGTGGTTCCGACCTGTATATTTGATGTAAGCTGACACCGCCTTGCCTGAATCCTGAAGCCCTGTTATGAGTTTTTCTGTGTCTGTGCCGAAAAGGACAGACCCTTGAAAGGGTGCATCCAACATGGCATCCTGCAAGTCTTGACGGAAACCAGAGACCCTCAACCAGGCAAGTCTCCTCATACATACCCAGATGCTGCCGTGCCTGCAGAGTCATAACAACTCAGCAGTACATGCTTATCAACGTCAATGCCCAACTGAATGACAGCCATTAGTTCTGACTTGCCATCGAGTTTGGTTGTGCTTTCACCAAATCCACGGCCTTATTCCAAAGGGATTTTTGGTACGCGACCATGTGTGCCAAGAAATTCAGTGACCTGACCATGCAGGTGGCTGAATAATGGACTTTTTTTTTTTTTTTTTTTTTTTGATACAAGCTACATTTTCCACCCACCTACCCATACTCACTCCCCCCGACTTGCCTTTGGTACCCCCACAGATGCCTCCTGGCTTAACCCCCAGGGCAGGGCTACGGCACCAGATCAACCCATTTAGAACAGGAGAAGGTGTCAGCGGGAGTGTCCTCCAACAGTACCTCCTCCCCCGGCAGGGTTCGGAGCCGGCCGGGCCACAAGTGCCAGAATAGGTCAATGGGAAGAGCGGAGGAGCAATCAGAGATGGGAGCCAGGAGGCGGCCATCATGCGGCAGCCTAAAATTTTGGATGCTTTTTCCGCTTGGGGCAGGGGCGTATAATGACTTCCAGTGACGCCCCGGGGGACGGCCCAGCACGGCGGTACCCCAGCCTCTGCCAGGGGTCCGCACTGTGTCAGACACTCTGCCACCCTCCCTCCTGGAGAAGGAGAGCAGTCCCTAGGACACTCCATCCTTCTCCCCCAGCCGGCCCTCCGATATCCTGGGTCCGTTCCCGAACCGGGTCATAAGCGTCGCAGACAGACGCCCTGCTGCTGCACCGGCTATGACTGACTAGACCTGACAGCCCATCTGGTCCATCTTCTTCAAATCCGGATCTGGGTGCTGAGAGCTCATATGCCTTGGCATTAGCTACGCAACAGTTAATCAATGCTACAACAGGGGTTTATAGCCAAGATGTCTGCTGTATAGAGACAGATTACTGTTGTACTTGGTATTCTGCACAGTGGTGTAAGCCTATTTAATAATCCTCTGTGGGCTAGGGCTGCAATAAAAGGTTACATGTTATAATGAGGGGTCACCCGCCGATGAGGTCATCCCCAGGCTGAATATATAAGATCACCACAAGGAGCACAGAACCAGATAGGTGGGTGGCTCAGTAGGCGACTGACCATGGTAAGCAGCAGCGTGAAGGTTTCCACACAGATTGCAAGAATTGTGTTGAAAGGAAAGAACCAAGAGTTTTAAAGAAAGCATTTCCAGAATGACTTAAGGTGTTAAGAACTAACTCCCATTTTCCTTTCTGTTTCATCATTTTTTATTTTTATTCATTGCCAAAATAGACAAATGGATGGTTTGTGTTTTTATGCATTAAAGCTGCTGCCTCTGTGTCTGATTATACCCATTCTACTACATCTTACTGTAAATTTGTATAGGGCATTCTTATTGAAAACAGGAATATCGCCAGCCCGCCAGCGCAGTGACAAGGCAACCGCATGTGACGCCGACATCCCAGGTTCAGGAATGGACCTGTGAGTCGGGATGGGCAGCCGGGCGGAGAAGGATAAAGCATCTGAGGGGCGGCTCTCCTTTAGCACAACTGTAGACCCACTTGGAGCATTTCTGCATCCTGGAGTTACTTCAGTTTTGTTTTAGACCAGGCCACAACACTGACGCTGCACTGGTCAGTGTAGTTAAAGGGACACCGTCAGCTGTGCCCTTCAGTTTCTGACCACTGTTGACTAGTTTGCCTCTAGGCACACACTTGGCAAACTATGTCTCTAGAATGCTCCAATATATACTGTATAGCTTCGATTAGAAGCTGTGGCTTTTATTTCAAATTTCCATTTTCAGCCGTGGCTTCTTATTGAGGGCAGCTACTGTTCAGGAGCAGCTTCAACTGAAAGCCACCCCCAAACAAGCTTTTTTCTTGGCTTGGAACCCTCTCTGATTAAAAGTCTGAAGTTATAATAGAAAGAAAAAGAAACATATGGCACCTGCACACTGAAGCTGTGCCACATTCACATCTTCCTTCCCCTTCCCCCCGAAAAAGTACTTTAAACTCTTGTCTCGGCGTGCTTACAGTCGCATGGTCCTGGAAAAAAAACATGCAACTATTCTCAAAAATCTCCAACTCAGTTTGCTCACTGGTTAGAATGAACAAGGATGACGACACAGGTAGCAGGTATTAATGTTTATTTTGTTGTTTTTTTTTTTATTAAAGGGGGCAGGAGGCTAGTGCAAGGTAGATTTAAATTACCATACATGGATGAACACCTACTGAACGCCTATTGTTTTGCAAACCTATGCTATGTAACCTAAAACTCTATGTATGTCTTTAATGTGACGAGGTACCTTTGGAAACGAGCCTCTGGCTCAAAGGTTGTAAACTGATTTTACAAATAAATAAATAAACAAACAAACATGCCGACCACACAAAGCAGGAAGTTGGCAGTCAGTATGTCAGCATTCTGCTTACGGCATTTCAGCTGTGCCAGAAAAGGAGGAAAATAACTGACTCTCCCACGAATAAACAAACACTAATAGTGGCTGTACCTGTACTACAGAGGAAAGGGCTTAGTGGGGCAAATGGCAGCTCAGTTTTAAGCCATCACTTCATTACTTGCCACGGTTTCTAAACGAGGGCCGTTTTTATTAAAACTTTATTTTCAGTGCAGCTTTTATTCGAGGGCAGTTTGTAATCTAGAGCAGCTTCAAATCTAAGATGCATGGTAATAAAATAAAATTTTATTACCCATTTCGTTACTTTTGTCATTTTCGTTGTCTAGTTGTTCAGCTGCTACACCGCAAGTATATTCCCACTGTGAACACGTGTCTGGCACACAGCTCTGTCCTGCAGCTAAACCTTCTGCCATGCCCATTTTATAAAGCACGTAATCCAGTGGGGCAGATGAAGTAGCGCAGACCGGACCGCTCAGTCCAAAAATAATTGAAGTATCGATGCAGTTAAAGATTTTTTTAAAATACATTGGACTTTCTAGAGACAGTCTGTCAAGTGTGTGCCTATAGGCAAACTAGTCAACAATGGCAAGAAACTGAAAGGTACAGCTGACAGCATCCTTTTAACGTGAAGGATAAAGTGAACTTTTCAGTGTTGAAGCTCCTCGATCTTATAGCAGTATCTGACAATGCTGTTCAAACACTGCTATTAAGCATCTTGGGAAACCAGAGAGTTGTCAGGAATGGTATAATCTTGCTTTCACGCCTTCCTAACATTCTCAACACTTGTTAAATTCCACGGGGGTCATTCTTGGCCATGATCTTCTTTTGCAGTATATACGGTATCGCTAACCACTGGGAGAGAACTACAGCTGCGGAGCTGTTGGTTTTGACCTGCAACTAACATTTCTGAGTGGATGACCTCAAGCTGCAAGTTCAATCCAGACAACACAGAAGTGCTGTTGGGAGGTTCTGGCTGTTTGACAGAGAAAATCAGGAACTAGAGTTCCCTAACTTTCCTGGATCAGTTCGTAAACCAGTGAAGGTGGTGTTTAACCCTGAAGTAATCCCAGATGATTGACCTTACTACTCGAGTCACAGGTGCCTGCAATGGTCAGGTGCAACTTTTACCAACAGGCACGCAAGATGAACACTAAGTCCCTACCCTCATAACAAGACACACGTCATATTGTGCCTCAACAACTAACACGCTCTAGGTGGTCTTACCAGCATATAAGGTTCACTTTCTGCAGATGGCATAGAACCCAGCAAATAGCAATTTGAACAGGGGTCCAGATAACTTGTAGAACTGGAAAGTATCTACTGCAAGCTTCCATGTGTTAGTACTTTCATAAAAGGGTAGTATAACTGCAATAAGCACAGTGTATGCAATTTTAAAGAGATGTTTACACTGTTGCAGCACTCTAAGGTTTGGGCCGCTCCATTCCAGCTCAGACTGCTCCAGCACGCTCAGCTGACCCTTTACACAGCCCACCCTTGTGCCGATGCAGGCTGCGCCAGAGAGGGTCTGTATATTCTTTTGAGAGTCGGGGGCTGGCTTATTCACCGTGACGTCAGCAGTGACGTGTTAGTGATGTGCTCAGTGCCCCCATCAGCTTTGGTGCAGTGCAGCCTGATACTTTCACATTCCACATCATACAGGCACATTTAGCTCATGACTGAAAGAGACTGTGAAATAGTTATTAAAAACCCTCTGTCACCCAAAACTGATTATAAAACATTTCTGTTTAGACTGTATCCAGCCATTTTTTTTTTTTACTCTCTTTTCAAGTAAAAGACTTTTACGGTTTGAGGTGATATTTATATCTCCCATTTGGAAGCGGTGGAAGAGTCCCGGAGCAAAGGCTTTCCATCAAAGCGAGCTTCGCAGCAGATTTAAACAGCTGCCTAATACGCTCACTCTGCTAAATGTACCAACTCCTGTGCTGGAGGGAAAAAAAGGAACCAAAGCGCTCCTAGAACGCTCTAGTAAGGGCCTCATTAGTCGATCAGTGCCCTTGATTAATCGCCATTTGACCATTACAATACAGAAAGCTGCTACCCATAGGCTATAAGAGCGTGTCCCCACGCACTCTCTGGCTTTACATCATAACGTGGCTGTGAGCAGGCACAGGGTGCGGGCGGCTCTAACAGGAAGTAAGCAAAATCCGGTGAACACAATTTTAAAAGCGTTCTTACAGCAAAACTACGGTGCTATTTTGGGAACTATATGCAGCAAATGGTTGTTGCAGGGGTAAGGCACCACTATATGTGATGCAAATCTACAGTGCTGTTCCTTGGAAGATCAACTGTCACCAACGGTTTCATGTACATGTAGACTAGGCTTAACTGTGTGGCAACTTGAATCCTAAAATAGTGCCAAATAAATGTATTTACCTTACGTACATGTCTGCCCTTGCTCCTCAAATAATAATGCAAGGCAAGGAAGCAATATAAATGTGACTTAAGACTTCCGGTGACATCACCAGCTTGGCAAAAGTGTAAATCAGCGCTCTCCCACAGCCACCAAGTACAATCGTCAGTAATCCAGTGCTAAACTACATCTTTGTGGGTTCAAAAGATATAGAAATAGTATGCAAGATGACCAACAAATGTTCTAAGCCAAAACTGGCGAAAACGGGCAATCTGGTGGGTAAACCAAAACAGTTTTTAACAGACATAAGTCTGGAGAGTTAAGGAGAAAGCATGGGAGCTTCGCATCAGAGATCCCTGTCCGTCTCATCGGCCAAAGTGAAGTTAGAAGTTGAGGAGCGGAGAGGTGCCAGAGAGCCACCTTCTAGGTTGGATGTATTCCTACAGGCTCTCTCACTGGAAGTGGAAATAACTACGAAAAATATAATTTTAATGTTACTTTACTGTTGAAATAATAGTAGCTCTGAGTGCAGCAGATTCACCCGGACCGGTAGATACCAAATTCCAGAGGTTTACTGCAAACGACAAACTGCAGAGATCACAGAGAGACCAGATGGTGCATTGTACTAAAGATGCAGGCCCTACAAATACCAGAGGCACTGCCAACTATAGGACTCAGCTGGAAATACCCTGGCAAGTTATCCTGGAGTCCACGCGGGCCATGGACTTGAAGATCCAGAAGACGACGCTCCAGCGACTGGAGAGCCAAGAGGTCAGAGGATCCCCGAATCCAGATTGCAGTATGTTGCGAGGATGTCCGGAGGTCCCAGAGGTTGGGGCCGATCATGAGGCCTGTCCGGCGAATGCTTTGTATCAGTGTACCATGCAGGTCGAGACCGCTGGCTAAGGTAGACATGCGGCACTTGAAAAGGCAGCCGGAGTTGTGGAACTTGAGGAAATAGAAGTGGCACTGTATCCTGATCCAGTCTGCAAAATCTACCCTACGGAGCAGTTTTGGGTTGCGGAGTGGATGAGACTTCGTGGTCTCTGGGTAGATTACTTCTTTCCCTCCTTGTTTCGGCTTTGGGGTCCTGAAGAAGTGGGGCCTAGGCAACTGATGGACTTTCAAGAGGTGATCTGTAAGCTGAAGCATATTAAAAGAGGACACGCTGCTCAATGTGCTCTTTTGATTCCATGCTTTTCACTTCGGAAGGGACCTGAAATAGTGAGTGTCACTGCTGGGTCAAGTCTGGACTATACAGCTGGATTTTTTTTTTTATTTTTGGTTGTTTAAAGTAATGGAGCTAGTTCTACTTTACTGGGGAAGTGAAATGCCGAGTTCACCCTTTTACTAGAGGGTTTTATATCTTGCACAGCACAATGGAGGGCAATGCATAAATATCTGAGAAAATGTTGGGTTCTGTGGCGTACTTGTTATACACTGGTGCTCAAACCACCATTTTGAATGTCTCCATAACGTGCCTAATGTAGGATGTATAGCTAATCTACTCTCCTTTAATGACAGCACTAGAGCTATATTAGGTTAAAAATGTTAAGTAATAGTAACGTTACTATGATTTACCATATTCATGTGGGGGAGTACCTGTTTAAGGAATCATTTTTGAATTGTGTTCTCCCTAGTCATGCAACAGATTTAAATAGCAATCTCCAGATCGTGTTAAAGATTTGGTTTGAAATCTCCCTAATGGACATACCTTCTACCACTGAAGAGGCTGGCAATTTAACTCATTTTTGGAATTCTTTATATTAGACTGATTGTCCAGGATTACCCCCTAATCCTACTGTACCAGAATACTGGGGATATGTATTGTATATAACAACTATTTTTGGAATTGTAAACATGTAACCTATGCCCTGTATGAGTTTTTGTGGATGTTAATTGTCTGCTTATACAGAAAATTAATAAAGTACAAAAAAAAAAAAAAAAAAAGGAAATTGAGGAGCAACCAGCCTGCTCTAAACATTGCCAGGATAAATTCCTAGCTCTCAACCCTATAAGATCATTAAACATGCTGGTCACTGCCTTTATTTGGTCTCTAAAGATGCAGGCGGGGGTGCTGTATGGTAATCAGATTTACAAGTTGATTCCCTAGACTCTTAGAATCCACTATTCTCATCCGCTTGGTGGCCCTTGTGGGGTGGTGATGGCAACCTGAAAAGATGACCAGAGTCATAACTCCAATGGCAAAATACTAGTCAAGATCCAAATAATATGGCATTTCGGCATGATGAGGTTACTGCCTGCGGCGCCAGCGACCCGGGTTCGGGAACGGACTCAGGCAGCTGGAGGGCCGGCCGGGGGAAGGAGGATCGAGTGCCCAGAGGCTGCTCTCCTCCTCCAGGTGGGGTGGGATGCGGGTCCCTGCTGCGATACCGCCACCTGGGTGACCACGGGTGGTGGTGCAGCGAGGACCGCATGTAGCAGGGAGGGAGGGAGGACATCTGCCGAGAGCCGGAGCGTTAGCACGTTGTGACGTGCGTCGCTCCTAGGCTCTCCCTGCATGCAGACGTCCTATGGGGATGGGCGAAAAAAGGAAAATACCCTCCAATGCTCCCTGTAGACGGAGCTTCAGGCCCCAATCCCAGGGCCCCTGCCAGCACGGGTGACGGATCCCCGATGAAATCACTGTCGCTCGGGGCGGTAGAATGGGGAGCCCCGCCTCGTACCTGCCTGGGGGTCAAACCAAGGCAGCGGGGGGGGGGGCGCGGAGATGACTGCACCCAATGCTGACAGACGAGCAGGGACACACAAGGCCGTAGGAGACTCCTGAAGGCGAGGAAGTACTGGGGTGAGAAGGGGGCGAAAAAAAAAAAAAAAATACAAAAAGATCCAAATAATATGAGATATGCCACCTGCTATATATTTATTTTGGTAGTGGTCTTAATATGCCTTTCCAGGGTGGAGATGGCAGATGGGGATAACCTGGTGCCACCAGCGATAGTAGTGAAGATTACCCAACAAGGTACGATTTCTGTTTTAGAGTGGGGATTGTGGTGCGCAGGGTGGGGCATGCATTCTGCCTCTGGATCACATGAGGCATCTCCTCAAGGCAAAAACATTACAAAACAAAAAAAAGCGGGTGGTGTGAAGGAAGGGCAGCTCAGACTTGCTCAAACTACGACTGAGTGGCTGAGGGGTATGGGATGTTCGCAGTCTTAGTGGTACTATGCACACTCCTTATCCTGCACCACCTTCACCAGTGCTGGCAAACACGGTTTCAACCTACCTCCTCTATTAGGGAGAAAGGGGTCTTTGTTCACCCCAACACTGGGAGCAACAGGTGGGTTTAACCACACCACAGTGGGCAGGCAATACTGCTGCCTCCCAACGTGCCTAGCCAGGCACAGTTGCCTAGGAAGATCATTTAAACCCAACAAATAAATACTGGCTCTAGCCTGAAGCTCAAGTGCAGGACCTGGTTTAACACTACCTTGTTTAGGGTCGAGTTATGGTTGTGGTACAGTTCTATGTTTATCAACTGTTTTATATTACTATGATGCTCTAGTTTGTTCATGTCACAATGCCCACAATACACAGACATACAAACAAACCTCACTAACAGCTTAAAATGTGGGTTCCATGAAGATCATTTCCTACACTATAAAAGGAAAAAATTCATCAGTAAAACGTATCAGAATCCTCAGAGAACTGAAGCATTTGTGAAGTTATGCATCTCCTTCATATAGGAGATCATCCTCTCCCCAATTAAATATTTGAAACTTAGATGCATGTAAGTGTGTCATGCCTCTGCAACCTCACAGCCTACTGAGAAAAAAAAAGCAGGCACTGCAATTCTAGTGAGAAGAGGCTGTCCCTTAGAGATTTCCTCAGAAACAGGTATGGATGGATGTTTAGTATTTCTGACAGGTAAAATCCAAGGGGAGCACTTTATTTTCGTGTGTGTGTGTGTGTGTGTATATTATACATACACATATACAGTACATAAATATATACACATTATACAAGTGTGGTAGCGCCAGTATAGTTAGGGTGAAATGTAACTTATATTAAACCCAAATTCATGAACCTTAACTTTAGCACTGTTCAATAGATTTGCATGGAATTTGGCAAGCATAATCTCCATCAGTACATCTCTTGATGTGTCATTTCGTGTGACTCCGTTGTGTAATTTCTGAGATACAAAGTGTTGAAAAATCTGTGGTTTTTGCCATTTCTTTGTCCACCTGATCTCAAAAATGGCTTTAGGTTGTGGTCTGAAATATTCAGGGTAGAAAGCCTTAGCAACAACGATGTGCCTTTTGAAGGTTTGGTGGAGAGATATTAATCTGTTCAAAAGTTATTAAATTTTAAATTTTCCCATTATTTCCTATAGGAAAATTTATATGTCAGGCACGAAAGATTTTATTTTTCGCACAAATGATACTTCGTGCAAAATACAGTCCCTTTTTTTGAAAGAAGGGAGGTACTTTGCACAAAGTATCCATTTTGATCACAGGGGCTCTGTAGTGTCCATTTTGCTCTCCTCTTAGCAAGGACCAACAAGTGTGGAAAATATGTGAAAAAGTAGTTATATATAAAAATTACACACACATATCAGAACTTAGCTAATGGGGACCCATTTAGCTACATTGTGATTTTTTTTTTTTTTTTTTTTTACTGAAAGTGCCCTGAAACTGTTGTTGCTGAGCACCGGAAATCTCAGGTGCTAGGTTAACAAGAGGACTGCTTGTGTCCCATTCGCTGCATAAGAACAGTAGTATTTTCTTGACTTCTGCAACCCAGTGCTGAACTGCCTGTCGACTACAGAGTCAAGGTTCAGCCACTCTGTTTGCCGCCCCCGCCAGCCGCGGAGCCCACTCCCAGTGTGTTCCTAGATGGTTTTCTTTTTTCACCTGTGAAGAAAGAAACCTTCCCGTGTTTTTATTTTTAACTTTAAAAAAAAAAGTCCCTCACCGTCCCCTGCCATCTCCTCCCCCAATCTGCACCCTCCACTGAGGATCCCCCTTTTACCCCATACTTACCATTGGAGTTCAGCGGCTGCAATCTTCTCTGGACTGGGACACGTCTGCACTCTTCAATGGCAAACTGAGGAATCCAGGTAAGTGCCGTTTAATTACTATCAATGGGCTTTTCAACTTATGTTGATATCTCAGCCATTTTTAGGAATTTTGGCCCCAAATTTTCAACATGGGGTTCTTGGGACCCAGTCTCATGAAAACTGGCACGGACATCTCATTACTCTGTCCCAAAAGGTGATTTTGCAGTCGTTGCATGAAATCACCTTTCAGGACCGATTAAGTGACAGTGCCACTGTTCATGAGAGGAGGTCCCAAAAAACCCATGTTGAAAATTTGGTCCTAAAAATAAATAAAAAAAAGGGGA